>NW_021025256.1:326075-471763 GCF_004153795.1 Camellia sinensis
GGGCATTTGAAGCCCCTGGAGCCGCGGCCATTACTAGACAAACTTCCTGCTCCCCATAACCCGGCCAAATACTGTGCCTTTCACCAACAACACGGTCATGACACCGACTCGTGCTACAGACTTCGTCATGAGATTCAGGATCTCATTGACAATAAGGTGATTACGCCTCCAGAAAAGCCAAATGTCACCACCAACCCACTCCCACCACATAACCAAGCTCCACCACCCAAGCATATCAACCTAATCCAAACCGCGGCCATTTCATATGACCCAAGCATGTACATCACTCCCTCCCACCAACCCAAGCCTAAGGTTTTCATCCTAGACAGCACAGACTTGTGCATGTTGAGCACCTCCCAAACCTAACCCAACCCGGACCGATGGTGGTGATTGTCAAAGACAGAGCTGGGATGACTTTGAAGGTAGGTGGGAATGTTGATTCAGAGCCTGAGGGGTCTGAGAGCTTTGCATACAACCCGAGTGGTTATATCACATCAATAGACCAGGCTAAGCCGAGGGTAGAGTTACCGGTTGGGGCAGAGATCAGTGTGGTTCGGGAAGATGGACCAAGTCAGGGGTTAAATGACCTAGCAGAGATGGAAGAGGATATTGCCATCTACAATTCTTCAACGAGCAGGACTCAGGGGATGTGGACATCAACTGGTTCGACTTAGATGGATTAGCAGAGAATACGGGGTGGCTCAGTGACCAGCCAGATGTTGTTGAAGAATCTTAGCCAGAACAGGGACCGTCAGAAACGGGAACATCTGCAGTGGCCGGAATGGCCGAGAATCAGAAAGCATCGCCGGAGAGCACTAGTGCGAAGAATTTTGCTCAGGACTTGGGCAGTTTGTCTGCAGCGGACACAGAGCTGGAATATACGCTGAGGCTTTTTGAACAAGAGAGAATCGAAAATGTAGACAAGGCTAGAAAGGCCAAAGCCCCTGCGGGGACGAAATGTGCTATGAGCACAGAAACAGTTGCAACGGAACCGGACGACTGTCTGTCGGTTGTCGATGGCATGTGGTGGGAAGACGACGACTTGCATCTTGCCCATACTGATGAAGATTGGGGGCAAAACCAACCGGATGACACTTGGTATGTTGAGAAGGTTGACCATATGACCAGAAGTGGGCGGTGCTTTAAGCCCCCACACTTGGACCAGCCGAAGGCATCCGAGAAGGACAAAGAAGCAGAGAGGCAGAAAGAAAAGCTGCTAGAGGAGGAAGCTGTGCTGAAACAACTAAAGAAAATTCAAGCAGACATCTCCATCTGGGGACTGCTTATGGCCTCGAGGGTTCACATACAGGCCGTCCTTTCTGCCATGGATAGAGCCAAGCTTTCAATTAATACAACTCCTGAACAGTTGGTAGGGCTGGTTTTCCCGGGAGGAGCTTCCCCAACCTTGACCTTCACTGACAAAGAACTACCGCCCGAGGGCTCAGATCATAACAAACCACTCTACATCTCTGTGGAGTGTAGAGAGAAATGGATACCGGTGGTCTTGGTCGACACGCGGTCCACAATCAATGTATGTCCATCGAGAATGGCGTATGCTATCTAGTTGAAGCCCGCGGATTTCGTGCCTACGGCCCAGGTGATTCGGGCCTATGATAATGCCAGCCGAGAGGTGATGGGTACCGTACGGATTAAGACTCAAGTTGGTCCAGGGCAGTAGGACGTTGAGTTCCATGTCTTGGATGTACCAGCAACCATCAATCTACTCCTTGGGCGGCCGTGGCTGCACTAGGTGAAAGCCGTCTCTTCCACCTTACACCAAATGTTGAAGTACCCCCACGAGAAGGGGGTAGCAATCGTTTTTGAGAATTCTAGGATACATCCGCCGCCAGAGGTTTCTACACCAGTTCTGGAGGTTGAGCACGGCGCAGAGGATGTATTTCTATCAGGATTCACCCTAGCTAAGGCCTTGGTTGTACAGGATATGGTAGCTGTTAATGAGGGGCTATACGTCGGGGCACAATCTGTCTATCTCATGAACAAGCTTCAACACATGCCCGGAATGGGATTGAGGTGAAGTGACCGGAAGGGCATCGCAGCATTGGCCGAAGTGCTATATAACCCATATACCTTTGGCTTAGGTTATCTGCCTACCAAAGAGGATTGGGCAAGGAAAGGAAGAGAAATGGCCGGAAGAGCCAGGGCAAAGCAAGCCGGAAAGCACTATGAGTTGGTGCACCGACCTATCCAGGGGACCCTGAACGGATGCTTTGTCCGGGAGGGGGAAGATTTCCCATTCTGCGGCTTTCCAGAGCCATGGCTAAATGCAGAGAGGCAGCGCTTGCCCGGCTTCGAAATCTTTTTTGATCTTCAGTTGTCCGGGGATGAAGTTGCCGAAGAGCAGACAGACCTACCAGCTAAGGTTGAGCAGTGCAAAGAAGAAGAGTCCGAGAGCACAGAAATTGAGAAAGGGGTAGCGCTGGCTTGTCTCTTCTCAGATCCTTAGATCGTACCAGAGTACTTGGGGGATAACTTCTCAGTTTCCATGATCGGGGATGAAGCAACTGTGTGCCCATCTTCAGGCATTCTCGATGCATCCATCGCACCCTCCCTCGTCTGCCAGTATGATGAGGGCGTTTTATCGAGCAGTTCCAGGTCAGGTAGTGAGCCGGAATCTGATTCCACAGAGTATGTGGAGTCGGAATCAGATTCCAGCTCTTCTGAGTCTGAGTCGGGTATTCCTCGGGGTGATAACCCAGATGCCACTGTCCTGTCCAGGTCGTCTTTTTCTTTTTCCTTTGAGTCAGTTGTAGTCGAAGGATCAGATGAACTGGATGTTATCAATGATAATGGTACGACTGTGGCATCCGAGTACTTTTTTGTGCCTTTAATTTATTGCATTAATCAGGATTTTCAAAATTTTGATGAAAACGACAAGGAAGAAATTCCTCTGGTTTTAAAGTGTTTGATTGATTAAGAGCAGGAGAGGTTTGTAAAACCTTTGGTTGATGAAATCACCTCAATTAACGTTGGTACTGAGAAGGATCCGCGGCTGGTCCAAATCGGGTCCACGTTGTCTTCTGAGGAACGCGAGCGCTTAGTCGCTTTATTAAAAGATTTCAAAGATGTTTTTACGTGATCCTACGAAGACATGCCTGGAATCGATCCTGAGATTGTATAGCACCGAATCCCTCTTGACCGAGAGGCCCGACCTGTTAAGCAAAAGCTCCGAAGTATCCGCCCGGACTGGGCTTTGAAAATCAAAGAAGAGGTCACCAAGCAGATCGACACAAGGTTGCTGTTAGTATCTGAGTATCTAACTTGGTTGCCCAATATAGTTCTGATACCGAAGAAGGACGGCAGAATTCGGGTATGTGTGGACTTCAGGGATTTGAACAAAGCCAATCCGAAGGACGACTTTCCTCTACCGCATATCGACGAATTAGTGGACTTCACTGCTGGGCATGCGCTGCTCTCATTCATGGATGGGTTTTTAAGCTATAATCAGATTTTGATGGCACCCGAAGACAGGGAGAAGACTGTTTTCACCACCCCGTGGGGAACCTATTGTTATAGGGTGATGCCGTTGGGGTTGAAGAATGCTGGGGCTACGTATCAACGGGCTGCAACCACGACTTTGCACGATATGATCCATAAAGAGATTAAGGTGTACGTGGACGACATGATCGTCAAGTCCAAGGAAAGGGAGGGCCACTACACCGCCTTGTAGAAATTCTTCCAACGGATCAGAGAGTATCGGTTGCGGCTGAATCCTCAGAAATGTACATTCGATGTTACACCAGGGAAAATGCTGGGGTTCTTGATCACACAAAGGGGTATCGAGGTCGATCCTTCTAAAATCAAGGCCATCTTAGAAATGCCACCACCGAGGACTGAAAAGGAAGTACGAGGCTTTCTGGGTAAAGTGCAATTCATAAGACGGTTTATTACAAAATTAACCTTGACTTGTGAACCACTGTTTGGTCTCCTGAAGAAAGGAAAGAAGATCCAATGGGACGACTGATGCCAAGTTGCTTTCGAGTAGATCAAGCAATATCTACAAAACCCACATGTGTTGTCACCGTCTGAGCCGGGGAAACCATTGACTCTGTACCTGTCAATGACCAAAACGACGATGGGCTGCATGCTTGCACAGGAGTCTGAGGACAAAGTAGAGAAGGCTATCTACTACCTGAGCAAGAAAATGCTGGATTACGAGACCTGCTACACTACGCTGGAGAAGGCTTGTCTGGCCTTGGTATGGGCTACCAGGGAGTTGAGGCACTACCTGTTAGCTCACTCTGTAATACTGGTTTCGAAATTAGATCCATCAAATATCTCTTCAAGAAACTGGCACTTATGGGTAGGCTAGCTCGTTGGTTGCTTCTTCTCTCCGAATTCGATCTGAAATACATAACGCGCAAGTCAGTGAAAGGGAGAGCGGTAGCGGAATTCCTAGCTGACCACCCAGTTGAAGGGGATGAAGCAGTAGAATATCTGTTCCTAGACGAGATCATTCTGCATGTCGAAAAAAAGACTTGGACGATGTACTTTGAGGGAGCGTCAAACCAGTACGGGTACGGGATAGGGGTGTTGCTGATAGCATCCGACAATTCCCGCATACCCTTAGCCTTTAAGCTCTGGTTCAAAGTGTCAAACAATGAGACAGAGTATGAGGCATGTATTGCTGAACTAGAAGCCGCCCTGGAACTAGGGGCAAAACAGTTGGATGTCAACGGGGACTCGAACCTTGTTGTATCTCAAGCTAAAGAAGATTGGAAAGTTAAAGAAGAAAAGATGAGAATCTATCACCAGACCTTGGACGTTCTAATTCCTCGGTTTGAGAAACTGAAATTCGCTCATCTGTTAAGAGAGAACAACAGGTTCGCCGATTCATTAGCAACTCTATCTTCTATGATAGACATCCCTTTTGGAGTCCAGATGCGTCCAATCATCATTGAACAGAAATTCATGTTGGCCAATGAGCTGATTGCTGCCATACATAGGTACGAGATCAAAACCCCTGGTTTTACGACATCTGGAACTTCTTGGAAAAGGAGGCGTATCCACCAGGGGCAAATGCCAAAGATAAGAGGGCAATTCGAAGAATGGCTGCTCAGTTCATCATCTGCATGGGTAAACTGTACAAGAGGGGTTATCTTGGGATGCATAAGCTATGCGTTGATGCTGAAGAATCCAAGCGCCTGATGGAGGCCATCCACGGAGGAGAGTGCAGAGCGCACATGAGCGGGGTGGCGCTAGCCCGGAAGATCCTTAGGCAGGGTTATTATTGGTCAACCATAGATGAGGATTGTATTGGCTTTGTTCGGCGATCCCACAAATGCCAGATCCATGCAAACCGCATGAACATTCCGTTGTCGAAGCTGTATAACATGACTTCGCCATGGTCGTTTTCAGTTTGGGGGATTGATGCGATTGGGGCTGTCACTCCGAAGGGGTCCAACGGGCATGAGTATATTCTGGTAGCGATAGACTACTTTATGAAGTGGGTCGAGGCCCAATCTTACGCGGTGTTGAAGGCATCGCATGTTGCTTAGTTCATCAGAAATAACATCATCTGTCGCTATGGGGTCCCGAATGAGATTATTTCGGATAATGGTTCCCACTTCAAAAAGGAAGTGGTCGACTTGCTGGAGAAATAAACGTGGCTTTTCATAAGTCAACTACATATCGGCCGCAAAACCAACGGAGTAGTTGAGGCCGCCAACAAGAACATCAAGCACATTTTGCAGAAGATGGTGGAAAATTACAGGGACTGGCCAGATAAGCTGCCATTTGCTCTTTGGGGCTACCGGACTTCAATTCGAACTTCTATTGGGACAACTCCGTATTCCTTGGTCTATGGGATGAAGGTTGTTCTACATATTGAAGTTGAGGTTTCGTCATTACGGGTTATGGCTGAGTGCCAGATAGCTGAGGCAGATTGGTAGTAGAGTGTAGACCGCCCGAGAACTCCCGGCTCCGCGCTCGAGGGCGTGAATCATTTGTTCTTAGCTACTACAGTTCAAACTTGTGTCACGGTTCAGAATCTAATCTCACAAAGTGCAATGTGAGATCGATAAATCACCAAAGAGTCCAAATCCGGCAAATCGTTTTGAAAAATTGATTTTAATAAAGAAGTGCCAAACATGGACTGCTTTGCCAAATACAGAGTCGCCACCTAAATGTTTTATTTTGGGAAATTTAGGAAACCCTGACTTGTGCCTAAGGCCACGTGCCCGTTATCACCAAAGTTGCCTCGGCTCAGGAACTTGGGTACGAGAGGGGAAGGTCATGCAATGAGCACCCCCGCTCGCCCGATCAAAAGACCGGCCTTGACTAACATGATATTTTATTTTTGCAAATACATATGTTCTTATTCCGGTTATTATGCTAGAATTACTATGTGATGTGCGCAGCATACAAGTGTAGACTATATCGCCTAAGTTGGAACAAAACATTTCATGTTCGTTTGTTTGAAAACGGTTTAGAGGTGTTACTCGCAAGTAGGCTAAGTCGGGGATTTTGCCACCCTCAAGTGGGCTTAGAACTCGCATTTCGATGAATTGTTCCAATTCAAGCAATTCAACCTTCATCCACAGGCATTCAAGCAGTTAATCACTTAAGCAGTTAGCCTCATGGCAAGCATGCTATCATGACAGTCACTTACACGCATGCAAGGATGCTAAAGCGAAAACACTCACAGTGTACTCCGAGCCAAAACAGAGAACTAGTTAGAAATCATGCATGATCCTAGTTCATGTTAAGATAGCTAATGCAACACATGCAAAAATGAAACTAAGATAGGCTCGGCTATTCTAAGATGTCATATGAAATGAAACATGATAACATGCTGTTGAACACGTATTCACATGTATGGAAGGAAGCCAAAATAAGCTAGCATGGTGAGCATGAAGCATGAAACATTCAAGGCCAAAAGGGAGAATTACACTACACCTACTAAGAGCAAGCATGAGACATCTTTGCCAACAAAAATTAGAGTTATATCATGGCAAAATAACCCCAAAAACATACTGAAATGATAGCTCACAAGCTTAGGCATGAAGGCATACACAATGACTCATGTTTAAGGCATAAAGGACCAACCCTTCAAAGCATTGAAAGAGTAACAAATGTGAGTGTATGGCCACACTACATGTACTGAAATCACATTTCAAATGATGCCAAATCATGAAAATAGTCCAAGTAATGCATGCTAACAGACTCAATACTCAAAGCTAGTGAGCAAGATTGAACCATGGCTATACAAAGCAATGCATGCATGACCAAAAGAACACAAATCAAAGCTTAAGCATGCTAAAACATGGACAAAATCTTCTTAGAGTTAAGCCAAAACATTCTAGAATGACATGTTCAAACATGAGGCATACAAGACTAGTTTGCAAGATTTACACTACAAGTGTATAAAGCATGCATGAGGTGATAAAACCAAATCAAAATAGTGGTATGCCATGCTGAAATAAGGCCTAATACATGCTAAGATAGAGCTATAAAAAGCTTGACAAACATGCCACTTTGATGAGCCATCTATACAAGCATACAAACAAAACTCTTAACTAATTAAACAAATGAATTAATTTACAAAACGAGCTAAGTAAGAAACTGAAGTAGGCTGCCACAGCTCTGCCTTAGAATGATGAATGATGCATGCTCGGTCGCATCCTCCCGGAAATCCACCACCGTGCCTCGTGATGCCTCTGTTTGCACTGTTTTAGACTTCTGAAAAATGTGCCAACCTCCAAAATACTTCTGATTCACCTCATAGACATGCTGAAAGGTCATCGGTCAAGAGGAGTGGCCATCGGCCAAATTTCATGGCTATCGGCCAATTTTGATTGCTGATTGGCAGACTTGATAGCCGATCGGCCACTTCTTCCTGCAAACTTCTCCTTTTACTGCAACAGAGCACTAACAGAGGCATGGCAGTGTATTTACAAGAAAGCGTGCGTGAAACTACACTCCTTATCATGTCTAAGGCTCAAAGGAGTGTAGTGCTCGGCTCTTGAGCCATCAATCACGCATCTCAATGCATGATGGCCAAAGAGGCCGAGTTGCATAAATCAATGACAATGAATGGACACAAATATCACATAAGACTCAATGAACCTCTACCTTATCATGCATGATCAAAGGTGTCGGTGGCAGAAGGAATTAGGCGCGTTTCATCACTTCAAGTATGAAACGCCCCTCGTCCCCCGTGTGTGGATCAACATCCGATTCCAAACATAATGCAATGCAAGGCATGCGCACACAATGCAATGTAACAAGCATGCAAAAATCATGCAATGCAACAAGCATGCAACAACATGCAAATAACAATGCAATGGCAAGGGCCATGTAATCCAGCACTTAGTGGACTTAAACCGCATATGGACAGACCTAAGAGGGCCCAAAACAGTGGCATAACACCAAAATCAAGGCACCAAAAGGCAAGACAAGCATGCACATGCATTGGCTCATCAACTAGGCCTAAGAGCACAACCCTCAAACACAGAGAAGAAGTGATAAACATGGAAGTGTGACAACACTACATGCTCTCAAATTAGGTATGAAATGATGCCAAATCACTCAAACATATACAAGCATAGCATGCTGGGGTCCTTAAAGCATTAAAGCTAGTGAAGAGCAACACACAAGGAGCATGCAATACTAAGCTTTAACCATTAAACCAGCTCTAGACAGAGCTTAACCATGCCAAGTTAAGGGTCATTAAGGGTCAAGAACATGCTAAAATGGAGTTCAAGAGCTTACGCAAACATGCATACAAGCTAGGCCATAAGCAGGGCAACATTGCACAACCCTTAGAGGCACTCAAAGGGTGAAAGAAGTAGGAACATGGCAATGCTACATGCTCTGAAATGTTATGTTAAGTGATGCCAAATCATGAAAACAACACAAATGAAGCCTGCTATGGTACTCAAAACTCAAAGTTAGCAAGGCCAATTGCACTACAGCTATGCAATACAAGAATCATATGGCAAGTACAACCCAAAATAGTTCTAGAGCATGTCAAAATGATGCTAAAACATGTATGGAAGGAAGCCGAAATAAGCTAGCATGGTGAGCATGAAGCATGAAACATTCAAGGCCAAAAGGGAGAATTACACTACACCTACTAAGAGCAAGCATGAGACGTCTTCGCCAACAAAAATTAGAGTTATATCATGGCAAAATAACCCCAAAAACATACTGAAATGATAGCTCACAAGCTTAGGCATGAAGGCATACACAATGACTCATGTTTAAGGCATAAAGGACCAACCCTTCAAAGCATTGAAAGAGTAACAAATGTGAGTGTATGGCCACACTACATGTACTGAAATCACATTTCAAATGATGCCAAATCATGAAAATAGTCCAAGTAATGCATGCTAACAGACTCAATACTCAAAGCTAGTGAGCAAGATTGAACCATGGCTATACAAAGCAATGCATGCATGACCAAAAGAACACAAATCAAAGCTTAAGCATGCTAAAACATGGACAAAAGCTTCTTAGAGTTAAGCCAAAACATTCTAGAATGACATGCTCAAACATGAGGCATATAGGACTAGTTTGCAAGATTTACACTACAAGTGTATAAAGCATGCATGAGGTGACAAAACCAAATCAAAATAGTGGTATACCATGCTGAAATAAGGCCTAATACATGCTAAGATAGAGCTATAAAAAGCTTGACAAACATGCCACTTTGATGAGCCATCTATACAAGCATACAAGACATAAGGAGAGGGGATGACTCTCTCCTATTTAAGAACTCAAAACACAAGTTTTACCACTAAAAATCCACTGGATTTTAGTGGTTAAAAGCCCAAGAGAAAGTGATCTCAAGGGCCTAAAGTGATGGTGTGAAACAAAGCCAAACAAGGCACAAGAGGGGGGTAGACCACCCCCAACCCAAAAAAGACCTTAAACAAACATTACAAGCATGCAAAATCAAAAAATTTTATAGTAGAAAGTTAAACCAAAATAAGCATGCAAATAAGGCTAAATAAGCAATGAACACAAAGCTTAAAAGAGGGTTAGGGACTCACCCTTGTAGAACAACTTCAAAGAGGCAACTCCAGCAACTTTCTGAACTAAAAACCAAACTTTGAGTTCAAACAAAACCCTCTAATAGCTCAGCAACAAGAGTACGGTGTTTGAGTAGGTGCTTTAGTGCAAAAGTGTGAAGAAATTACACTTTTGAGCACAAACAACTGCAAATATATATATATATAGAGAGAGAGAGAGAGAGGAAATATATACATAGAGATATATATATATATCTTGTATATCAAATTTCAGAACCTCTAGAAGGGCCTCCCTTCTTATAGAAAAATCAAGTCCCAAGCTTGTTGAGCAAGCTTGGAGCTTGTTAAAATCCATCCATACACGTGTATGGAGGATACACCAAGTGACCATTAGCTGACACCAACTGGAAGAAAAATATCTGCAAAAGCAGAAAAAAGGGGTCTCGGCCAAAAAAATGGCCAATCGAACAAAAAGAGGGCAGATCGAACAAAAAGAGTGCCGACCGGCCAACACTGATGGCCGATGACAAGAAAACAAGGCCGATGGGCACAAGGCCTGGCCGATGGATTGTAGGGATGGCCAACAAGCCACCCTCTTCCCTCAGAGACAAAACCACAAGTCCTTGGTCCACAACCAAGCACAAAACAGACAAGTTGAGAGGTTCTAAGGTAAGGCGCGCAGTTGAGACCTTCGGGAACTCAAAACGAACACGAGCATGGATGATCATCGAGTGTTCAAACGATGACGTCCAAGTCTTGAGGACGGTCAAAAATGGGGTGTCTACACAGAGCATATTCGAAGAACTCATGCTATTTGGTGAGAGAATGCTGAAAGCACTGTATCACGTGTAGGGTTATCAACAAAGAATTGCCAGGGCTTTCAACAAGAAGGTTAAGTCTAGGAATTTGAAAGAGGGGGATCCAGTGCTCAAAGACAACCGAGCTCCCATCCTCGACCCTAAGGGCAAGTTCAGACCCAATTGGACTGGCCCTTACATCATCAAGTCTATCTGGTCAGGTGGAGCTGTTGTTCTGATGGATTTAGATGGCCTTGAGTTCTCCCAGCCTATCAACATGGACAAGTTGAAGAAATACTATCCCTAAGTGGCTCGCTAGGCCGAAAACCCGAAAGGGCGACCTAGGCAAAAGTTAGAGCATGAAAAATTTGAAATAATAAAAACTAAGCTCGCAAGGTTGAAAACCCAAAAAGGGTGGCCTTGGAAAAAGTTAAAGCGCTAAAGGAGAGTGTTAATATACGAGTGAATCTGAACCGAACTACGTAAGGATTGATTCCCATCTTCGGGATACGTAGGCAACTTCATTCTGAAGTCCAGCCGTAAACACTTCCAAATCGACTTTGTCCATGTGATCGTGGTGGTCATCTTTGTCTATTCTGCATTCAAGAGCCCAGTTGTGATCCCCAGTGCAGTGCTATTCAGACTAGGGATAACTTTCTAGTTGTTTGGATCCAGGGTTGTACATCTTAGTGATAGATCTCGGGTGTGTCCAGTTATGATCCATATCGAAAATGATTTAGAAAAGTTTTAATAAAAGTTGATTTTGTTCAAATTAATCTTTTTACGACTTGGACCATTTTTTGACCATAATGGAAAATTTTCAGTACCCACAACCTTCAATTACATTGATTTCAGTACAGAGTTCTTCTACTCTTGAATACAAATTGAAGTTACTTTTTATTACATTCATAAAGAAAACTTGAAAGTACTGATAAAGTAATAAACTCGGGGCATGGATAAGTCAGGTGTTCCTACGCCCCCTCCTAGAGCTTGTGGAAGCCTCTGATGCCAAAGTAGGCCCAACCTGCACCTCTTCATCGAGCCAAGCTATGCACTCATCAGAAAGGATGCAACTGAAAGTGGGAGCGGGGGCTAGAAGCTCTCTCGTCCTCCATGCTGTGGTATACCGAGCTAGCTGTGCGCCTCGGACTAGAAATGCAGCAGGGTACTCTACCCCATCTTCCGGGCAAGTCTGATCATGTCCAAACTGGTGCCGAATTCAGAACAGGAAGTAAAAGACACAATGTGTCAGGCCAATCAGCTGAATGCCCGGTTGGGGAGACATGCTGTAGCTCATTGCCGGTAGATTAAGCCAGGGGCAGCGCCAAGCAATGTTGACAGCGGCCAGACTGCACATCCATTCGCACCACCATCCCTCATCTAGGGCATCAACTAGAAGTCGTCGGAAGAAATAGTCGCGAGCTGAATATGCTAGGCATAAGTCCACTACCCTCAACTTGTCCATTAGCCATATCTGGGGAGGGATGAAAAATGAGAGATTAAAGAATAGAGAAGTGTACGTGGAGAGAAAAGTAAGAAAGGGTTTTGAGAGAAAAACAGAGCCTGAGGGCCGAGTGATGTAAGGAATACACATGTGAGCAGGGAGGGAAACATTACCTGCAGTAGTAGTGGACTCCCCACGAATCTAGTTGTCTCCCAGCGATGGAAGGCATCCAAACCCATCAGTGTCTCAGCTAGTGTCATGGCAATGCATCTCTTGCCCTCTTTTAAACCTTGGGCAACCTCAATCAAATGAACGCTAGACCCACCAGAGCCTGGGGCAAGCAAGAAATGAGACAACATGCACAAGCAAAGCGCATGTCGCCGAAAACCCTGCCAGTGATGATCGCCGCGATCACCGGCATCAGAAAACTGATGAATCAAGCTAGGGATGTCTAATTCTCCATCGCAAATCAAAGATCGAGCGACATGCAAAGTAAGCCCACACATCCGTCCTAAGGCTTAGATGTGGCCAAAACGGAATTGGGATAAGATCTCTTCATCTCATTGAGATTCCATCAAGGCATTGAAATCTTCAAAAGTAGGACACACTCTTGTCCGCCAAAGCTAAAAACATGAGTTACCGGATTCCAACACCTAGCCTCGGCATGAAGGAACGGAAAATGCAGCGGGGTGCGGCTCAGCGTGAATAGTGCATTTATTCTGAAACCTCGGAAATTCAACTTTTCCGAGCCATCCAAGTTTGCAATCCAATTTGTGAGGTTTTGGGCAAGAAATGTTTCCATTTGGGGCAAAAACAGAATTGAAATGGAGAAACTACGAAGCTAGGGCTTTTGTAGAAGATAAGGTGTTGAGTGGAAGGCAGGTGGCAACAATTTGGGCACTTTCTGCATAAATGGTCGGCCGACCATCTTTATAGCCGATTGGCTAGTTCTTGTGGCCGATAGCTCTTTATGGTGGCCGGTGGCCTCCCACTTTGGCCGATGGCCCCTCCTTTGTTCTCTGAGCTGTCCATGTGTTGGAAGTGTTAAGAACTTGTTTCTCGTTCCACTTCGAATGCATTTTTGTGACGATTTTGTGAAGTCGTGCCTGTGTTATTTCAATTTTTTTATCGAGTTGTATTTTGCGTTGATTGTTAAGTTCTTGTCTTGCTTATCGAGTTGTATTCACATTTGGTTAGCATGTCAAGTCCTAGTTTTGCTTATCGAGTTGTTTTGTTCTTTCAGTTGTTAGTTAGTTCGCTACCTGATTAAGACAATGTAATTCGAGTGTGTAGTTTTCAAACAAAGTTCAATCTCATTTACATGTTGTGTGATGCGATGCGATGCTTAGAATGTAAAATGTAACACTTTTTCAATCAAAAAGCTATTTTCATTCCATCATGGTTTCTTTTTTTTTTGCAAAAGTACAAGTTTTAAGGAACATAAAACTGCCTGAGGCTGTACAATGTGCAAAAACTACAGGCAAAAAGAGAAATAAAGCAAAAACGAAACATCTAAATCGGCGCCAGTCCCCTCAAGAGCGGGAAGCCCTCCTCGTCCTCTTCCACAATGAAGGCCTAGAACTACCGCTGTCAGCTTCGCTACCTGAGTCTGAACCCGAGCTATCTCCAGCCTCATCTCCATCCTGAGACGACTCTGACTGTGGACTCACTGCCTCTTCGTCAGAATCATCATCATCTAGGGCAGGCTCCCGTGAACTACTCCCGGTGTGAGCACGCCTAGCTCTGCTTCGGCTGTGCGTCGGAGTCCCTTGTCCCGCTCCCCTTGCTCGGGGAGGCACTGAAGGTCCCGTTGAGGCGCCCGCTGTGGCTAGTATCTGGAATGGGACTTGAAAAGAACAATTTGGAAAATGCATCAGTTATGCTATGCGAAGCTGAGTATGGTATCAAATGCAGTATATGATTACAGTGTATGAATGCTCTGAGCAGTATATGAACGCCGTGAGCGGTGAATGATTACAGTATATGAAGGCTGTGGCCAGTATATTGGATACAGTGTATCGGTGCCATGAGTGGTATATGAGTGTAGTGTATCAAATGTAGTATTGATAATGTGATGCATGAGATCAGTATGGAGCAGGTTATCAAGGGTTTTGGAACGGAGGTTGAAAGAACTTACTGGAATACCGTAAATACTGAGCAGGTCCATGCTCGTCTGCATCATCTCCATCAGAGAAGCCGACAGCCCTAGAGCTTGCCCAGTGTACTCTATGGAAGCCAGCAAAAGTGTTAAGGTAATCAGTAATCTGCAGAATATCAACTGAAACAAAATGAATGTACAGAATGTAAAGTATAGCATATACAGGGGTCGGACCTCGAACTTCGACGAGCTCATGATTAGCTGGGGGAGGAGCGATGGGAATCTGATAAGTCTCTCCAGCCCGTCCTCGACATGTCATAGTAATGGGCAGGTCTAGTCACTCTGTCCTCTGTCTCCTCTGGGAACCCCTCCTACCATGGGCCTGGGTCGCCCTAGATCCTCTCACTTCTCCTGCTGTGGCTATAGGTCTCTCTCTCTCACCTCGGTAAACACTGGCCAGAGGCCGTATGAGATATGTCTGGATAAAGACAGTGTAGTCGCTGTCGAGCCTGAAGAAGTCGACATCCCAACCTATCGTGAAATCGGTCATCTCCTGCGGGGTGTACCTCTCTGTAAACCTCATGTGCGTGGGAGGCGGCATCGGAACCACCGGCTTAGGTAAACCAAGGCTCTGTCGCAGGAAGCGTTCACCCAAGTACCACGCTCGACAGACCGGACCCTCAAGCAAAACCTGGAATCGGGAAGTCTCCGGAGCGCCCATAAACCGGTCTCTAACTGCGTCAGGCAGCATTGCCCAGGGCTGCCAGGTGATCTGTAAATGACGGATAAGCAGGTTGTTATCTTCTATTGAAAGTGCAATATAAAGCAAAGCTCAGATGAACTGTAACGTTTGAAATAGCTCCGCTGTGGCTACAGTGTCAAAATATTGGCGGAAGAATGAGAAAGACTCTCGCGGCCTCCGCTTGCACCTCACGTCGTACCTATGTGAATATGGAACCATGGAAGGTGTCTCTATCTCCGGCTCTGCGGCAAGCCTCAGGAAGTAGGCATATACCTACAACTACAAAATGTGAAAGGGTAATAATGAGTATGTTTATCAGTAAAGCAGTATACAAATAAAGTAAAAATGAAAAAGTGATATGCAGTGTCTCGTGCAGTGTGTGCATTGTGCAACTGGTGTAAAGCAGATTGCGTGTCATGGAGTGTGTGTGGTGTATAGATAATGTAAAGCAGGACTGTAAAGCAGAAGGGAAAGATGTACCTCCTAGGCTCTCCAGTAGCCTCCAAGCAGGTGCCCGCTCCGGCGAGATGAAGAACTCATGTATCCATACAGTGTAGCCAAGCTTGCGCCGCCCCAGTCATAGCACCGGATGCGAGACAAGTCTATTAGTGCACTCAAGAGGTAGAGGCCAACGGTGTTCACCCGGTCGGCGAATAGAGTAGTGCCAAGCAAAAACGTGAGGAACCCCCAGGGATAGTGCTCGACCTCCTCGCGGGTCATCAGCGTCTTCTCCATGAATTGGTCGGCGAACCACGAATATCGCACCATCCCTGGTCGAGAGAGAGGTGGGCGAGTCCCTAGCAAAAACATCTGAGCAGTATCTCACTCGCCCATATCAGTGTCGTAAGGGATCGGATCACCCCCTACTCCTACGCCGGTGAGAATGGAGAAGTCGAAGGGACTCATCGTCATCTCCCCTACTGTAGAAAGGTGGAAGGCATCGGTGGTGTCCCATCACCTCTCCACTAAGGCACCTAGAAGAGACCGACTCGCAGTGAGGCACGAGAGTCCCATGCAGAATACACCAAAATCGGCCTCATCGACGATGTGGCGAACATCATCGGGTAGCTCCCTGTACTAGTCTCGTGCAATGGTGTTCCCATAACCCCAGAAGGCATGAGAATCTCTCTATGTCCAAGATAAACAGATGCAAAGCAATGTTAGGAATTGTAATAACCCGACCCTCGTACATGTTTTCTGATATGCTTTTAGTCCCTTATTCTGTGCATTTGTGAGCTTGTTGTGAAATTCCATGTGAAATTAAGTTAAAATGAGTGAATCATATGCAGGTTGTTATCTTCTATTGAAAGTGCAATATAAAGCAAAGCTCAGATGAACTGTAAGGTTTGAAATACCTCCGCTGTGGCTACAGTGTCAAAATATTGGCGGAAGAATGAGAAAGACTCTCGCGGCCTCCGCTTGCACCTCACGTCGTACCTATGTGAATATGGAACCATGGAAGGTGTCTCTATCTCCGGCTCTGGGGCAAGCCTCAGGAAGTAGGCATATACTTACAACTACAAAATGTGAAAGGGTAATAATGAGTATGTTAATCAGTAAAGCAGTATACAAATAAAGCAAAAATGAAAACGTGATATGCAGTGTCTCGTGCAGTGTGTGCATTGTGCAACTGGTGTAAAGCAGACTGCGTGTCATGGAGTGTGTGTGGTGTACAGATAATGTAAAGCAAGACTATAAAGCAGAAGGGAAAGATGTACCTCCTAGGCTCTCCGGTAGCCTCCTAGCAGGTGCCCGCTCCGGCGAGATGAAGAACTTATGTATCCATACAGTGTGGCCAAGCTTGCGCCGCCCCAGTCATAACGCCGGATGCAGGACAAGTCTATTAGTGCACTCAAGAGGTAGAGGCCAACGGTGTTCACCCGGTCGGCGAATAGAGTAGTACCGAGCAAGAACATGAGGAACCCCCGGGCGTAGTGCTCGACCTCCTCGCGGGTCGTCGTTGTCTCCCCCCTGAAGTGGTCGGCGAACCACGAATATCGCACCATCCCTGGTCGGGAGAGAGGTGAGCCAGTCCCTAGCAAAAAGATCTGAGCAGCATCCCACTCGCCCATATCAGTGTCGTAAGGGATCGGATCACCCCCTATTCCTATGCCAGTGAGCATAGAGAAGTCGAAGGGAGTCATCGTCATCTCCCCTACTGTTGAAAGGTAGAAGGAATCGGTGGTGTCCCACCACCTGTCCACTAAGGCGCCTAGAAGAGGCCGATTCGAAATGAAGCGCAAGAGTCCCATGCAGAATACACTAAAACTAGCCTCATCGACGATGTGGCGAACATCATCAGGTAGCTTCATGTACCAGTCTCGTGCAATGGTTTTCGCATAACCCCGGAAGGCATGAGAATCTCCCTGTGTCCAAGATAAACAGACGCAAAGCAGTGTCAGGAATACAGTGTACGCATGGGTTTAGAATTGATAGAAATACAGTGTGTATATATGTTCGAGTTGACAAAAGTATCATATATGAATGTGCTCAGAATGAACTAGGCATGTGATGTACAAGTGTGTTGGACTAATCAAATGAAAAGCAATATTGGCTATCCAAGACATACAACCTACATTACAGAAAGAAAAGAGGAAGAGTATACTTCAGCGGCGCCATAGGATAAGTGTAACTCTGGCTCTTGTAGCAGGAGGTTCTCTGGTGCACCTCGCGCGAATCTCCTGAACTGGCGGATGCCATCGGGGGGCAACACGTGTACATCAGGGTCATAAGACGCTAGATCGAAAGGTCGAATGCCAAGCAGCAAAGGCTCGAACTCGAAATCCATCTCCATCCCCGGATGAGCCCCATCATGTGGAATGTCATCCGCCATCTCAAGAAGAATGAGAAAATAGTCGGAGATGTGAAAAATAGGTGAGAATGCCAAAAGTCAACAAAAAGTCAACCCCAAGGGGTGAAAAATGGAAGAAAAGGTCAAAGCTCGGAAAAGGACACAAAAATCAAGGGTGACTCGGGGGAAACAAACCGTAAATGAGGAAATCAAGAAAGAGGCACCAAAACCACTTTTCAATCGGTCCAAAATGTTGAGAACAATGAGGGTTTTACGATTCGGATGTTTGTGAGAGGTTTGGAAACGCGTAGAAAGCACGGATCGAAAGGGGGAAATGGTCTAGAATAAGAGGAGAAATGTTTTTCGGCCTTGACGAAGTGAAGAAATGGGGGTTTCAAACCCCATACTTAAAGACCCAAGGCAAATGGACCAAACTGCCCCGAATCTGTCATGTTTGGCTGATCGGCCAAATTGTTGGCCGGCCGGCCACATTGTTGGCCGATTAACTTATCTGGTGGCCGATGGGTGGCCGATGGCTCCCTCTTGTGGCCGATGGACCTCCATTGCTCTTTTTTGGGATTGTTTTGTTGATTTGTACCCTCATCTCTCAAGAAAGTTCAAGAAAGTGCACCTTTGAGCTCAAGCAGTCTTCGTGGAAGCTCCGAATTGTGTTTCCAGTGCATGGCACTCAATACGAACAAAGTGTATCCTTTTCTGTATCCTTTTGTATACCGCAAGATCGATGAATTGCCTTTGAATGTGCTGTGTTAGTGCATTTTGTCGTGTATGCAAGGTTGGCATTTGTCATGCACCTTTTTCACTCTTGCATTGAATATGCATCGTTGATTATCTTGTATTGAATATGCATCGTTGATTATCTCGCATGGAACATGCTTCGGTTTCATTTCTTGCATATTGAGCATTGAGCATGCCTTGGC
Organism: Camellia sinensis; assembly: GCF_004153795.1. Taxonomy (NCBI): domain Eukaryota; kingdom Viridiplantae; phylum Streptophyta; class Magnoliopsida; order Ericales; family Theaceae; genus Camellia; species Camellia sinensis. The sequence continues at coordinate 344,878 of NW_021025256.1, forward strand.
ATCGTGTTACAATCATTCATCTCGCATGAGATATGCATTGTATTGCAATGTACCTTTCAAGTTGCTTTCCCATACATGCACGATATTGTATGTACGGTTCATTTGAAGCTGGTGCAACCAGGCGATATTGGATACGCGGTTCATTCAGAGATGTTCCGTTTAAGATTGTTCACTTAGTGTATCTATTACACTTTGTTCACTTAGTGTATCTATTACACTTTGTTCACTTAGTGTATCTATGTTCACTTAGTGTATCTATCACACTTTGTTCACTTAGTGTATCTATCACACTTTGTTCATTTAGTGTATCTATCACACTCTCTTCACTTAGTGTATCTATCACACTTTGTTTACTTAGTGTATCTATCACACTCTTTTCGCTTTGTGTATCTATCACACACGTTCGCTTTGTGTATCTATCACACCTTCGCTAAGATTGCATAATTTTCTTACATCCTTTCTACATGAGATGTGGTTTGGTTCCTGTTTACTTGCTTATGTGCGAGTTTGCTGTAGCATTTTTTTGCATAACATTTGTATCTAGATCTTTCATTACAGCCCTCTTTGCATAATCATAAGTTATGCTCTTGTATCATGCATGTCATCTGCATTTTTCCCCAGCCTACGGGCCCATCGTTGTGTTGTTATCTTGTATGTTTGTCTAAGTCTTTGGCCTTGTCAAAAATGGATCGTCTCCGGGCTTTGACATTCACTCCCGTCATTTCATGACTTTCGAGTTCTGTCAAAGAGGGGCAACTGTAGACACCCCATTTTGGACCGTCCTCAAGACTAGGACATCATCGTTTGAACACTCAGTGATTATCCATGCTCGTGTTCGCTTTGAGTGCCTGAAGTTCTTGGCGGAGTGCCTCACCTTCGGACCTCTTAACTTGTCTGTTTTGTGCTTGGTTGCATATCAAGAGCTTGTGGCTTTATTTCTAAGGGAAGAGGGTGGCCTGTTAGCCAGCCATACAGCCTATCGGCTAGGCCTTATGCCCATCGGCCAAGCTTTTTTTCCATCAGCCATCAGTGTTGGCCGATCGGCCTCACTGATGGCTGGTCGGCCATGTTTTTTGGCCGAGGCTCCTTTTTTTGCTTTTTCAGATATTTTTGGTGCCAGCTGTGCCAGTTGTTGGGCACAGGAGACATCCTCCATACACGTGTATGGAGGGATTGTAACAAGCTTAAGGCTTGTAATTCTATATAAGGGGAGGCTCCTCTCCCCTTCTAGAGGTTCAGATTTTGGAGGAGCAAAAGATATCCCTCTCTCACTAGAATTCTTCTTCTCTCTATACATTTGTGCTATGTTGCCTCAAAAGTGTTGTGTCTTCATACTTTTGCACACAAACACCTAGTAAAGCACCACCATCATTGAGCTGAGGTTCTTGGAGGTCATACTTGGGTTCTAAAAGGATGGTTTTTTACCTCAGAAGTTGCTGTTTTGCTGAGGTTCTTTAAGGGTGAGTAGTTACCCTCTTTAAGCTTTATTTTGCTTAAGTATTTGGCCATCCTTGCATGCTATTTTAATCCTTACTCTCAACTGCAAAAAGTTTTGTTTTTAAGTGTTTAAAATGGTTGTTTGAAGCTTTGTTTGAGTTAGAGGTGGTCTACCCCCTTTGGTGGCTTGTTTTGCTTTGCTTTGTGCCATCCCTTTAGGCCTTTGAGATCACCTTCTCTTAGCCTTTTGACCACTGAATTCCAGAGGAATTTCAGTGGGGGAAAGTGTGTCTTGAGGCCCCAAATAGGAGGGGGTCATCCCCTCTCCTTATGTCTTGATTGCTTGTGTTGTTGGCTTAACACTTTGGCATGTTTTTCTACCTCCTTGAGGCTCTATCTTAGCATGTTTTAGGCCTTATTTTAACATGATATAACTCTGTTTTGGGTTGGTTTGATTTCCTCTTGCATGCTTCACACCCTTGTACTGCAATCCTCCTTATAGCCTTAACATGCATCATGCTTTGTGCCGCTAACTCTAGCTTGTTTTAGCTCTGCTCCAGTTGGTTCTTAGCCTTGTTTTGACCTACTTGAACTCTGTTTTGAGTGGTCTTGATCATTTGGAACTTGCTTTGTATAGCCATAGTGCAATCTTGGTCACTAGCTTTGAGTTTCAAAGTCTCTAGCATGCCTTACTTGCGTTGTGTACATGCTTTGGCCTCATTTCTCACATGATTTCAGTGTGTGTATTGTAGTCATACTCTCACATGTTTCACACTTTCAATGCTTTTGGAGAGTTACGCATTATGTCTTGATCATGGGCTAATTTGTACGCATGCTTGCCTAAGCTTTTGGGCTACCATCTCAGCATTTTTTTGGTCTTATTTTGCCATGATACAACTCTGTTTTTGGTACTTGTAGTGTAATCCCACTCATTAGCCTTGCATGCTTAGTGTTTTGGCATACCATTCTAGCTTGTTTTGGCTACACTCCATCATGTTTCTAGCATTGTTTTAACCTACCTTAGGACTGTTTTAAGTGATCTTGGTCCTTTGGGGCTTGCTTGATATGGCTATGGTGCAAGTGCCTTAGCTAGTCTTGAGTTTTGAGCACCTTAGCATGCTATATTTGTGATGGTTGCATGTTTTGGCATCATTCAGCATGTAATTTCAGAGCATATACATGTGTTATGTTTTCACTTCTCTCATTCCTTGAGAGCTTTAGAGAGTTGTGCCTTTGTGCCTTATTTGTGAGCTACCAAAGGGGCATGATTTTCTACTCCTTTGAGCCTTGGTTCCAGCATGTTTTTGCCACTGATTTGCCATGATATAGCTCTGTTTTGGGCTGGTTTGGTTGTTTGTGCATAGTATTGCATAGTCCTAGTGTTGTATACCTCACTAGCTTTAATGCTTGATTCCTCTAGCATGCCATACTTGTGCTATTTGCATGATATGTCATCATTTGGCATATGATTTCAGTGCGTACATCTCTGCCATACTCTCTTATCTATCACTTCTTCATTGTGTTTGAGAGTTGCGTTTAATGCCTAGCTTCCAAGCCAATGCATGAGCATGTTGTGTAGCTTTTGGTGCTTCATTTTCAGCATGATTGTACCATTGTTGTGGCATGAGGTAGGTTCGACCATTTGAGCATTGTAGTGCATGCCTCATGTGTAATACATTTCACTAGCCTTGATGTCTTAGCTTCTAAACATGCCATGATGGAGCCTTGTGCATGCTAGTCTAGCATTGGTAGATAAGCATGTTGTTTGCATGTGTGTTGCATTGCATTATGTTTGGATCGGACGTGTCACGACCCAAACCCGCCCCTAAAAGTTTGGTCCATGACCGGCCTGTACATAGGCCTCAAAACAAAATTTTAAAATAATATTTAACCATATATGGGGCCTTAGGCGGAAGCAATATCAATAGAAGACAACATCCATTGAGCTTGTGCATACATGATGGTTTAATTGGATTTAAGCATTTAAATACATTCCACATATACATATATAACCACATAATTTATATAGATCTCACACACACTCACATAAGACTTACTAATTTATATGACTCCCAACAATAAATTAAGGCCTCCACGTGGAGACATACCCCAGCTGCCTTGGCAGACAGGCGAACCTTGGTACAACTCTAGTGTCAATCCCTGATGACTCACCTACAGAAAAATACATAAAACAGAATGAGCAAAGCTCAGTGAATATTAGCACTCAAACAATTTAATGATTAAACTTGAGTTGTAATATTTATAACGTATATAAGTGCAAAGGTCATATAATTACTCTTGTCTTGTAAACATTTTTAGAATGGCCCTGGCCCCAGTCTTTAAACAGAATGGCTTTAAGCCCTTGAACAGAGTGGCATTAAGCCCTTAAACAGAATGGCAATCAGCCCTTAAACAGATCGGCATTAAGCCCTCTTCATGCATGTATGAACTCAAGAGGTGGCTCGCACGGATTCTAGAGGTGACTCTCATTGCAGCACTTAGTTCCGTGCAGCACTTTGCTTCATACAACAGATCATACAGAATGGCCGTAGGCCCAGATGTCACAGATTGGCCATAGGCCTCACATATGTCACAGAATGGCCATAAGCCTCATAACTTTCTCGAAACGGCCATAGGCCTCATAACTTTCACAGAACAGCCATAGGCCTCAGTTCACATATGTATGGACTCAAGAGGTGGCTCGTACGGATTTTGGGCAATCATTCATTGTACAGAACATAACATTTCATAAAACAGATCTTATTTCATATACAGAAAATAATTTAACTTGAACATAACTTTACTAAGTTATTACTCACAGATAGTTGTAGAAGCAAATCAGACAGACTGGATAGATCAGACAAATCAGGCAGACAATAGCGTATGAGCACATAACATATACACATTGAAATACAATATCAATTCCTTAATCAAACTTGACTTTTCTTGTCTTTTTCTGTCTAAGTAGTCTGGATCAAACAAATCAGGCAGACAATAGCGCATGACCTACACAAGTATATAACATATACACATTGAAATACAATATCAATTCCTTAATCAAACTTGACTTTTCTTGTCTTTTTCTGTCTAAGTAGTCTGGAGTTCTACTATGCTTATGTTTTCTTATTTAAATGAATCGGGTTCTCATTTCACATATCCTTTTATTACTAAATCATTCTTTTTTGAATAAACCAATCTCTTACTTGGCTTCTTAATAATAACTTATTCTTTTAATCAACTAATTAATGTTGATTGTCAGCTTATTAATCTTTATTGTGCCATAAATCATGTCTAGAATGCTTTGGAAAGAGATGAGAATAAAAATGTGAATTAAATGCAATTTTCCAAAAGATGCTGAAAATAGGGTCTTCGCTCGAGCGGACCTTTGATCGCTCGAGCGGTCTGCAAAGCTTTATAAAAATACTAGTTGGCCTTAATGTTCGCTCGAGCGGTTACTTTTTCGCTCGAGCGGCCAGCAAATTTCTTGTGCTTTCAATGTCACGCCCCAAACCCGCCTCTAAAAGTTTGGGCATGACCACTTCAGGAACGGGCAGAGAATACGATATATAGAACATATGGGGCTTGAACGGAATAATTTAATAACATAAAATAATACAAATTAACATCCATCGAGCTCACGCCTATATGCCAGGATCTCAATGTGCCATTTAACAGTTTCCCATATGATAGACAGACATACAAGAAACAGCTGTTTGCATTCACACAACACTATACATGGGCATATATATATAGAACCCGGCCACATGTGGGCATATAGCAAAAATGTTGGTAAAGGAAATTATGGTAAAGGAAATTACACACGACTAATTACATTAGACAAAAGGTTAAGGGCCAAACTAGGGGTCATTAAGGAGACCCCACAAAATGCATGTGCTTCTCTGCATGGCTTGACCAAGAAGGGGTAACCAAAGCTGAACTAAGACTGATCTCCAGGTTGGTGCCTACTGAAACAGACATAACATAGGGTGAGCAAGGCTCAGTGAATATTAGCACTCAAACAATTTAATGATTAAACTTGAGTTGTAATATTTATAACGTATATAAGTGCAAAGGTCATATAATTACTCTTGTCTTGTAAACATTTTCAGAATGGCCCTCGCCCCAGTCTTTAAACAGAATGGCTTTAAGCCCTTGAACAGAGTGGCATTAAGCCCTTAAACAAAATGGCAATCAGCCCTTAAACAGATCGGCATTAAGCCCTCTTCATGCATGTATGAACTCAAAAGGTGGCTCGCACGGATTCTAGAAGTGACTCTCATTGCAGCACTTAGTTCCGTGCAGCACTTTGTTTCATACAACAGATCATACAGAATGGCCGTAGGCCCAGATGTCACAGATTGGCCATAGGCCTCACATATGTCACAGAATGGCCATAAGCCTCATAACTTTCTCAAAACGGCCATAGGCCTCATAACTTTCACAGAACAGCCATAGGCCTCAGTTCACATATGTATGGACTCAAGAGGTGGCTCGTACGGATTCTAGAGGTGGCTCGCATTGCAGCACTTAGTTCCGTACAGCACTTTGTTCCATACCAGAAATCAATTATATCATGTCATAGCATAAACAAAATGGATAAACAGAACAGAATAATCCCAGACTCATAGGAATACCGTTCACAACAGTGCACATAAATTTCCCCATGGTTTATCATAAGTTGACATAGTTGTCTTACATATAACAAATCATTAGTAATAACTATTAACATATAAAGCAAACCATAATTCTATCCGATTAGCCATTTCGATGATTCATTATAAGATATTCGAAACATCATGTTCTTAGTAGGTGGGGCTTATGTTCACAATTGCATCCTGTCGAGAATTTGTACAGTATTAATTCATGCAGAGACATAGGCAATCTACAGTTCCCAATCATTCATAACAGTTAACATAATTAATTTGCGAAGAACAGAGCGTTAATAATAAGAATTACTAACGGTAGGTAAATGTACAACTACAGTACTATTACTCACAGTGGTAGGTCTCTGATAGCGGTGGAACGATGTCCTCGTCTTGACCTACAAGTACAAGGCACAACACATAATATGAGATTATACTCAATCCTTTACTTATTCTCTTTGATCATTCAATCAATTAGGCATGGTGGTACCAAGCTCATTTTTCCTTAATAAGTTACACTCCATGTCTTAGAAAACAGGAGAAATCAAAGGGAAATGGTTTAGGTGAAGAAATGGTATAAAATTGGTTGACAGAAAGTGAACAGTCATTACTAATTTGGGCATAACTATTTACGTATTTAGAATTTGGGAGTGAGACTACTTGCATTGGAAACTAGACTTCCGGGGCTTGATTTTAGGCTCAAGAATTACTCAAAACGGAGTCCCGAGGCAAACGATATGCTTATTCAAAGTTGGCTAGACAAAGCTGTCTCCCGCACGTGCGGGAAACAGAGCTGCACGTGCGGCTCTGGGCAGTGTGCAGTCCGAAAATGGCTCTTTTTGCTCCAACACTTGGTTTTTCCATTTTTAAGCTTGGTTCTTAACATAAATCACTCAAAAACATGTAAAATTGGACTATAACATAATAAACTAACATCAACCAAGTGTAATTTCATTTCAAACAATTCAATCTTTGTCTCAAAGTTCAAAATTAATGCTTAATCTTTCATCATCTTCAAGGTTCTTAAAAACACAACCCACAACCCACAACCCACAAATTCACATGATTCTTGCATAATCTAAAGTTTATTTCATGATATCCATGAGCTTGTGCTCCACTCATAAACAAAATTAGAGAACTCAATTTCTAATTCCTCAAATTAGCTCAAGTAAATACATAGATAAACCTTAACCCCAAAAGGGTTTAAATCTTCCAAGATCTTTATGATTTTGCCAAATTGATACTTTAAACACAAGATTTCAAGATGGATTATCATACCTAACTCAATCCTTGTCTATCTCTTAGCTCTCTTCAATTCCTCCAAGTCCCATGGGTGATCTTCTTTCTTTTCCTTCAATTCTCTTCAATCATCTTCAAAGCCTCCATGGATGTTGGGAAAGTTATCTCTCTTCCCTCTCTCCCTTTCACGGTTTCCTCTCTCTCTCTCTCTCTTTAGATATTTTGCTGTTTTTGACTCCAAAAAGATGAGTTCACCACTTATATAACTCATACACACCTATATATTTAATTAGATAAGCTTTATAACAAATAAGGAGGGCCAAACACGCCCTTACAAATCGCACAAAATTAAATTTCAATTAAACTTCCCAGATGACTCTAAAAATTGTGTTAATCATAAATATGTCCCCTGTTCTGGTTTCTGAAGCCTCTAAGGCCTTCAATTTGCAGTATAAAGTTAACCACCCAAATGTGCATTAACGAATCAGACAAATTAGATTTCCAATTAATTTTCCCAAATAGTTCTAAAAATTCCCATTAACATACCCAAGTACTCAATTTTGATTTCTGAACCCATAAAGGTCGGTAATTTCAATTTTAAGTTCGTAACTCAACAGATAAAGCTTCAATTCCAATAGATATAATTAAATTAAAACACATCATTTCATAATTAAATAAAGATGATTTCTTATACGCATTTTGGGGTCGTTACAGGACGTTAATCCAAACACGGGGAACGAGGGACGTTTCATACTCAAAGTGATGAAACGTGCCTCATTCCTTAGCTCACCGACACCTTTGATCATGTATGATAGGGTGGAGGTTCATCGAGTCTTGTTTATGCATTCATCAACATTGTGCAAGCTTGACTCTTTGGCCATCATGCATCGAGATGCGTGATTGGTGGCTTGAGAGTCGCGCCCTACATTCCTTTGAGCTTGAGACATGATAAGGAGTGTGGTTGCACACACATTTCCTTGCAAATACACTTCCATGCCTCTGTTTGTGCTCTGTTGCAGTAAAAGGAGAAATTGCAGGAAGAAGTGGCCAACCGGCCACCAGAGCAGCTGATCGGCCATCAAAGCCTGCCGACCGGCCATCATTACTGGCCGATGGCCACCATCTCTGGCTGATCATCCCTCAGAATGTACCTAAGATCAGTCAGAAGCAATCTGAAAGTTTGCACAATTTTCAGAGGTCTAAAGGTGTGCAAACAGAGGCATCTTGAGGCAAGGTGGTAGATTTCCGGGAGGACACGACCGAGCATGCATGCCTCCTTCGCCCGCGAGGCCATTTTACCGCTTTACTAGCTAGTTGTAGTTAATTACATGTGTTGTAATTAATTAGTTTAATTAATTAGCTTAGATTAGCTGGTTATTCAATTCAATTTGGTTTGTAATAATTAATTAGCTAGAATAGTTAGTTAATTTGTTGGTTTGTAATAGTTAGCTTAATTAGCGTAGCTAGTTAGCTTTCGTATTGTTGTAATAAGTATGCGTGAGTGTGTGAATGTTTTCCAACCCCACATCTTTCTCTTTTTATTTACCAGCACTTGATAGTTAGTTTTAGGGCATATTTCAATTAGCATACTTATGTTTTGCATGCATGCATCATTCATTCGTATTGCATGCACCGGGCTCGACACATCATTCAAACTGCATTGAATTTCAATACTTACTTGAATACGTGTTTCAAAGCATGTTATCGAGTGTTGCATTCATATGCCATCTTAGATAGCCGAGCCTACTTAGTTGCATTTTTCATGTGTTGCATTAGGCATTGTTGACATAGCTAGGATAATGCACTGATTACTAACTAGCTTCTGTTTTGGCTTGGAGTACACTGTGAGTGTTAACGCTTTAGCATCCTTGCATGTGTGTAAGTGCTGCCATGATAACGTGCTTTCCATGAGGCTATGTGCTTAAATGATTAACTGCATGAATGCTTGTGGATGAAGGCTTTATTGCTTGAATTAGAACAATTCATCAAAATATGTGTTTTAAGCCCACTTTGCGGAGTGGCAAAATCACGTTGTTTTAAGCCCACTTGAGGGTGGCAAATCCGCATTTTAGCCTACTTGAAGGTAGCAACTTCAAACCATTTTCGATAAACAAACATGAGATGTTTTGTTCCAAATTGAGTGGTTGAGTCTACACATGTATGCTGTGCGCATCACATAGTAAGTTAGTTAATAAACCGGAATAAGAACACATGTGTTTTCAAAACAACATATCATGATTAGTAGAGGCTGATCCTTTGATCGAGCGAGCGGGGGTGCTCATTTCATGACCTTCCCCCCTCGTACCCAAGTTCCCGAGCCGAGGCAACTTTGGTAATGACGGACATGTGGCCTTTGGCACGAGTCAGGGTTTCCTAAATTTCCCAAAAAACAAAATATTTAGGTGGTGACTCTGAAATCTGGAAAAGCAGTCCATGTTTGGCGCTTTTTGATTAAAATCGATTTTCCAAAATGATTTGTCAGATTTGGACTCTTTGGTGATTTATCAGTCTTACATTGCACTTTGTGAGATTAGATTCAGAACTGTGACAGGAGTCCGAACTGTAGTAGCTATGAACCCAATTCGCGCCCTCTCCGAAAAGGGTGGCGCGCGGAGAGAGTTCGGACGGTCTATAGAAGGTAACGTGTTTCGACGTCAACCATTGCTTTGCTCACATAATAAACTGGCCGCTGCTCCCCAAGTTCTTCCTTTATCAATACGGCGCTGACGGCCCGGTCGGAAACTGCCAGATATAAAATGAGTGGATCACCTGCCAAAGGTGTTATCAAGAGTGGAACTGACCGGAGGTAAGTCTTCAAACCATTCAAAGCGGCTTCGCACTCGGAGGTCCATTCAAAAGCTTCACCCTGTCAAAGGATATGAAAGAATTGATGGCAGCGATCTGTGGAATGACTAATGAACCTATTGAGTGTGGCGGCCATCCCCATCAGCTTTTGAACCTCCTTGACCGACCGAGGAGAGCCGAGCTCTAGAATTGCTGTGATTTGCCTCGGGTTGGCTTTGATTCCGCGATGGTTAACAATGAAGCCAAGGAATTTGCCAGATCCGATCCCAAATGCACATTTGGAAGCGTTCAGCTTCATTTTGTACTTGCGTAGAATGTTGAAGGTCTCTTCCAGATCGGCTAGATGAGTTTTCTCTTCTTTGGACTTGACCACCATATCGTCGATATATACTTCCATAGTACGGTCGAGTTGCTCTTTGAACATGGCTGTGACTAGTCTTTGGTAGGTTGCCCCTGCATTCTTCAGCCCAAAAGGCATAACCTTATAGCAATAGGTGCCTCTTGGGATGAGGAATGCAGTTTTTTCTTGGCCCTCCAGATGCATGGCAATTTGATGGTAGCCCCTGTATGCATCCAGGAAGCTCATACATTGATGATGTGCCGTGCATCAACAAGTTGGTCAATTCTGGGGAGGGGAAAGCAATCTTTGGGACAAGCTTTGTTTAAGTCCGTGAAATCCACACAAACACGCCAAGTTCCATTTTTCTTCTTTACAACCACAGTATTCGATAACCATGTAAGATACGTCACTTCGTGGATTGCCCCGGCATCAAGTAACCGGTCAACTTCTTCAACAACGGCAGCAGTGTGTTCCGCGGCTAACCACCGGCTTTTCTGAATAATCAGCTTACATTTGGGGTCAACATTTAATCGGTGCTGAGAAATAGATGGATCCACCCCCGGTGTCTCATATGGTGACCACGCAAATACATCAAGGTTGCCGAGTAAGAAGGAGACTAGCTGCTGCCTGTCGACTTTATTCAGGGAAGCGCCGACCATGAAGAACCTGTCAGGGTTCCCGTCAATTTCAACTCAATCCAGATCTTTGGTTGCATTTTCACTTGGAAGCCACCCAACATCGTCGAGGCTCTCTCGATCCGGCACCTTAATAGAATTTACTTCCAGCTCTCTAGGTGTCTTTACGGCGAGAAGATAACATGCTTGTGCGGATTTCTGGGAACCACGAATTTGTTCAATACCGCGTTCGGTCGAGAAATGAAGTAGTTGATGATAGGTGCTTGGCACGGCCTACATGGTATGTAGCCAAGTTCATCCCATGATAAGATTATACGGCAAAGGAAGCTTGACAACCAAAAATTCCACATCCACTAGTCAGAAGCCCGCTCTAACTGGCAGTGTGATTTTGCCCAATGGATATTCCGGATTAGCGTTGAAGCCAAATAACGGGTAATGAGCTGGAGACAGGTCCGACTTAGTGAAGCCGAGTTTGACAAAGGTCTTGTAATACATAACTTCTGAGGTGCTCCCTTGATGAATGAGAACACGTTCAACAGTGAATCAGTTTATGCGTAGCTCGATGACCAAGGGATCAATGTGGGGGAGCGTCACGCCGGCCAAATCTGAATCATCAAAAGTAATACTCGCAGCTTCGTGGGGCCGTTTCACTGGTGTGATTTGCTTTTGGGGGTTAGGATGTGACTGAATTGTATGTACGGTGGATGCCATCGGCAAGCTGTATATCATATGGATTACCCCGAGTGGAGGTGAATCCTATCGTAAAGCAACTATTTTGGTTAAGTCATTCTTTTGGGCGTGTTGGTTAAGCCAAACGTCTTGTACCCACTCCTCAGGGTTATCTTTCAAAGCATAACAACTTTCGGTATCATGACCGTGGTCTTTGTGATATTCGTACTGCCTATCCCGTCTCCTCGTGTCGGGTGGTCCCACCATCTTGGGTGGCCTTTTGAAGAATGACAGATGTTGTACTTTAGACATAACCGTGTTGATCGGCTCTGACAACTCCGTATATTTCTTGTCCGCGCGTCTTATGCGCCTGCTATCCACTTGAAGTTGTTCATTAGACCGGTGTGGACATTGGTTGTTTGATCGACGTGAATCTCGTCATTTGTCTCGTTTAGTCCGATTTCGTGGTTTAGGGCTCCGTGATGGTATAGAATTTATCGGCTGAACAATTTCAGATGGGGCCGTCTTGTTGGCCTTGTGCCCGGCTTCAACCCGCAGGGCATCATCTTCCACTTTGCAATATTCCTCGACTCTCTTCATCAACGACCAGACAGTTTTGGGGGGCCTTCTGGTTAAGGTGCTACGGAGGGCACTATTAGGATGCAACCCCATTTTAAAGGCGGTGATGGCCATGGAGTCATTGCAGGCATCATCTACGAGATTAAAGCATTCCTAATAGTGCCAAATATGCTCGTAGGGTTTCTCCTTGTTGGATTTGCAATGCCCAGAGAGAATCGACCTGCTTCGGCTGGACCTCATTGGTGATGAACCTTGCCCTGAAGGATTTTGGAGTTGATGGAAGCTCTTAATCGATGCCGGCTCCAATTTATAGTACCATCTGACGGCCAAAGGTCCCAAATTGCTCGGAAATATTCGACACATGAGGGCCTCGTCGTCTGCATGTAGCGTCATGGCTTGCTTATAATGACAGATGTGATCTGTGGGGTCCGATTTTCCATCTTATAGGGTGAACGACGGTACTTTGAACTTTTTGGGTAGCACTGCCCTTGGGATCCTTCGAACAAAGGGGTCATGTTGATCCTCTTCGTCTGAACCATTTCTTCTTCGCTTATTCTGTGCACGCAGACTCTCTTCAGAGGAACTGGAGGTTTCAACTCGTCCCTTCTTTTTACATTCTGGGGATGACGAGTCAAAATCACCGTCACTATCTTGTCTTCGAACTCGTGGTCGTCGACCATCCCTTCTCAGAGGTCATCCCAGATCTTGGCGTGCGGCTTGTTGGGATTTTGCCACCTCCAAGGCCAAATCATGTCGAAGGCCCTCGTTCTCGGCGATCATGTTTTCCAATCTCTATATGTTTTGCTTCGCCTGATCCATAATCACTTGCATTGCCTCATGTGCTGATGTCAAGGGTGAGGTTTGGGCAACGGAGTCAAAATTCAAGGTTCTTCGTGCGGTGATGGTCTAGGGCCCAAGCATGTTGCTTGGAGTGGTTTCGTCTCATCACGTAAGGTCGTCAGCGACTATCGGAGGATCTTCTGTTATGCTCGCCATAGATATGCTAGAGTATTCCCACAGACGGTGCCAATTATGGAGAAGTGGTTCGGAAATACTCTTTGGATCCAGTAGGACGCTCGTGATCCTCAGCTAGTCACCTGAAAAGGAATGAACACTCCGGTCGGGGGTGCCGGAATTAGCACTCCGACAGATAAGTCAGTGTATACTCTATTGGTTGCTTATATATCAAGTTAAACTTATTTGTTCTCACATACCTCTTTTGGCTGATGCTCCTCTTATTTATAGTCGTCCTCGATGTTGATGGTTGGGCCCACCTTTCGTCCAATGAACAATCACTCATTCGGCTATCTATTCATATTCGACCCAATCTACAACTGATACAGAGGCCGATCTGGATATTCAGCCTCTGTCCCTCGGGGCTGGAGTCGTATAGTACATGATCTAGTTTCCTTCTTTAATATATTCGGCTACCGTCACTATCTTGTCTTCGAACTCGTGGTCGTCGACCATCCCTTCTCAGAGGTCATCCCAGATCTTGGCGTGCGGCTTGTTGGGATTTTGCCACCTCCAAGGCCAAATCATGTCGAAGGCCCTCGTTCTCGGCGATCATGTTTTCCAATCTCTATATGTTTTGCTTCGCCTGATCCATAATCACTTGCATTGCCTCATGTGCTGATGTCAAGGGTGAGGTTTGGGCAACGGAGTCGAAATTCAAGGTTCTTCGTGCGGTGATGGTCTAGGGCCCAAGCATGTTGCTTGGAGTGGTTTCGTCTCATCACGTAAGGTCGTCAGCGACTATCGGAGGATCTTCTGTTATGCTCGCCATAGATATGCTAGAGTATTCCCACAGACGGTGCCAATTATGGAGAAGTGGTTCGGAAATACTCTTTGGATCCAGTTCTCACATACCTCTTTTGGCTGATGCTCCTCTTATTTATAGTCGTCCTCGATGTTGATGGTTGGGCCCACCTTTCGTCCAATGAACAATCACTCATTCGGCTATCTATTCATATTCGGCCCAATCTACAACTGATACAGAGGCTGATCTGGATATTTAGCCTCTGTCCCTCGGGGCTGGAGTCGTATAGTACATGATCTAGTTTCCTTCTTTAATATATTCGGCTGTCCTGCATAATAATTTACTCGACCCCCACAAACTTGGGTCGCCGTATGAAAGTTCTCTATGTGCATAGTTTGTTCACTATGCCTAACACCCCTCTTGAGTTGCATAGCTGAGACAAACCGGTCATTGTTGTTGGTGGCCATAGCAAGAATAAGACATGGCCTATTGTAGACACTCCATTTTTGATCAACCTCAAGACTTAGATGTCATCGTTTGTGCGCTCGATGATTGTGCTTGTTTGTGCTCGTTTTGAGTGCTCGAAGTTCTCGGCGGGACGCCTTGTCTTTGAGCCTCTAAACCCTCTTTCTTTGTGCTTCTTTTTTGGGCCAAACCTTAGTGCCTCTTGCCTGGAGGGGGGAAAGGCCTTGTCGGCCACTTTTGGCCCTTGTCGGCCACTTTTGGCCCTTGTCGGCCACTTTTGGCCCTTGTCGGCCACTTTTGGCCCTTGTCGGCCACTTTTGGCCCTTGTCGGCCACTTTTGGCCCTTGTCGGCCACTTTTGGCCCTTGTCGGCCACTTTTGGCCCTTGTCGGCCACTTTTGGCCCTTGTCGGCCACTTTTGGCCCTTGTCGGCCACTTGAAGTGGTCGGTCGACTGGGGGAGGTGGTCGGCCGGCCACCTAAAGTGGCCGACGGCCATTTTTCTCCTTTTTTAGATATTTTCTTTGCCAGCTGTGCCGGTTGTTGATCACTGAATGCCATCTCCATACACATGTATGGAGGGATGAATGCAAGCCTTTTGCTTGTAGTTCTATATAATAGGGGGTCTCTCCCCCATTTGAGGGGTTGGATATTTTTTGTCAGCAAATTTCCTCTCTCTCTCTCTCTCTCTCTCTCTAGAATTCTCTCTTCCTCCCTATTTTGTGCTTGAAAATGAGAATTCTCTACATATTTGCATACAACCCCTTAACCAAATTGGACCACCTTGGAGCTGAGGCATCTTGGAACTTATTTTGGGTTGTTGAAATGTCATTTGAGCCTAGAAAGTGGCTGTTTAAGTGCTGTGCTTCAAAGGCATTAGACTTACCTCATTTAAGCTCTGTGTATGCTTGTCTTGCCATCTTTTTATGCTATTTTGAGCCTAGTTTTCAACTACAAAAAGTTCTAATTTTTAGCCCTAAACATGTTGGTTTGAAGCCATTTTGTGCAAAGGGGTTGTCTCCCCCTTTTTGTTGCATATTTGTATGAGCCTTTGCATCCTCTTTTAGCATGTTAAAGTCAAACCTTTTGGCCCTTTAAACCACTGAAATTAAGAGTTGTTTCAGTGGTAAAAAGTATGTTTTGAAGTCCAAAAATTGAGGAGGTAGCCTCCCCTCCTTGTTTCTCTCTTCCATGCCTAGTTAGCATTACATAGTAGCATGATTTTGTAGCTTAACTTAGCTTAATCTTAGCATGTTTTAGGCTTTATTTTGACATGTTTCAACTCTCTTTTGGGTTGGTTAGTGCACTTGTTGCTTGCTTTTTGTACTTATAGTGCAATTGTGCTTACTAGTCTAGCATGCCTAATGAGTTAGCCACTTATTTTAGCTTGTGCTAACTTAGCTTTGGCTTGTTTTAGCTATTATTTTGACCTACTTTAACTCTATTTTGGGTCAGTTAAGTCCATCGAGGCTTGCTTTGCATGGCTATAGTGTAACGATCTTCACTAGTCCATTGTTTTGAGGCTTTGAGCATGAAGTGTTTGAGTTGCTTGCATGTTGTAGCATCGTTTTGCATGTAATTTCAATGTATATAGCTCCGTCACACTCTCATTTATTTCACTCTTTCATTGCTTTTGAGAGTTGTGTCTTGAGTCTCGTTTGCGAATGAAAACATGAGCATGTTTTTCTAGCCCTTTATGCTTCAATCTCAACATGTTTTAGCCATTGTTTTGGCATGTTTTAACTCTGTCCAGAGTTGGTTTGGCCCTTTGAAGCTTGCATTGTATGGTTGTGGTACAATCCCCTTCACTAGCTTAATGTTTTAGGTCCTTAGCATGACTTGCATGTGTTGTTTTCATGTTTGAGTGTCCTTTGGCGTGCCATTTCAGCACTGAAATATCTGTAACCTCCCATCATTTTTCACTTTTTAATTTGTTTTGAAAATGGTCTTGAGCCCCTTGTTGGCTTGAGTGTGGAATTGAGGCTCTCATGCCTAATGGTTTTAACCCTCTCTTGAGGGTTCCTCCTAACCAACAGCATGAGACCTCTTTCATGCTCAAGGTACTTGTGGCTCAAACCCTCTTTCCAATTAGAGGACTCTCACTTTGGGACTTTACCGATTACAGGACTAATCGGCAATCTAAAATGTGTAAACAAAAATGAACCAAGTAAAGCTTGAGCAAGATAAGCATCTTTGTGTTGCATTGCATGTGTTTGGATCGGATGTTAATCCAAGCACAAGAAAAATGGGACGTTTCATACTCAAAGTGATGAAACGTGCCACTTTTCTTGGTCGTCGTCACCCTTGATCATGCATGATAGGGTGGTGGTCCTTTGAGTCTTATTTGTACATTCATTAAGCTTGTAAAAGCTTGGTTCTTTGGCCATCATGCATTGAAAATGCTTGGTTGGTGGCTTAAGAGCCAAGTGCCATACTCCTTTGAGCTTGAGAAATGATAAGGAGGGTGACAGTACACACATCCCTTGAAAAATGCATTGTTTTGCCTCTGTTGCTCTCTGTTGCAGCAAAAATAGAAGTTTGGGAAAAGGGGTGGCCGATCGGCCACCTAAAGTAGCCGACCGGCCACTTAAACTAGCCGACCGGCCAGTTAAGGTGACCGACATCCACTTTTTGTGGCCGACTGGCCTCCAGTCAATTTTTGTGCAAAAGTGTTTCTGTGTTGGAGCAGAACCAGTCTAGAAGATGGTGCAATTTTCAGAGAGCAAAGTGAGTGCAAACAGAGACAACCAATGGCAAGGCGATGGATTTTCGAGAGGAAGCAACCGAGCATGCATACATCCCTCGTCCCTCGAGGCCGTTTAACTTGCTTTATTTAAATGTTAGTTGGCGTAGCTAATTGTTCAATTCAAGTGTTGTAATTAATAAGTTTAATTTAGTTTGTAATATTTTAGCTTGCTTAGAATAATTAGTTAATTTATTTCAATTGTTGTAAGAATTAGCTAGAATAGTTAATTAGTTTCGTTTTGTGATGTAATAATTATCTTAGTTTAGTGTAGCTTAGCTTACTTATTCGGACCCTCCTTCGCGAGGGCGTATTGTTGTAATAAGCATGCGTGTGTGAGTGCATGTCTTTCAACCCCACTTATTTCTCCCTTTTACTTAACCGCTTTCGATAGTTAGTTTAGGGTCATATTTTGATTAGCATACCGTATGCTTGCAAGTTTGCATCATTCATTTGTCTTGCATGCACCGAGGCTCGGTGTATCATTCAAACTGCATTGCAAATTCAATAGACTTACTTGAATACGTGTATCAAATTGTTGCATTCATATGCCATCTTAGGTAGCCGAGCCTATTTAGTTGCATTATTGCATGTGTTGCATTAAGCATCTAGCATAGTTAGGATCATGCATCGTTCCTAACTAGCTTTTGTTTTGGCTCGGAGTACACTGTAAATCTTTACGCTTTAGCATACTTGCATAAGTGTGAGTGATGCCATGTTTCGCATGCTTCCCATGAGGCTATTTGCTTATGTGATTAACTACATGAATGCCTGTGGATGAAGGCTTTGTTGCTTCAATTGGAACAATTCGATGATTGAGAGTTTTAAGCCCACTTCGCGAAGTGGCAAATCATGTTTTAAGCCCACTTGAGGGTGGCAAATTCAAACCATTTTCGAAAACAAACATGAGTTGTTTTGTTCCAATTATTGCAATTTAGTCTATACTTGTTTGCGCATACGTCACATAGTAATGTTAGCTAATAAACTGGAATAAGAACACATGAGGTTTATGAAACAACATATCATGATTAGTAGAGGTCGATCCTTTGATCAGGCGAGTGGGGGTGCTCATTTCAGGACCTTCCCCTCTCGTACCCAAGTTCCCGAGCCGAGGCAACTTTGGTGATGACGGACACATGACCTTTGGCACGAGTCAAGGTTTCCTAAATTTCCCAAAAATAAAATATTTAGGTGGCGACTTTGTAATCTGGCAAAGCATCCAGTTTTGGCATTATTTGATTTAAAATTCGATTTTCCAAAATGATTTGCCGGGTTGGACTCTTTAGTGTTTATGTCATGACCCGAACCCACCCCTATAGGTTAAGGACATAACCGGCCAGTAATCAAGAGATTACCTACAGCCTTAAACCAAACAAGACATATCTTATCAGAGTAAAAGGGCCAAACGGAAGCAAATTTAAAACTTTGTCCATAGAGCTGTGCTTATATGCACATCATAACATTTCACATAAGTATTCGTTAATAACTCACATCAAAAGGGAAGTTAACATATAAACTTTACATAACAAGATCATTCAAGTCTTAGTCTGCCTAGCCAAAACTTATATACAAAGGTAGTCCAGCATTTTCGCCTTCATAACAAGATTATAAGAAAAGATCAAAAGAGGTGAAAGTAAGTCTCATGCGTGAGACATTTAGGGCTGACTCTCCAAAACTTGACCTTTCTCATAAACATCACCGGGGCTGGGTTTGGACATCTCTTTGCTCACCTACATACACATGAATGAGTGTGAGCGAAAGCCCAGTGAATAATATCAAATAAAGAAGGTACGCAAATGAGATTCACTTATATCAAATGGCCTTGGGCCCATGTAGAATTCTATTTAGTGCATTATTTTGGTACATTAGGCAATTCAAGCCCGAACATATCAAACGGACTCTGGCCCACTTCGTTCCTTAGCAAACGGCCTCGAGCCCAATTCATTCATGTATATAAAACAGCCTTTGGCCCAATCATTCGTGTCAGACGGCCTTCGGCCCATTCATTCATATCCAACGGCCTTTGGCCCATTCATTCATATCCAACGGCCTTTGGCCCATTCATTCATCTCCAACGCCTTCGGCCCATTGATTCATGTCCAACGGCCTTCGGCCCATTCATTCATTCATATCAAATGGCCTTCGGCCCAATCAACTGTATCCAACGGCCTTTGGCCCAACCATATGGCATAGCAAACATTTGTCCACAATTCAAATTAACAACCTTATAGGAATTGTATGGAAATAAGTAATTAGAAAAATAACATACTTTAAAATTTCTTTATTAAGATATTACTCACAGTGTTCTGCCAGTGGATTTGCCCTGGAGCTCAACACTAGGAGCTTCAATTCTTGAGTGTAGCCTCCAAATTCACAAATCTTGAGCCAAGATGCACAAAGATGTCTTCTCTCTCTCTCTCAAAGTCGGTTCTCTCTCTCTCTCTCTCTCTCTAGAGAGCTAATCTCAGCCAAAATGATTTCAAAATGAGGAATCAAGTGTAATAAGGCCTTTATATAAGCTCCTTTAATCACATTTGATTATAGCTAATTAATAGCACTTAATTAATCGTTATGAATCTAATTATTTTGATCCAAATAAATTTGCAATTAAATTTCACCGTAGGCTCTAAAAATTATGCCAATCACAATGGCGTAGTCAATTTTGGCTTCTGTGGCCGATAAGGACTTCAATTAAATTCTAGAGCAGTTAAATCAAACAGATTTTCCTACGGTGAACAGATAGAAATTCAAAACCACATATATTCATATAAATGGCACTCAAAATCCTATCAAACACATAATCACAATCACAATTAACATTAATTAGCATAATACGGACCAGGGTTATCACAGTTTATCATTCTCACATTGCACTTTGTGAGATTAGATTCAGAACCGTGACAGGAGTCCGAACTGTAGGACCAATTCGAGCCTCTCCGAAATGGGGGCGTGAAGAAAGTCGAGTCTACAGTTTTTGGTGACTCTGCTAGGGACTTAGAGAACTTGACTCGAACTCATGATATGTTGTTTTATCTACATTTGTGTGTTTCTTTGCATTGCATTTGCATAGGTGCGCCTAAGTCACAGTGTTTGCCATCTGTTATTCCTGAACGGTTTGCCAAAGGCTCGCTTGAAAAAGCATGCTATAAGGCTGACCGGTTACAAGCTCTGCCATGATGGGAACACAAACCTTGGATCTAGACTACTACTGTATCGTTTGATCCTCCTTTCACTTCTCGGTGTTAGGAGCGAGAGGTATATTAGGTGGTCTTGCTAGGGCACCCTTTTTTGACCATTTGACCTAGTTGCATATCGGAAGCCTTAGAGACTGTTCCAAACTAGGACAAGTTGCTCATCCGAATGTAGGATTGTTTGAAACCGCATGCATGCGTAGTGAACCCCAATCTCCTAACGAAACTAGGATAGGGAAACCCTATCCCACCATAGGGGTGTTTTGGCTCTCACTTGCTTGATATGTGCTGTTAGGGTATGTCTCTACAGGAATGTATGTATCAGTTGCAAGTCTGGGTATCAGTTTGAGGATATCAATTTTGAGGCAGAATATTTGGGGGCAGAAATCAGTATTTGAGTACAGATTGTCCAGCTTATGATTTCAACTGTGTGTTGTCTTTATCTAAGTTGAGGTGCTGTGTGTTTGTTGATTGTTGTTTCTTTTTTGCTTTATTTTTCTTTTTGCAAGGTAGTATTTCATACTTGCTTCCGACGAGGCAGTTTCCCCCCAAGCACTCTGGACTAGAGTCAGGAGGATTTACCGATCTGAGGATCTTATTAGAGGACAAACAGTGTTTGCTTCACTACCTCTAATTATGAAATGGAGGACAGTCAAGCATAGATCACCGGTTCAACAGTTGCCAATTCAGCGGTCACTATCTACGTCACCTGTGCACAGTTGGGCTCAGTTTTCTGCTTCCACCTCAGAAAGGGAATATACACCAGTTCTAATAGATCAGCACCCCTCAGACAGTATGGAGGATAAGATGCGTCAACTTCAACAAACTATCGAGGCCATGTAACGAGACACTGCTCACCAAGCGGAAGTTACCACTCGCCAAACAGGAGTTATAGCCCAGCAAGCTGAACTGTTTGCTAGGCTTCAACAGCAATAGTAACAACAACCACAATAAGCAGTAGCTTTCGCTTCGCATTCACCCCCAGCTAGGGTTCCAATACCCGGGGATACAGCTAATGTCTAGGAGAATGCGGACATTCCAGCAGGGCCAGTCCCACTTCAGACTTCCAAAGCACCGGCCTACCCAACAGATGCACCATTCGAGTTTGAGGTCGATCCTACCGCCTTGAAATTGAGCAAGCTTGAGAAGCTTTTCAAACGAGCTCAGGGAGTCAACTCGATCCCAGATATAGAGGACGGCTACACAGATTCAGCGGTGACATTGCCAGATAGGTTTAAAATGCCTCATATAGACCACTTCAATGGTTCGAGTGATCCCATAATCCACTTGTGGCTATTTTAAGATATTCTGCGGCCGATGGGCCTGACTAGACTGCAGAAGTTATCCCTCTTTGGTCGGACCTTGTCGGGTATCGCGGCCATCTAGTATGCTAAATTGGAAGATTCTGCGAAGAGGAGCTCGGAAGAGATGGTTGAGGCCTTCATTACCCAATATTCCTATAACACTCAAATCGAGGTCACAACTCGTGATCTCGAGGCAACTCGGCAAGAGATGAAGGAGGGCTTCTCCGACTTTGTCACTCAGTGGAGGGCCAAGGCCTCCATGATGACAACTCAACCAGCAGAAAAGGACCAGATAAGAATGGTCATTCGTAATCTGTAACCAAAGTTGCTGTAGAAGATGATTGTCTTGCCCCTACCTACAGTTGCTGATCTTTATGAGATAGGGGTACAGATAGAGGATGTGATGAAACAAGGTCTGATTGACCATGAAAAAGAGTAGCCCAAAAGGGCGTTTACACACACGGTTCAAATGCAGCTACGAGTAGCAATGTAGCTGCAAGGACCTCTGACGTTGGTATGGTCACCACCACACCAAAAACAGCCATACCCTTTACCGGCACATCTGGAGCCACCTCACAACCTGCAAAGTACCCACCCCGGGGCCAGAGGGTTTTCACCCCACTCTACATGTCTCTGTCTGCGGTCTTAAGGGTCCTGATCAGAAAAGGGCACCTGAAGCCCCTGGAACCGCGCCCATTGCCTAATCCCCTCTCTCCTACACACGACCCGACCAAGTATTACGCCTTCCACCAGTAGCATGGTCATGATACCGACCTATGCTTTAGACTCTGTCATGAGATTCAGGATCTCATTGACAACAAAGTGATAGCGCCTCCTAAGAAGGCAAACGTCACTACAAACCCACTCACACCACATAACCAACCCCCTCCTCCACCCAGGCAAGTAAACCTTATCCAAACAATGGCCGTCCCATACAACCCCAGCATATACATCACTCCCCCCGCCTGCCTAAGCTGGCGCTGTTCATCTCAGAAAGCACAGACTTGTGTATGATGAGCGCGTCCATATCCCAACCCGAACTTGTGGAGGTGGTTGTGGTAGAAGAAGGCATGCCTGAGGGCTCTGTGAGCTTAACTGAAGAAAAGTGCAACCCTTGCTGTTTCATTGTGCCAACTAGCCAGGCTAGACCGAGGGTGGAATTTCCAATGGGGATAGAGGTTAATGTAGTCCGAGAGGACGGGCCAAGCCAAGGGCTAGATGACTTAGCTAAGCTTGAGGAGGACATCAATAATCTGCAGTTCTTTGATGAACAGGATCTGGAGAATGTAGAGATTGGCTGGTTTGATATGAACGGATCAACGGATAATACAGGGTGGCTTAGTGATGAGCCGGATGTAGATGAGGGGTCTCAACTGATGCAGGAACAGTTGGAAACGAGAATGTCTACAACGGCCGGAATGGTCAACAACAAAGGGAAGTTGCTGGAGAGCACCGGTACTAAGAATTTTGCTCAAGAATTGGGTAGCTTGTGTACAGCTGATACGGAATAAGAGGCCGCGCTGAAGCAGTTCGAACAGGAAAGAATTGAGACGGATCAGAAGGCTAGAAAAGCCAAAGGCCCCGCAGGGACAAAATGTGTTATGAACACGGGAACAATTACAACGGAACCAGACAGCTGCCTGTCGGTTGCTGAGGGAATGCGATGGGAAGATGACAATTTGCGTCTTGCCCATACTAATAAGGATTGGGGACAAAATCCGCCGGATGATACGTGGTATACCGAAGAAGTCGATCACATGACTCGGAGTGGGCGGTATTTTAAGCACCCACACCTGGACTAACCAAAAGCATCAGGGAAAGATAAGGAAACAAAGAAGCAGAAAGACAAACTATTGGAGGAGGAAGTTGTACTGAAGCAACTGAAGAAGATTCAAGCAGATATCTCAATCTGGGATTGCTCATGGCTTCACGGGTCCATAGACAAGTCGTCCTATCAGCCATGGACAAGGTTAAGCTTTCTATTGACACGACCCTCGAGTAGTTGGTGGGACTGGGTTCGCGGGTGGCGCTTCACCAATTTTGACATTCACAGATAAGAAATTACCGCCTGAGGGCTCCGAGCACAACAAGCCGTTATATATTTCTGTAGAGTGTAAAGAGAAGTGGATACTAATTGTCTTAATTGATACGGGATCTGCAATAAATGTGTGTTCGTCGCGTACGGCCTATGCTATTGGGTTGAAGCCCGCAGATTTTGTACCAACAGCCCAAGTGATCCGGGCTTATGACAATACCAGTCGGGAAGTGATGGGGACAGTGCGGATCAGGACTCAGGTTGGCCCGGTACAACAGGACATCGAGTTTCATGTTCTGGATGTTCCAGCCACCTTTAATCTACTCCTTGGACGGCCGTGGCTACACCAAGTAAGAGCTGTCTCTTCCACTTTACATCAGATGCTGAAATACCCCCATGGGAAGGGGGTAGCAATTGTTTTTGGGTACTCTTCCATACATCCGTCGTCGGAGGTTACTACGCCAATCTTGGAAATTGCACACGGCAAGGAAGATGTCTTCCTGTCTGGGTTTACCTTGGCTGAGGCTCTGGTAGTACAAGATCTTCTAGCTATTGATGAGGGACTGTATGTCAGTGCGCAGTTTGTTTACCTCATGAATAAGCTTCAACATGTGCCAGCTGGGAAGCACTATGAGTTGGTGCATAGACCTATTCAAGGAACCCTGAACGGCCGCTTTGTCCGTGAGGGGGAGGATTTCCCATTTTGTGGATTTTTGGAGCCATGGCTGAATTCTGAGAAGCGGCATTTGCCCAGCTTCGAGATCTTTTTCGATCCACATTTGTAAGGGGATGAAGTTGCAGAAAAGCAGACTAACCTACCAGCTGAGGCTGAACAGTGTATAGAGGATGAGTTTGATGGCACAGAACTCGAGATAGAAGTAGCGCTAGCTTGTCTCCTCTCGGATCCTTCGATCACACCAGAGAGCTTAGGGGATGACTTCTCTGTTTCCATGATTGGAGATCACTCGGCTGTGGGCCCTTTTTCTGGCATTCTGGATGCATCTATCGCACCCTCCCTTGTTTGGCAGTTCGAGAAGGGCTTTTTGTCCAGTAGTTCTGAGTCAGGTAGTGAATCGAAATCTGATTCCACAGAGTCTGTGGAGCCGGAATCAGATTCTAGTTTTTTGGAGTCAGAGTCTGATATTTCTGGGGTTGATAACCCAGATACCGTTGTTTTGTCCTGGTCATCTTTATCCTTTTCTTTTGAGTCGGTTGCAACCGAGGAATTGGACAAACTAGAAGCTGTGAATAAGAATGGTACCACTGCTGTTTCTGAGTACTTTTATGTGCCACTTGTTTACTGCATTAATCAGGACCTTCAAAACTTTGATAAAAATGACGAGGAAGAAATTCCTCCGGTTTTAAAACATTTGATTGATCGAGAGGAGTAAAGGTTTGTAAAACCCGTGGTTGATGAAATCACTTTAATTAATGTTGGTACTGAGAAGGATCTGCGTCTGGTCCAGATCGGGTCCACGTTGTCTTCGGAGGAACATAAGCGCTTAGTCGCTTTATTAAAAGATTTCAAAGATGTTTTCGCGTGGTCCTATGAAGACATGCCTAGAATCAATCCTGAGATTGTACAATACCAGATCCCTCTTGACCTTGAGGCCTGACCCGTCAAGTAGAAGCTTCGGAGAGTACGCCCAGATTAGGCTCTGAAAAGCAAGGAAGAAGTCACCAAGCAGATAGATGCAGTGTTCTTGCAAGTATCTGAGTATCCTATTTAGTTGGCCAACATTGTTCTGGTGCCGAAGAAAGATGGCAGAATTCGAGTGTGTGTGGATTTCAAAGATTTGAATAAAGCTAGTCCGAAGGACGACTTTCCTCTACCGCACATCGATGAATTGGTGGACTTCACCTCAGGGCATGTGCTGCTCTCCTTTCTGGATGGGTTTTCTGGGTATAACCAGATCTTGATGGCACCCAAGGATAGGGAGAAGACTGCCTTCACCACGCCATGGGGAACCTACTGCTACAGGGTGATGCTGTTCGGTCTGAAAAATGCTGGGGCTACTTATCAACGGTCTACAACCACTATCTTACACGATATGATCCACAAAGAGGTTGAGGTGTATGTGGCCGACATGATTGTCAAGTCGAAGGAAAGAGAGGGCCACTACACCGCCTTGAAGGAATTTTTCCAACGGATCAGAGAATATCGGTTGTGACTATATCCTCAGAAATGCACTTTTGGTGTCACAGCAGGGAAAATGTTGGGGTTCTTGATTACACGAAGGGGCATCAAAGTCGATCCTTCCAAAATCAAGGCCATACTAGAAATGCTACCACCAAGGACTGAAAAGGAGGTGCGCGGCTTTCTGGGAAAAGTGCAATTCATAAGACGATTTATTGCAAAATTAACCTTGACTTGTGAACCACTATTTGGTCTCCTGAAGAAAGGAAAGAAATTCCAATGGAATGACCGATGCCAAGTTGCTTTTGAGCAGATCAAGCAGTATCTACAGAACTCACCCGTGTTGTCACCGTCAGAGCCGGGGAAACCATTAATTTTGTATATGTCAATAACCGACACGACTATGGGCTGCATGCTTGCGCAGGAATCTGAGGATAAAGTGGAAAAGGCCATCGATTACCTGAGCAAGAAGATGCTGGAAAATGAGACCTCCTACACGCCGCTGGAAAAGGCTTGCTTGGCCTTGGTGTGGGCTACCAGGAAGTTGAGGCATTACCTATTAGCTCACTCCGTAATTCTGGTTTCGAGATTGGATCACATCAAATATCTCTTCGAGAAACCAGCGCTTACGGGTAGGCTAGCTCGTTGGTTGCTTCTTCTCTCCAAATTTGATTTGAAGTATATGACTCGCAAGTCTGTGAAATGGAGAGCGGTGGCGGAGTTCCAAGCCGATCACCTAGTGGAGGGAGACGAAGCAATAGAGTATCTGTTCCCGGATGAGGCCATTCTGCGGGTCGAAGAAGAGATTTGGACTATGCACTTTGACGGAGTGTCTAACCAGTACAGGTATGGGATAGGGGTATTGCTGATAGCACCCGACAATTCCCACATACCTTTAGCTTTCAAACTCCGGTTCAAAGTATTAAACAACGAAGCAGAATATGAGGCATGTGTCGCTGGCTTGGAAGCCGCCCTAGCACTAGGGGCAAAATGGTTGGACGTCATTGGGGACTTGAACCTGGTTGTGTCTCAAGCAAAAGGAGACTGGAAGGTTAAAGAGGAAAGGTTGAAAATCTATCACCAAACCTTGGATGTTCTGATTCCTACATTTGAGAAGCTAACCTTCACGCATCTGTTAAGAGAGAGCAACAGGTTTGCTAACGCTTTATCAACTCTATCTTCCATGATAGACATCCCTCTTGGAGTCTGGATGTGTCTGATCATTATTGAACAGAGGTATATGCCGGTTTATGAGTTAATCGCCGTAATAGATGAAGTACAAGATCAGAACCCCTGGTACTTTGACATCTGGAACTTCTTGGAAAATGAGGCTTATCCACTGAGGGCAAAAGCCAAAGATAAAAGGGTGATACGGTGAATGGCTACTCAGTTTATCATATGCGGGGGTAAATTGTACAAACAAGGCCATCTGGGAATGCATAAACTATGTCTTGATGAAGAAGAGTCGAAGCGCCTAATGGAGGCCATCCACGGAGGAGAGTGCAGAGTGATGCTGGCTCGGAAGATTCTCAGACAGGGTTACTGTTGGTCAACCATGGAGGAGGATTGTATCAGTTTTGTTCAGCGATGCCACAAATGCCAGATCCATGCAAATCGCATGAACATCCCGCCATTGAAGCTGTATAACATGACTTCACCATGGCCGTTATCCGTCTAGGGAATTGATGTTATTGGGGCAATTACTCTAAAGGGGTCAAACGGGCATGAGTACATCCTGGTGGCGATAGACTACTTTACAAAGTGGGTCGAGGCCCAATCCTACGCAGTGCTAAAAGCATCGTATGTAGCCAAGTTCATTAGGAATAATATCATTTGTTGCTATGGGGCCCCTAATGAGATCATCTCAGATAATGGTTTCCACTTCAAGAAAGAAGTGATCGACTTGTTGAAGAAATACAACGTGGTTTTTCATAAGTCATCCACATATCGGCCGCAAACCAACGAGCTGTTGAGGCCACCAACAAGAACATCAAGCACATTCTACAGAAGATGGTGGAAACCTACAAGGACTGGCCAGATAAGCTGCCATTTGCTCTTTGGGGCTGTAGAACATCAATTCGAACTTCTACTGGGGCAACTCTGTATTCTTTGGTTTATGGGATGGAGGCTGTTCTGCCGATTGAAGTTGAGGTTCCGTTGCTGTGGGTTATGGTTGAGTGGTAGATTGTTGAAGCAGATTGGCAGCAGAGCAGGTTTGTGGAACTTATGTTGTTCAACGAGAGGAGGCTGAAAGCATTGTACCACGTCCAAGGCTATCAACGAAGGATTGCCAGGGTTTTCAACAAGAAAGTTAAGTCCAAGAATCTGAAAGAAGGGGATTTGGTGCTCAAAGACAACCGAGCTCCCATCCATGACCCTAGAGGCAAGTTCAGACCCAATTGGACTGGTCCTTACATCATCAAATCTATTTGGTCGGGTGGAGCTATCATTCTTATGGACCTAGATGGCCTTGAATTCTCCCAACCAATCAACATGGACAAGTTGAAGAAATATTACCCTTGAGAGGCTCGCTAGGCCGAAAACCCAAAAGGGCGACCTAGGCAAAAGTTAGAGCACAAAAAATTGGAAAAAAGAAAAACTGAGCTCGCAAGGTTGAAAACCCAGAAAGGGCGGCCTTGGCAAAAGTTAGAGCACAAAAGGAGAGTGTTAATACCCGACTGAACTCGAATCGAACTACGTAAGGCTTGATTCACATCTTCAGGATACGTAGGCAACTTCATTCTGAAGTCCAACCATAAACTCTTCCAAATCAACTGTGTCCATGTGATTGTTTTGGTCATCTTTGTCTTTTCTGCATCCAAGAGTTCGGTTGTGATCTTTGCTATCAGAGCTGGTTACAGTGCAATGCTATTCAGACAAGGGGCAACTTTCCAGTTATTGGATTTGGGTTGTGCAGCTCAAGGATAGATTCCGAGTGTGTCCAGTTGTGATCCTTATCGAAAATGGTTTTGAAAAGTTTTAATAAAAGTTGATTATGTTCAAATTAATCTTTTTACAACTTACACCATTTTTGGACCAGAAGGAAAATTTTCAGTACCCATAACCTTCAATTTTATTGATTTCAATATAGAGTTCTCCGACTCTCGATACAAATCGAAGTTGCTTTTTATTACATTCAAAAGGAAAACTTGAAAGTACAGATTAAAGTAATAAACTTGGGGCATAGTTGAGTCAGGTGTTCCTGCGCCCCCTCCCAGAGCTTGTGAAAGCTTTAGATGCCAAAGTTGGCTCAGTTTGTGCCTCATCTTCAAGCCAAGCTATGCATTCGCCAGAAAGGTGTAGACACCCCATTTTTTACCGCCCTTAAGATTTGGGGGCCACTGATTGTTTACTTGGTGGTGAAAGTTGTGCAGTGCAACGGTTCGGTTTCTTCAGCAAAAGGAGCTTCAAATCCCAACCTCACACCCCATTTTAGACCAAAAATATTTTGACTAAAAATATTTTAAACCTTTAAAAGTGCAATGCTATTCAGACAAAGGGCAACTTTCCAGTTATTGGATTTGGGGTTGTACATCTCAAGGATAGATTCCGAGTGTGTCCAGTTGTGATCCTTATCGAAAATGGTTTTGAAAAGTTTTAATAAAAGTTGATTATGTTCAAATTAATCTTTTTACAACTTAGACCATTTTTGGACCAGAAGGAAAATTTTCAGTACCCATAACCTTCAATTTTATTGATTTCAATATTGAGTTCTCCAACTCTCGATACAAATCGAAGTTGCCTTTTATTACATTCAAAAGGAAAACTTGAAAGTACAGATTAAAGCAATAAACTTGGGGCATAGTTGAGTCAGGTGTTCCTGCGCCCCCTCCCAGAGCTTGTGAAAGCTTTAGATGCCAAAGTTGGCTCAGTTTGTGCCTCATCTTCAAGCCAAGCTATGCATTCACGAGAAAGGTGTAGACACCCCATTTTTTACCGCCCTTAAGACTTGGGGGCCACTGATTGTTTACTTGGTGGTGAAAGTTGTGCAGTGCAACGGTTCGGTTTCTTCAGCAAAAAGAGCTTCAAATCCCAACCTCACACCCCATTTTGGACCAAAAATATTTTGACTAAAAATATTTTAAACCTTTAAACCCTTTCTTTCAAAATAGTTTTTGAAAAAGTTCTTACGATGTTTCGACGCTCGCATTTTGTTAAATGTTACGCTTTTTGGTAAACCGAGCAAGGATAAAGTAGAAATGAATGAAAGAGAGTTGAACTCTTTGAAAAATATTTCAAAACACCTTGTTTATGGGTTTGGACTTGAAGAAAAGAGGAGAGGAGAGAAGAAACCAAGTTGGAGAAAGAAGTTAGGCATAAATCCGGTTAAACCGAAACTGAGCAGTCTTCACCCAAACAGGTATAACTTTTTGCATACTTCGACTTTTGATGTGAGGCTGAAACCATTGGAAAGAAGACTTCCATGGCTTCAATTTAGGCTCAAGAATGACTACAAAGGAGTCCAGATGAAATGGATATTCCCATTTGACGTTGGGCCCAAAGAGCAGATTTTTCTGGCCAACCAAAGGTGGAGGTTGCTGGTCATGAATGGGACTTTCTGGCCATGTACCGGCCATGAATGGCCTATGTCGGCCCCTTGCCATCCAAGAGTGACCGTTGCCGGCCAACAATGATCATGTGCTTGCCATCAATGAAGCAGTGCCAGCCATTGATGCAAAAAGGCAGTTTTCTGCAGATATTTATCTTCCAGCTATTCCAACTGTCCCTTTTGGGATATTTTTGACCAAGGCTTGCATTATTTTATGTATAGAGGGCCTTCTCTATTGTTTTGAAGGTTAGAACAATTTAGGAAGAAGTTTGGGAGCCTCTCTCTCTACAATCCTCTCTCTAGATTTCTCTCTCTCTAAAGCTTTTGTGCTTAGAAGCTTGCATACATCAATCTTTAACATATCAACCCTTAACAAGAGTGGTTCATCTTTGGACTGAGGTTGCTTGAAGCTCTCTTGGAGCCTCCTTGGAGCTCTTGAAGGTCATTTTGCTTGGTTTTGTTGCCTAGAACTAGGTTGTGCTTCAAGAGATATAACTGTCTCCCTTTAATTTTGTTTTTCATACTTGCTTTGCCATCTTTTTGCACTGTTTTTAGGCTGGTTTTGGCATGTAAAAATTTCTGTTTTTCAGTCCTAAAAATGGTGGTTTGAGCCTTTGTGAGTTAGGGGGTTGTCCCCCTTTTTGGCTCTTTGGCTTGTGAAGCTTTTTGTTACATCTTTCATCACCTTTCAAACCAACTCTTTTGGCCTTTTAACTGCTGAAACTGAGAGGTTTTTCAGTGACAAAAACCATGTTTTGAGGTCCAAAATAAGAAGGGTTGGCCTCCCCTCCTTGTGTCTTGTTTGCATGAGTAGATAGCCTAACATGTGAGCATGTTTTTCTACCATTGTGTGACTTGATCTTAGAATGTTTTAGGCTTTGTTTTGACTAGTTTCAACTCTGTTTTGGGTCGGTTGGTGCGCTTGAAGCTTGCTCTTTGTACTTGTAGTGCAATTATGCTTACTAGTCTACCATGCCTAATGAGTTAGCCCATTATTCTAGCTTATGTTAGCTTGACTCTAGCACATTTTTGCTAATGTTTTGACATGCTTTAACTCTGTTTTGAGTGATCTTGGTCATATGAGCTTTGTTTTGTATAGCTATAGTGCAAATGCCTTTACTAGCTTACTGTTTTAAGGCCTCTAACATGTTGTGCTTGTGTTGCTGGCATGTTGTAACATCATGTAACATGTAATTTCAGTGCATATATCTCTGTCACACTCTCACTTATCTCACTCTTTCATTTCTTTTGAGAGTTGTGCTTTGAGCCTTTGTAGACACCCCATTTTTGACCGCTCTTAAGACTTGGGCACTACTGATGGTTTACTTAGTGATGCAGGCTATGCTATGCAAAGGGCCGATTTCTTTAGCAAGAGGAGAGCCAAATCCAAACCTCACACCCCTTGTTTGGACCAAAGCTATTTTGAATGGTTTTTATACTTTAAAACCCTCTCTTTCAAAACATTTTTTAAAGAAGTTTCTACGATGTTCCGAGGCTCGTATTTTGTCAAATGTTGCGCTTTTCGGTAAATCGAACGAGGACCAAGTAGAAATGAATGAAAGAGAGATGAAATCTTTGAAAAATATTTCAAAACACCTTGTTTGGGGGTTTGGATTTGAAGAAAAGAGGAGCGGAGGGAAGAAACCTAGTTGAGGAAGAAGTTAGGCATGAATCGTTAAAAGAGAGACGAGCAGTCCACGCTAAATCGGGCTTATCCACTTGTATACTTGGATTTAAGATATGAGGCCATCACCGTTGGAAACAAGACTTCCGGGGCTTCATTTTACACTCAAGAATCTCCTAAAGTCGGGTCCGGATGGGGGAGATATGATTGGTTGAAGTTGGGTATCATTCCGGTTGGACCGAAACTGAGCAACCTTCACTAAAAGAGGGATATCTCTTAGCAAACATGTAATTTTGAGGTGAGGCTTCCATAATTGGAAATCTTACTTCCAAGGCTTCAATTTGGACACAAGAATGACCTGAAAAGGAGTCCAGATGAAGGAATTAGGCCTGCTTCAAGTCAGGGACCAGGACTGATTTTTTCCATCGACCTCTATGGGAGTCCATCGGCCACAATTGGACCTCATCGGCCATACGTCGGCCACAAATGTTGGCCGATCGGCCACAAATGTCCAGAAAGCCCAGAATTGGCAGATATTTCTCCTCTAGCTATTTCCAGCTTGTGCGACCTGTCCTAGCTCAGATATTTTCGACCAAACGTGATATTTTGCTATATATGAGAGCCTTATATCCCATATTCAAGGACTTGGAACATTTTCTTGAAGGCTTAGAAATTTGAGAGCTTCTCACTCTAGAATCCTCTCTCTCTAGAAGTTTTGTGAGCAAAACTCTCTCTCTCCCTAGAATTCTCTCATTCTCCTCTTCTTTTAGGCTTAGAAGTGAGAATTTCCTACACTTTTGCAAAGAGACCCTTAACCAAAGTTGATCATCTTTGGGTTGAGGTAGCTTGGGACTTTGTTTGAGCTCTAAAAGGCTGATTTTGGCTCAGATTTTGGCTGGTTTTGCTGCTGTGCTTCAAGGTGCTTCAAGGGTAAGCACTTCTCCTTTCCAAGCTTGTTTTTGCACATTTACTTTACCCTCATTTTTCCATTGTTTTGGACTATTTTGAGGCTGGTTTTGGACTGTAAAAAAATCTGTTTTTAAGGTGTAAAAATGGTAGGTTAAGGCTTGGTGAGTTTGGGGGTTGTTCTCCCTTTTTGTTCCTTGGCTTGTGAGGCCTTTTATGCAACTTCTCACCACCTTCAAATCCAACTTCTTTTTTACCTTAGAACCACTGAAATCCAGAGGATTTTCAGTGGTAAAAACCCTGTTTTGAGGGCCCAAATAGAAGAGGATGGTCCCTTCTCCTCTTGTCTTGCTTGCTAGTGTTGATGGCCAACCAAATGAGCATGTGTTTTTACCTCTTTATGGCTTTGTTTAGGCTCATTTTTGTGACTTATCAGACTTGCCATAACTCTATTTTTGGCTGTCTTGGTCACCTCTTGCATGCTTATTGCACTTGTAGTGTAAATCCTCTTTGCTAGCCTTGTTAGCCTTACAAAGTAGCATGCTTTTGTGGTTTGAATTAGCTTAGTTCAAGCATGTTTTTGGTCATTATTTAGCATGTTATAACTCTAATTTTGATTGGTGAACTCACCTCTTGCATGCTTTACACACTTGTAGTGTAATCCATGCTTACTAGTCTAACATGCTTGATGTTTTGGACAATCATGCTAGCTTATTTTGGCTATACTCCATACATGTTTTAGCATTATTTTGACATGCTTTAAGACTATTTTGATTGTTCTTGGCCTTTTGAGGCTCGCTTTGTATAGCTATAGTGTATTTGGCTTTGCTAGCCTTGCACTTTGGGCCTCCTAGCATGTCATATTTGAGTTATTTGCATGATATGGAATCATTTGGTAGGTAATTTCAGACCATAAAAATCTGCCATGCTCTCATGATTATCACTCTTTCATTGTGTTTAAGAGTTGTGCCCTTATGCCTTGTTTGCGAGCTAATTTGGGGGCCTATCTTTCTTGCCATCTTTGTTGCGAGTTTAGCTTGTTTTTGCTACCATTTTGACCCACCTTAGGCCTGTTTTGAGTGCTTTAGGTCATTTGAGCATTGCTTGGTATGGTTGTAGTGTAAAGCCCTTGACTATCTCTCTAGAAGTTTTGTGAGCAAAACTCTCTCCCTCCCTAGAATTCTCTCATTCTCCTCTTGTTTTAGGCTTAGAAGTGAGAATTTCCTGCACTTTTGCAAAGAGACCCTTAACCAAAATTGATCATCTTTGGGTTGAGGTAGCTTGGGACTTTGTTTGAGCTCCAAAAGGCTGATTTTGGCTCAGATTTTGGCTGGTTTTACTGCTGTGCTTCAAGGTGCTTCAAGGGTAAGCACTTCTCCTTTTCAAGCTTGTTTTTGCACATTTACTTTACCCTCCTTTTTCCATTGTTGTGGACTATTTTGAGGCTGGTTTTGGACTGTAAAAAACTCTATTTTTAAGGTGTAAAAATGGTAGGTTAAGGCTAGGTGAGTTTGGGGGTTGTTCTCCCTTTTTGTTCCTTGGCTTGTGAGGCCTTTTGTGCAACTTCTCACCACCTTGAAATCCAACTTCTTTTTTACCTTAGAACCACTGAAATCTAGAGGATTTTTAGTGGTAAAAACTATGTTTTGAGGGCCCAAATAGGAGAGGATGGTCCCTTCTCCTCTTGTCTTGCTTGCTAGTGTTGATGGCAAACCAAATGAGCATGTGTTTTTACTTCTTTATGGCTTTGTTTAGGCTCATTTTTGTAACTTATCAGACCTGCCATGACTCTATTTTTGGCTATCTTGGTCACCTCTTGCATGCTTATTGCACTTGTAGTGTAAATCCTCTTTGCTAGCCTTGTTAGCCTTACAAAGTAGCATGCTTTTGTGGTTTGAATTAGCTTAGTTAAAGCATGTTTTTGGTGTTACTTTGACATATTATAACTCTGACTTTGATTGGTGGACTCACCTCTTGCATGCTTAATACACTTGTAGTGTAATCCATGCTTACTAGTCTAACATGCTTGATGTTTTGGCCAATCATGCTAGCTTATTTTGGCTATACTCCATACATGTTTTAGCATTATTTTGACATGTTTTAGGACTTTTATGGGCTGCCTTGGTCATATGACTCATTTTTTGTATAGCTATAGTGCAAATGCCTTGACTAGTCTTAAGTTTTGAGGCCCCTACCATGCTATACTTGTGATGTTTGCATGCCTTGGAATCATTTGGCATGGAATTTCAGAGCTTATATCTTTGCCATATTCTGATGTTTATCTCTCTTTAATTGTCTTTAAGGAGTTGGTTCTTTATGCCTTAAGTATGAGCCTATATGCATGCCATCTTGCCTAAGCTTTTGGGCCACCATATCAATGCATTTTTGGTGTTATTTTGCCATAATACAACTCTGATTTTTGTTGGTAAAGCCAACTCATGCTTGGTTTTGATAGGTGTAGTGTAACCTTCCTTATTGGCCTTGCATACTCCATGCTTCATGCCCTTTATGCTAGCTTGTTTTGGCTCTAGTCCATGCATGTTTTAGCCTTAATTTGACATGCTCTAGGACAGTTTTGAGGTATCTTGGCCATATGGTTTATGTTTTGCATAGCTATAGTGCAAGTGCCTATGCTAGTTTCAAGCTTTGAGCCTTCTAGCATGCCATGCTTATGTTGTTTGAATGATTTAGCATCATTTCTTACTTGATTTCAGAGCTTATAGTTTTGTCACACTTCCACATTTGTCACTCCTTGATCACTTCTGAGAGTTGTGCTCTTATGCCTAGTTGATGGGCCATTGCATGAGCATGCATTTTCTAGCCTTTCATGCCATCTTTTAAGAGTGTTATGGCCACTGATTTGAGCATGATTGAGATCTGTCCAATTTTGGTTTAAGTCCATTGAGCAAGTTGTTTCAATGTTGTTATATTGTATCATGTTTGCATGACATTTGCATGCTTATGACATTCTAACTTGCATGTTGTTGCATGTTCATCATGTTTAGCATGTTGATTAGATAAAGTGTTGTTGCATTGCTTGGTGCATTGCATGTTGTTTGCATGCTTGTCATTTGCATTGTGTTTGGCATACCTTGCATTGCATTGTGTTTGGATAGGGCATTAGTCCAAACACGAGGAACGAGGGACGTTTCATACTTGAAGTGATGAAATGTGCCTCAATCCTCGATCCCCGACCCTCTTGATCAAGCATGATAGAGGTAAAGGCATTTATGTGTTTTTGTGCATTCATTTGACATTGATTTGTGCAACTCGGCCTCTTTGGCCATCATGCATCGAAATGCATGACTGATGGCTCGAGAGCCGAGCACTACACACTTTTGAGCCTTAGACATGATAAGGGGTGCAGTTGCATACACACTTTCTTGCAAATACATTGCCATGCCTTTGTTTGTGCTCTGTTACAACAAAAGGAGAGTTTGCAGGAAGAATTGGCCGATCAGCTATCTAGTGTGCCGATCGGCTATCAAAGTTGGCAGATAACCTTGAAATTTGGCCGATGACCATTACACTTGGCCGACCACCTCTCAGATTGTTCCTAAGGTGGGTCAAAAGCACTATGAAAGTTGGCACAGTTTTCAGAGATACAAAAGTGTGCAAACAGAGGCAACATGAGGCACGGTAGTGGATTTCCGAGCGAAGTTGACCGAGCATGCATATGCCCCTCTCCTCAAGGTTGTTTTAACTGCTTTGTGTAGTTAGTTAATTTATTGTTTAATTAGTTGATGTATTTGGTAATTGATTCCATCATTGTAAATTCTTAATTAGCTTAGCATAGCTAATTTTCAATTCGGTGTTGTAATAATTAGTCTAATTAGATTATTAGATTAGTTGCTTAGCTTAGCGTAGCTAGCATAGCGTATTCATTCGGACCCTCCGTCGAAAGGGCGAATTTTGTAATAAGTGTGCGTGAGTGTGTGAATGTCTTCCAACCCCACGTCTTTCTCCCTTTTACTTATTAGCTTTCGATGGTTACTTCTAGGTCATATTTCAATTAGCATCCATATGCTTACATGTTTGCATCATTCATTTGTCTTGCATGCACCGGGCTCGGCGCATCATACAAATTGCATTGTATTTCAATACCAATTTGAATACATGTTATCAAGTTGCATTCACATGGCATCTTAGAATAGCCGAGCCTATCTTAGTTGCATTTTTGCATGTGTTGCATTAGGTATTCTTGACATAGCTAGGATCATGCATTGATTACTAACTAGCTTCTTTTTTGGCTTGGAGTACTAGGTAAGCTTTAATGCTTTAGCATCTTTCATGTGTGTAAGTGTTGCCATGATAGTATGCTTGCTATGAGGCTAACTGCTTAAGTGTTTTAACTGCATGAATGCCTGTGGATGAAGGTTGGATTGCTTGAGTTGGAACAATTCATCAAAATGTGCATTTTAAGCCCACTTGAGAGTGGCAAATCAAGTTGTTTTCTAAGCCCACTCCAGGGTAGCAAATCCACGTCTTAGCCTACTTGCGAGTAGCACCTTCAAACCATTTTCAAACAAACAAACATGAGATGTTTTGTTCCAACTTAGGTGATTTAGTCTATA
Source organism: Camellia sinensis (assembly GCF_004153795.1). Taxonomy (NCBI): domain Eukaryota; kingdom Viridiplantae; phylum Streptophyta; class Magnoliopsida; order Ericales; family Theaceae; genus Camellia; species Camellia sinensis. Next base: position 382,510 of record NW_021025256.1, read on the forward strand.
CTCGTATGCTGTGCACATCACATAGTGAGTTAGATTAATAAACCGGAATAAGAACACATATTTTTTCAAAAATAAAATATCATGTTAGTAAAGGCCGATCTTTAGATCAGGCGAGCGGGGGTGCTCATTGAATGACCTTCCCCTCTCGTACCCAAGTTCCCGAGCCGAGGCAACTTTGGTGATGACGGACACGTGGCCTTAGGCACGAGTCAGGGTTTCCTAAATTTTTCAAAATAAAATATTTAGGTGGCGACTCTATATCTGGCAAAGCAGTCCATGTTTGGCACTTCTTTATTAAAATTAGTTTTCCAAAACGATTTGTCGGATTTGGACTCTTTGGTGATTTATCGGTCTTGCATTGCACTTTGCGAGATTAGGTTCAGAACCATGACATTGAGTCCGAACTGTAGTAACTATGAACAAAACGATTTCGCGCCTTCGCGCGCGGAGCCGGGACGTTCTGGCACGTCTTCAGCCTTGTTTATAAGCCAACATGTGAGCATGTTTTTCTTGCCTTTTATGCTACCATTTCAGCATGTTTAAGCCACTTTTTTGGCATGTGGTAGCTCTGTTTTGAGCTGGTTTGGTCTGTTGAGCTTGATATTGCATGCCTCTATTGTAGTGTTCTTCACTAGCTTTAGTGTTTTTGGCTCTTAGCATGTTGTACATGAGTTGTTCGCATGTTGTAGCATTATTTTGCATGCCATTTCAGCACTAAAAATGTCTGCAACCTCCCTCATTTCTTCACTTTTCATTTGTTTTGAAGGTTGGTCAACCTTAAGGTTGTGTTTAAGCTTGAGGTAGAGCTTGTGCTCAATGGTTTTAGCTCTCTTTTGAGGGTTTCTACTAACCAAAGGCATGATCTCTCTCATGTCTTAAGCCATCTCTTGGTTGACCCCTCTCTCATTAGAGGACACTCATCTTGGACAAATTGACTAAAGAATGGCTTGGTAATGTAAAATGTGTAAACAACAATTGGACAAGTAAAGCATGACCAATATAAGCATGTTGTGCTTGCATTGCATTGTGTTCAATCGGACGTTATATTGAACACAAGGTAGATTGGTCCATTTCTTACTCAAAGTGATGAAATGAGCCAATCTCCTTTGTCTTCATCACCCTTGATCATGCATGATAGGGTGGTGGTCCTTTGAGTCTTGTTTTGTGCATTTATTGAAAGTGTACAACTTGGATCTTTGGCCATCATGCATTGAAAATGCTTGATTGGTGGTTTTGGATCCAAGAGTGCCACTTCTTTGATGTTTTGAGATGATAAGAAAGGGCACAGTACAGACATGTCCTTGGGAAACCCTCATTTTTCCTCTGTTTGTGTTCTGTTGCAGTGTGGTGATCCAACACACCAGTGGCCGACAGTGTCTCATTAGTGGCCGGCAAGGCTTTATCCTTGGCTGGTAGTGCCACTCTCTGGCCGGCAGATGGCCGGCAGTAAGCTCCCATGGCCGGCAGCAAGCTAGTGCATTCTTCAGCAGTGAATTGGTAAGGTGGAGCAGAAAGTTCTTGGAGCAACCCTGCAAACAGAGCCTTTCAAGAGCAAACCAGTGGGCTTTTCAGGGCAAAAACCAAGCGCATGCATCCTTCATTACCCGAGGCAGAGATGACGTAGCCTAGTTTAAATATCTTGCATGCTTAGTTAGTTGTTTTAATTAACTAGTTTGCTAATTAGTTAAAGTGTTATAATAATTAGTAAGTAGTTTACTAGTTATTTGGTTGGTTTGTAATAATTAGTCTAATTAGTTTAATTAGATTAGTTAATTAGCTTAGCTTAGGGTAGCTTAGCTTATTCATTTGGACGCTTCTTTGCGAGGGCACAATGTTGTAATAAGCGTGCATGTGTGTGTGCATGTCATCTTAGGTAGCCGAGCCTATTTAATTACATATTGCATATGTTTCATTAGGCATTGTTAACATAGTTAGGAGCATGCATATTTCTAACTAGCTTTTGTTTTAGTTTGGAGCACAGTATAAGTTTTACGCTTTAGCATGTTGCATGAGTGCAATTTCCATACATACCATGTTTCGCATGCTTGCCATGAGGCTATGTGCTTAAATGATTAACTGCTTGAATGCCTGTGGGTGAAGGCTTTGTTGCTTGAATTGGAACAATTCGATGAATGCGAGTTTTAAGCCCACTTTACGAAGTGGAAAAATCATGTTCTAAGCCCACTTGAGGGTGGCAAATCCGCGCTTTAGCTCACTTAAGGGTGGCAAATTCAAACCATTTTCAAAAACAAACATGAGTTGATTCGTTCCAATTCTTGCGATGTAGTCTATACTTGTGTGTCCGTCACATAGTAAAGTTAGCTAAATAACCGGAATAAGAACACATGTGTTTATAAAACAACATATCATGTTAGTAGAAGTCGATCTTTGATCGGGCAAGCGGGGGTGCTCATTTAAGGACCTTCCCCTCTCGTATCCAAGTTTCTGAGCCGAGGCAACTTTGGTGATGACGGACACGTGGCCTTTGGCAGGAGTCAGGGTTTCCGAAATTTTCCAAAACGAAATATTTAGGTGGCAACTCTGTAATCTGGCAAAGCAGTCCAATTTTGGCATTATTTGATTCAAAATTCGATTTTCCAAAATGATTTGCCGGATTGGACTCTTTGGTGTTTATCAGTCTCACGTTGCACTTTGGGAGATTAGATTCAGAACCCTGACAGGAGTCCGAATTGTAGGAGACCAATTTGCACCTCTCCGAAAGGGGGGCGCGTGAAGAAAGTTGAGTCTACAGTTTCTAGCGACACTGCTGGGGATTTAGACAACTTGACTCGAACTCATGATATGTTGTTTTATCTACATTTGTGTGTTTCTTTGCATTGCATTTGCATAGGTGCGCTTAAGTCACAGTGTTTGCCATCTACTATTCCTGAACGGTTTGCCGAAGGCTCTCTTGGAAAAGCTTGCCATAAGGCTGACCGGTTGCGGGCTCCGCTATGATGGGAACACAAACCTTGGATCGGGGCTACCGCTGTACTGTTTGATCCTCCTCTCACTTCTCAGTGTTAGGAGTGAGAGGTTTAGTAGGTGGTCTTGCTAAGGCACCCTTTTTGACCAATTGACGTAGTTACATATCAGAAGCCATAGAGGTTGTTCCAAACTAGGACAGGTTGCTCACCCAAATGCAGGATTGTTTGAAACCGCATGTTTGCGTAGTGAACCCCTAGTTCCTGACGAAACTAGGACAGGGAAACCCCACCCCACCATAAGGGTGTTTTGGCTCTCGCTTGATATGTGCTGTTAGGGTGTGTCTCTACAAGAATATATGTATCAGTTGCAAGTCTGGGTCTCAGTTTGAGGATATCAGTTTTGAGGCCAAAAGTTTTGGGACAGAATTCAGTAAAGAGTACAGTCATTCAGCTATGCTCATATCTGTTCTAGTGAAATCAGGCTGAGATGCTGTCTGTTTTCTCTTTTGCAAGGTAGTCTTTGAATCATAGCTTCATAAGGCTCCAATATCCGTCGAGTACTCTGGACTTGTATCGATAGACTTTTCAGGTCAGAATTGGTTCAGAAGCAACCTGCGTTTACCTCACCCCTGTCAGTTACAAGACGAATGAGGTTCAGGCAGAATTCACCAGTACAGTTTCTACAGCAGTCACACCTCAGTTCACCCGGGTCTAGTCTGGTCTGGAAACTGTTGTCTACATTCAGCTCAACACGAGATCAATCACCCATTCCCATGGCTCAGTATCCCCTAGCCAGTGTGGAAGAGCAGATACAGCACCTACAATAGACAATCGAGGCACTGCAACAGGACACAATTCGTCAGGCTGAAGTCACGGCTCGTCAGGCCAAAGTGATAACCTGGCTACAGCAACAACAGCCACAGCCGGCCGCGACTTCTGCATCTCATACACCTTCCATGGGTAACTCGACACCCGGAGCCATTACCCATACTGCTAATGTCTAAGTGACTCAGGGTAATCTGGCTGAGCCAATCCCAGAGCAAGCCTTTAAAGCTCCTGTCTATCAAGCCGAAGCTCCATTTAAATTTGAGGTTGACCCAACTGCACTAAAGGTCAATAAACTGGAGATATTATTTAAAGGAGCACATGGAGTGAACTTCATCCCAGATTTAGGGGACGGGTATCTGAATCTGCAGTTACCTTATCTGAGCAGTTTAAAATGTCGTATATCGACCACTTCGATGGCTCTAGAGACCCAATGGTGCATCTCTGCCTGTTTTCTGATATCCTAAGGCCAATGGGTTTGACCCCTTCCCAGAAGTTGTCTCTCTTTGACTGAACCATGTCCGGGATAGACGTAATCTGGTATGCTAAATTGGAGGACAATGTGAAACAGAGCTGGGAAGAGATGGCTGAGGCCTTTATTGCTCAATACTCCTACAACACACAGATTGAGGTCATAACTCGTGATCTCGAAGTCACCTGCCAAGAGCCAAATGAGGGTTTCTCAGAGTTCGTGACGAGATGGAGAGCATAAGCCTCGATGGTGACTACAAGGCCAAGTCTTGTTAACATAGTTAGGACCATGCATATTTCTAACTAGCTAGGCATTGTTAACATAGGCATTGTTAACATAGTTAGGAGCATGCATATTTCTAACTAGCTTTTGTTTTGGCTTGGAGTACACTATAAGTTTTACGCTTTAGCATATTGCATGAGTGCAATTGCCATACATACCATGTTTCACATGCTTGCCATGAGGCTATGTGCTTAAATGATTAACTGCTTGAATGCTTGTGGGTGAAGGCTTTGTTGCTTGAATTGGAACAATTCGATGAATGTGAGTTTTAAGCCCACTTTGCGAAGTGGCAAAATCATGTTTTAAGCCCACTTGAGGGTGGCAAATCCGCGCTTTATCCCACTTGAGGATGGAAAATTCAAACCATTTTCAAAAACAAACATGAGTTGATTCATTCCAATTCTTACGATGTAGTCTATACTTGTGTATGCGTCACATAGTAAAGTTAGCTAAATAACCGGAATAAGAACACATGTGTTTATAAAACAACATATCATGTTAGTAGAGGCCGATCTTTGATCGGGCGAGCAGGGGTGCTCATTTCAGGACCCTCCCCTCTCGTACCCAAGTTCCCGAGCTGAGACAACTTTGGTGATGACGGACACGTGGCCTTTGGCACGAGTCAAGGTTTCCTAAATTTCCCAAAATGAAATATTTAGGTGGCGACTCTGTAATCTGACAAAGCAGTCCAATTTTGGCATTTTTTGATTCAAAATCTGATTTTCCAAAATGATTTCTCGGATTGGACTCTTTGGTGTTTATCAATCTCACATTGCACTTTGTGAGATTAGATTCAGAACCGTGACAGGAGTCGGCTGAGGCCTTTATTGCTCAATACTCCTACAACACACAGATTGAGGTCACAACTCGTGATCTCGAAGTCACCTGCCAAGAGCCAAATGAGGGTTTCTCAGAGTTCGTGACGAGATGGAGAGCATAAGCCTCGATGGTGACTACAAGGCCAAGTCTTGTTAACATAGTTAGGACCATGCATATTTCTAACTAGCTAGGCATTGTTAACATAGGCATTGTTAACATAGTTAGGAGCATGCATATTTCTAACTAGCTTTTGTTTTGGCTTGGAGTACACTGTAAGTTTTACGCTTTAGCATATTGCATGAGTGCGATTGCCATACATACCATGTTTCACATGCTTGCCATGAGGCTATGTGCTTAAATGATTAACTGCTTGAATGCTTGTGGGTGAAGGCTTTGTTGCTTGAATTGGAACAATTTGATGAATGCGAGTTTTAAGCCCACTTTGCGAAGTGGCAAAATCATGTTTTAAGCCCAGTTGAGAGTGGCAAATCCGCGCTTTATCCCACTTGAGGATGGAAAATTCAAACCATTTTCAAAAACAAACATGAGTTGATTCATTCCAATTCTTACGATGTAGTCTATACTTGTGTATGCGTCACATAGTAAAGTTAGCTAAATAACCGAAATAAGAACACATGTGTTTATAAAACAACATATCATGTTAGTAGAGGCCGATCTTTGATCGGGCGAGCAGGGGTGCTCATTTCAGGACCCTCCCCTCTCGTACCCAAGTTCCCGAGCTGAGACAACTTTGGTGATGACGGACACGTGGCCTTTGGCACGAGTCAAGGTTTCCTAAATTTCCCAAAATGAAATATTTAGGTGGCGACTCTGTAATCTGACAAAGCAGTCCAATTTTGGCATTTTTTGATTCAAAATCTGATTTTCCAAAATGATTTCTCGGATTGGACTCTTTGGTGTTTATCAATCTCACATTGCACTTTGTGAGATTAGATTCAGAACCGTGACAGGAGTCCGAACTGTAGGATACCAATTCGCACCTCTCTGAAAGGGGGGCGCCCAAAAAAAGTCAAGTCTACAGTTTTTGGGGCACAACTAAAATTGGGAGCGGGGGCTAGAAGTTCTCTTGTCCTCCATGCAGTGGAATACCGAGCTAGGTGTGAGCCTCGAATCAGAAATAAAGCTAGGTATTCTACCCCCTCTTCTGGGCAAGTCTGGTCATATCCGAACTGACGCCTGAATCAGAATGGAAAGTGGAAGACACAGTGTGTGAAGCCAATCAACTGAATGCCAGGTTGGCGAGACATGTTGTAGCTCATCTCAGGCAGATCAAACCAGGGGCAACGCTAAGCAATGTCAACAGCAGACCTGTTGCACATCCAGTGGCACCACCACTCCTCATTTGGGAAATCGACTAGCCGTTGGTGAAAGAAATAGCCGCGCACTGAATATGCAGGGCAAGAGTCCACTACTTTCAACTTGTCCATGAGCCATACCTGGAGAGAGATGAAAAATAAGAGAGATTCAAGAATAGAGAGGTGTACGTGGAGAGAAAAGTGAGAAAATGAGTTTTGAGAGAAAAACAGAGCCTGAGGGCTGAGTAATGTGAGAAACACATGTGAGAATGGTGGGAAACATTACCTGCAAAAGTAGTGGACTTCCTATGAATCTGGTCATCACCCAGCGATGGAAAGCATCCAAACCCATTAAAGTCTCAGCTAGTGTCAAGCCAATGCAACTCTTGCCCTCCTTCAAGCCTTGGGCAACTTCTATCAAGCGAATGCTAGACCCTTCGAAGCCAGGGGCAAGAAGAAAATGAGCCAACATACACAAGCAAAGGGCATGCTGCCAAAAACTTTGCCAAAGACGGTCGCCACGGTTGCCAGCGTCAAAAAATTGGTGAATGAGATTGGGAATGTCAAGTTCTCCGTTGTGAACTAAAGATCGAGCATAATGTAAAGTGAGCCCACACATTCGTCATAAAGCTTGGATATGACCAAAACAAGACTGGGGCAAGATCTCCTCATCACGCCGGGATTCCATCAAAGCTTGGAATTCTTCGATTGTCAGACATACCTCTTGTCTTCCGAAGCTAAAAACATGCATAACCGAGTTCCAACATCTAGCTGCGGCATGGAGGAATGGAAAACACAGCGGAGTACAACTTAGCGGGAATAGTTCATTTATCCCGAAACCCCAAAAATTAAACTTTTTGAGCCATCTAAATTTTCAATCCAATCGGAGAGTTTTTCGGCAAGGAATGGCTCCATCTGTGGCCAAAACAGAGCTGGAATGAAGAAACTACGAAGTCCTAACTTGTGTAGAAGATAAGGCACTAAAGACATGTGGCAGCAATCTGGAGACTCCCTGCATCACTGGCTAACCGACCACTTAAGGTAGCCGACCGGCCACCTTTTGTGGCCGACCGGCCACCTTTTGTGGCTGACAATCACCACTAAGTGGCCGACAGCCACTATTTTTCTCCATTAGAATTGCTTTGGTCACCCTGCATGTTGAGAATGTTGGGAACCTGTGTTTTGTTCTACTCTGGATGCATTCTGTTTCGGTTTTATTGAGTCATTCTCAAGTTTGTTTCAATTTGTTTATCTAGTTGTCGCAATTTATCAAGTTGTTGCAATTTTCTTATCAATTTGTATTTTGTTTCATTTATCGAGTTATTGTTTTGATAATCGAGTTGTTGCACTAGTTGTTCTTTGAGTTGTCTTATTTTTTTTGTTATGCTTTGGTTGGTTCACTACCTGACTAAGCAATTGTCAAGACAATGTACCAATATTCAATTTCCATCAAATCTCATTTTTGCGAAAAATGGTGCAATGCGATGCTCAAAATATGAAATGCAACACGTTTTCATCAAAAAGTTGTTTTCCTTCCAATCATGGTTTCTTTTTACAAAGAGTACAAGTTTTAAAGAAAATGAAACTGCCTAAGGTTGTACAATGTGCTAACACTACTAGCAAAAAGTGAAACAAAGAAAAAAGCATCTAAATCGGTGCCACCCATCTCAAGATTAAGAGGCCCTCTTTGTCCTCTTCCTCGGCTGAGCGGACTCAGAGCTATCGCCATCGACGCCACTATCCAAATCTGAGCCAGAGCCTAAACCAGAGCTGCCTCCGCTTCCATCCTCAGAGCCCTCCTCAGCATCGTCACCACCCTCAGAACCCGAGCTGGTGCCGTCGCCTCTACCCTCAGATGACCCTAACTGGGGACTCGCTGGCTCCTCGTCCTCACTGGACTCATCATCGTCATCGTGCATGATAGGCTCCCAACGTCTCCCTCAATTGCGTGCCAGAATCTCTCTCCCTGCTGCTGGAGAAGGCTTTGATGGTCCTGTCTGTAGAGGTGTGACCTAAAAAGCCAGTTTGAATACATTAGCCATAGTATGAGTATCAGATGCCAGTATGGTGTGTAGGGTGAGTACATGTAGAAGTCAAATACGGTATGTGAATGCAATGTATTAGATGTGATCTATGCATGTAGTGTATCAATGCAATGTGGAAAAATGTTCAGTTGAGATGTTAGTTTCAGTATATCAACAGAAATATGATAACCAAAATGCAAGAAAGCTGAAAAATTGCTTGAATGCCGTGGGAGCTAAGCATCGTCTCTCTCCTCAAGATCATGCCCTCGAATGAGGCCAACACCTCGAGTAACCCCTCGACATATCCTATAGAGGGCTGCAAATGCAAGTTGAAACAATCAATGAATGAATGAATGAGTGTCGCGAAAGTGAAAAAATGAAAGCTGTAAAGTATACCGGTGGTGAGTCAAGTGTCCTGACATATCGGTGATCAGGCAACGGGGGCTTAATCAGAATCTGATAAGGCACTCCGGACTACTGCCAACCTGTCAGCTCGGTTGGAAGATATGGCCATCCAACACTCTGCCTGGTAGGAGGCATCCCTCTAGCCCCACCCCTCGATGCTCGGGCCCTGCTCGTCGAAAGTGCATCTGCTGCCTGGGCCCTACTCGTCGAAGGGGCATCTGCTGCTCAGGCCCTGCTCGACGATGGGATATCAGCTGCCCTCCCCGTGTGAACACAAACACCTGTCAGAGGAGGCATGAGGTACGTCTGGAGATAAGTCGTATAATCTCCCTCCCTGATGAACAGGTCTACATCTACGCCCTGCATGAAGTCAGTGATCTTCTGAGGGAAGAGACTCTCTATGGCTCGCATAGAGGGCGGAGGCGGTAGTGGAACCGACTGTAATGGCAGGCCCAGCGTCTGGTGCATGAAGCGCTTGCCAAAAAACCAGGCTCGGCCTACTGGCCCCTCAAGCAGAAGCCGATATCGGGAAGCGCCCCAAGCTCCGGCAAAATGAAATTTGGCACCTTTTGGCATCGTCGCCCAGGGCTGCCATGTGACCTGCAGACAGCAAATGCATAGATTGATTAGTTGCAATTAGAAATGCAAAACGAATTGGAGCTGAAAGCAGAAAGAACTGTGAGTTTTGAATTACGTCTACTGTTATCACTGTGTCAAAATACTGGCGAAGGTATGAGAGGGTCTCCCGAGTCCTCGGCTAGCACCGACCGTCATATCAATGTGAGTATGGTACCTCAAGAGGGGTCTCGACCTTCGGCTTGGGAGCAAGCACCGGGAAATAGGCGTATACCCATATCTATGAAAAGCAAGAGGGCGGCAAGGAGAATACAGATAAGCACAGATAATGTAAAAAACAGAGTATGTATGCAATGTCCAGAGAATGCAGAATGCAAAGAATACAGAATACAGAAAGTACGGAAAGCAAAATGTGTAGTAGAATGTGTGGAAAGTACAGATGCAAAGATTAGATTTTGTGTGTACAATGTGCAGTGTACAGAAAGTGCAAAGCAGAAAGCATGGAAGGAAATGTAAAGTAGAAAAGTAAAGCATACCTCCTAGGCTCTCCACTAGCCGCCCACTCTGTTCCCGCTCCTGTGGGAGGTTGAGCTCATGCAGCAGTATAGGGTAGCGAGGCTGGCCCCGTCCCAATCATAATGCCGAACCTGGGATAAGTCCACTAAGGCGCTCAAAAGATACAACCCGATTGTGTTTGCCCTGTCGGCAAACAAGGTAGTGCCGAAGAGGAACATCAAGAAACCTCGGGCATACTGCTCAGTCCCCTCTACAGTCATTGGGTCTGTCCCTCTGAAGTGGTCTGCGAACCAAGTATATCGAATCTCATCGGAAGATAGGCGGGTGTGCTCCCAGCAAATAGGTCCAAGCGGCCTCCCACTCACCCATATCGGAGTCGTATGGGATCGGCCGGCCTCCCACCTCAAGGCCCATCAACATGGCGAAATCATATGGGGTCATCATCATATCCCCGGTGGTAGAGAAATGGAAAGAGTTGGTGGTGCCCCACCATCTCTCTACGAGTGCGCTTAATAAGGTCTTGCTCGCCATGAGGCGCGACAACCCCATCCAAAACAAACCGAACCCTGCCTCATCAATGATCTGCCGGACGCCGTCGGGGAGGTCTATATACCACTCCCTCGCTGAGGTGGACCCATCCGCGGGTAAAACGAGAGTCTACCTGTGTGGATGAGCAGAAATACAGTGTGTGAATGTGTTCAGAATGAGCAGAAATACGGTGTGTACATGTGTTCAGAATGAGCAGATAAAATATAGTGCAAAAGTGCGAGCTATGCAAGAAATGTAAAGTACATCGCAAGAAATGTAAGAATGCAGTATGTACCTCGGAAGCATCGTGGGACAGATGAGACTCTGGCTCTCGTAGCAGGAGATCTGCTGGTGCGCGTTGTGCAAATCCACTAAAGTGACGGACTGTGCTGGATGGTAGTGCATGTGCCTCAGGGCGGTACCTCTCTAGGTCGAAAGGCCGGACTCTGGGCAGCAACGGTATATACTCAGGCTCCCCCTTCATCCCCGGAGAACCCCCATCATGTGGAGCGTCATCTGCCATCCGGAAAGAAGGTGAGAAAGTAGGCGAAAATGAGCAAAATAAGCAAACAAGTGCCAAAAATCAACAAAAGTTAACTCTCGGAGAGAGAAAATGGGAGAAAAAATCAAAGCCCGGGAAAATGCGTCAAACTCAAGACAAACTTGAGGGAAACAAACCTCAAGTGGTGAAAATGGAAAAAAAAAGCTCCGAAAACAAATTTTGATCGGTTCAAAATGAAGGAAACCGAAAGGTTTTAGCGAATCAACTTCGCGAATGGGCGTTGGAAAATGCGTGTAAAGCACGGATCTAAGAGGAAAAAGTGTCTAGGGATGAAGAGCAAGTGATTTCGGCACTGTGGGTGTGAGGAATTGTGACTTGGGAATGTGTTTTTAAAGATCTCCATGCAAAAAAACCGAAATGGCCCGAATCTACCACAACTAGCCGACTGGCCAGTTTTTGTGGTCCACCGACCACTTAGGTGGCCGACAGAATTCTCAGGTGGCCGACAATGCTCCAAGGTGGCCGGCAGGTGTCCAGTGTTATCCCTGTGTGTTTTCATGCTGTTTTGAGTCCTTGGCTCTCGAGAAAGTGCAAGAAAAGTTCACTTTTCAGCTCAAAGTGTTTCTGCAGAAGTTTCAACTCTTGTCTTTGATGCACAACTCATTGTCAGACGGCATGAACGAGGTGTATCCTTTTGAAATAAATTGTAACTCCTCCGAGAGGTAAATCGGAGGTTGCAACTGAATCAGTCTTGTTAAGGCACGCGTTTCTTTATTCAGTGTTTTGCATTGAACATGCTATTGATGTTGCATTGAATATGCATTGTTATTGTGCACAGAATATGTATGTTGCATTGCATTGCATTACCTATGTTCTCATGTTTACATAGCATTTTGCATGCCCTTACATTCGCATAGAAAATGTCCGTACCTGTTGCATTGAACATGTATTCGATGTTGCATAGAATATGCTCCATTTCTCGTTGCATAGAACATGCTCTATTTCTTGCATGATGTGCATAAAGCATGCCCCTCTAAGTGTTGTGTCATAGTTATTCGTCTTGCATAGAACATACATTCATATTGCATTGTACTTGTCAAAGTTTCTTTCTTGTGCAGGCACGATATTGTATGTATGGTTCATTCAAAGCTGGTGCAACCAGACGATATTGTATGTACGGTTCATTCAGAGGAATTCCAGGTAAGATCATTCCTGTTCTTTGAACTCCTTGTTGGTTAGAAACACTTGGGTACGCCTGGTGTTTACACCACTCCTTGTTAGTTAGAAACATTCGTGTACGCCCGGTGTTTACACCACTCTTTGTTGGTTAGAAACATTCGGGTACGCCTGGTGTTTACACCACTCCTTGTTGGTTAGAAACACTTGGGACGTGTGCCCGATGTTTATACCACCCTCCCGGTTAGAAGTGTTTGGGATGTGTGTCCGACGCTTATACCACCCCGTTGGTTAGAAACACTTGGGACGTGTGCCCGATGTTTATGCCACCCTCCTCGGTTAGAAGCGTTTGGGATGTGTGTCTGACGCTTATACCATCCCGTTGGTTAGAAACACTTGGGACGTGTACCCGATGTTTATACCACTTCCCCGGTTAAAAGCGTTTGGAACGTGGTTCGATGCTTATACCTCTCTGTTTTTTGGTTAGAAACATTAGAACGTGCTCCGATGTTTATACCACCCTCTGGTGTTTGCACTGCTCTCTTTTCCCTCTCGCGTGCGGTGCGTTAGGATGTTTTGGTTAAATGCATCTTGACGGATTCTGATGCTTATACTGCTCTTTGTTTTGGTTGCATAACAGGTGGATGTGTTTCACTTGTTATCATTGCTTCTTTCCTCGCGTGCGCCACGTGTTGGGATCTTGTTTGCCGCCTCAGGCGCATCCAACGGTTGTCGTTCTTTACCTTTTCTACATAAGGCGCAGTAAAGATTGCATAATTTTCTTACATCCTTTCTGCATGAAATGTGGTTTGGTTCGTGTTTACTTGCTTATGTACGAGTTTGCTGTAGCATTTCTTTGCACAACATTTACATCTAGATGTTTCATTACAGCCCTCATTGCATGATCATAAGTTATGTTCTGCATCGTATATATCATTTGCATCTTGCCCTAGAACTACACTGGTTTGATTCCTTGCAAAGGGATACGTAGGCAGCCTGCGGGCGCAACCGTTCTTTGTGTTGTTTGCCTGTTTGTCTGAGTCTTCGGCCTTGTCAAAAATGGGTCGTCTCTGGGCTTTGACATTCACTCCCGTCATTTCACCACTTCCAAGTTCTGTCAAAGAGGGGCAACTATAGACACCCCATTTTTGACCGACCTCAAGACTTAGACGTCATCATTTGTGCGCTCGATGATTGTGCTTATTTGTGCACGTTTTGAGTGCCCCAAGTTCTCGGCGGAACGCCTTGTCATTGAGCTTCTAAACCCTCTTTCTTTGTGCTTGTTTTTTAGGCCAAACCTTGGTGCCTCTTTCCTGGAGGGGAGAAGGGCCTTGTCAGCCACTTTTCCCCTTGTCGACCACTTGAAGTGGTCGGTCGGCTAGGGGAAGTGGCCGGCCAGCCACCTAAAGTGGTTGATGGCCATTTTTCTCCTTTTTCAGATATTTTCTTTGCCAGGAGTGCCAGCTGTTGATCACTGAATGCTATCTCCATACACATGTATGGAGGGATGAATGCAAGCCTTTGGCTTGTATTCCTATATAATGGGGGGGTCTCTCCCCCATTTGAGGGGTTGGATATTTTTTGTGAGCAAATTTCCTCTCTCTCTCTCTCTCTCCCTATTTTGTGCTTGAAAGTGGGAATTCTCTACATATTTGCATACAACCCCTTAACCAAAATGGACCACCTTGGAGCTGAGGCATCTTGGGACTTATTTTGGGTTGTTGAAGTGTCATTTGAGCCTAGAAAGTGGTTGTTTAAGTGATGTGCTTCAAAGGTATTAGACTTACCTCATTTAAGCTCTTTGTGTATGCTTGTCTTGCCATCTTTCTATGCTATTTTGAGCCTAGTTTTCAACTACAAAAAGTTCTGATTTTTGGCCCTAAACATGTTGGCTTGAAGCCATTTTGTGCTAAGGGGTTGTCTCCCCTTTTTTGTTTCATATTTGTATGAGCCTTTGCATCCTCTTTTAGCATGTTAAAGTCAAACCTTTTGGCCCTTTAAACCACTAAAATTCAAAGCTACTTCAGTGGTAAAAGGTATGTTTTGAAGTTCAAAAATTGAGGGGGTAGCCTCCCCTCCTTGTGTCTCTCTTCCATGCCTAGTTAGCATTACATAGTAGCATGATTTTGTAGCTTAACTTAGCTTAATCTTAGCATGTTTTAGGCTCTATTTTGACATGTGTCAACTCTGTTTTGGGTTGGTTAGTGCACTTGTTGCTTGTTTTTTGTACTTATAGTGCAATTGTGCTTACTAGTCTAGCATGCCTAATGAGTTAGCCTATTATTTTAGCTTGTGCTAACTTAGCTTCAGCTTGTTTTAGCTATTATTTTGACCTACTTTAACTCTGTTTTGGGTCGGTTAAATCCTTCAGGCTTGTTTTCCATGGCTATAGTGTAACTGTCTTCACTAGTCCATTCTTTTGAGGTTTTGAGCATGAAGTATTTGAGTTGCTTGCATGTTGTGGCATCATTTTGCATGTAATTTCAGTGTATATAGCTCCATCACACTTTCATTTATTTCACTATTTCATTGCTTTTGAGAGTTGTGTCTTGAGTCTGGTTTGCGAGCGAACACATAAGCATGTTTTTCTAGCCCTTTATGCTTCAATATCAACATGTTTTAGCCATTGTTTTGGCAAGTTTTAACTCTATCCAAAGTTGGTTTCGCCCTTTGAAGCTTGCATTGTATGGTTGTGGTACAATCCCCTTCACTAGCTTAATGTTTTAGGCCCTTAGCATGACTTGCATGTGTTGTTTTCATGTATCAGTGTCCTTTGGCATGCCATTTCAGCATTGAAATATCTGCAACCTCCCACCATTCTTCACTTTTTAATTTGTTTTGAAAGTGGTCTTGAGCCCCTTGTTGGCTTGAGTGTGGAATTGAGGCTCTCATGCCTAATGGTTTTAACCCTCTCTTGAGGGTTCCCCCTAACCAACGGCATGAGACCTCTTTCATGCTTAAGGTACTTGTGGCTCAAACCCTCTTTCCAATTAGAGGACTCTCACTTTGGGACTTAACTGGTTAAAGGACTAATCGGCAATCGAAAATGTGTAAACAAAAATGAACCAAGTAAAACTTGAGCATTATAAGCATCTTTCTGTTGCATTGCATATGTTTGGATCGGACGTTAATCCAAACACAAGAAAAATGGGATGTTTCATACCCAAAGTGATGAAACGTGCCACTTTTCTTGGTCGCCATCACCCTTGATCATGCATGATAGGGTGGCGATCCTCTGAGTCTTATTTGTGCATTCATTAAGCTTGTACGAGCTTGGTTCTTTGGCCATCATGCATTGAAAATGCTTGGTTGGTGGCTTGAGAGCCAAGTGCCATACTCCTTTGAGCTTGAGAAATGATAAGGAGGTTGGCAATACTCACATTCCTTGAAAAATGCATTGCTTTGCCTTTGTTGCTCTCTGTTGCAGCAAAAACAGAAGTTTGGGAAAAGGGGTGGCTGACCGGCCACCTAAAGTAGCCAACCGGCCAGTTAAGGTGGCTGACAGCCACTTTTTCTGGCCGACTGGCCACCAGTCAATTTTTGTGCAAAAGTTAAAGGACTAATCGGCAATCCAAAATGTGTAAACAAAAATGAACCAAGTAAAACTTGAGCAAGATAAGCATCTTTATGTTGCATTGCATATGTTTGGATCGGACGTTAATCCAAACACAAGAAAAATGGGATGTTTCATACTCAAAGTGATGAAACGTGCCACTTTTCTTGGTCGCCATCACCCTTGATCATGCATGATAGGGTGGCGATCCTCTGAGTCTTATTTATGCATTCATTAAGCTTGTACGAGCTTGGTTCTTTGGCCATCATGCATTGAAAATGCTTGGTTGGTGGCTTGAGAGCCAAGTGCCATACTCCTTTGAGCTTGAGAAATGATAAGGAGGTTGGCAATACTCACATTCCTTGAAAAATGCATTGCTTTGCCTTTGTTGCTCTCTGTTGCAGCAAAAACAGAAGTTTGGGAAAAGGGGTGGCCGAGCGGCCACCTAAAGTAGCCAACTGGCCAGTTAAGGTGGCTGACAGCCACTTTTTGTGGCCGACTGGCCACCAGTCAATTTTTGTGCAAAAGTGTTCCTGTGTTGGAGCAGAAACAGTCTGGAAGTTGGTGCAATTTTCAGAGAGCAAAGAAAGTGCAAATAGAGGCAACCGATGGCAAGGCGATGAATTTTCGGAAGGAAACAACCGAGCATGCATACATCCCTCGTCCCTCGAGGCCGTTTAACTTGCTTTATTTAAATGTTAGTTAGCGTAGCTAATTGTTCAATTCAAGTGTTGTAATTAATAAGTTTAATTTAGTTTGTAATATTTTTGCTAGCTTAGAATAATTAGTTAATTTATTTCAATTGTTGTAATAATTAGATAGCGTAGTTAATTAGTTTCGTTTAGTGTTGTAATAATTAGCTTAGCTTAGTGTAGCTTAGCTTACTTATTCAGACCCTCCTTCGCGAGGGCATATTGTTGTAATAAGTGTGCGTGTGTGACTGCATGTCTTCTAACCCCACTTCTTTCTCCTTTTTACTTAACCGCTTTCGATGGTTAGTTTCGGGTCATATTTCGATTAGCATACCTTATGCTTGCATGTTTGCATCATTCTTTTGTCTTGCATGCACCAAGGCTCGGCACATCATTCAAACTGCATTGCAAATTCAATATACTTACTTGAATACGTGTATCAGATTGTTGTATTCATATGCCATCTTAGGTAGCCGAGCCTATTTAGTTGCATTATTGCATGTGTTGCATTAAGCATCTAGCATAGTTAGGATCATGCATCATTTCTAACTAGCTTTAATTTTGTCTCGGAGTACACTGTAAGTCTTTACACTTTAGCATACTTGCATGAGTGTGAGTGATGCCATGTTTCGCATGCTTGCCATGAGGCTATTTGTTTAAGTGATTAACTGCATGAATGCCTGTGGATGAAGGCTTTGTTTCTTGAATTGGAACAATTCGATGATTGAGAGTTTTAAGCCCACTTCGCGAAGTGGCAAATCCGCATTTCTAAGCCCACTTGAGGGTGAAAAATTCAAACCATTTTCGAAAACAAACATGAGTTGTTTTGTTCCAATTCTTGCGATTTAGTCTATACTTGCTTGCACGTATGTCACATAGTAATGTTAGCTAATAAACCGGAATAAGAACACATGAGGTTTATGAAACAACATATCATGATTAGTAAAGGCAGATCCTTTGATCGGGCGAGCAGGGGTGCTCATTTCAGGACCTTCCCTCTCGTACACAAGTCCTTCTCCTCTCGTACCCAAGTTCCCGAGTCGAGGCAACTTTGGTGATGACGAACACGTGGCCTTTGGCACGAGTCAAGGTTTCCTAAATTTTTCAAAAACAAAATATTTAGGTGGCGACTCTATAATCTGGCAAAGCAGTCCAGTTTTGGCATTATTTGATTTAAAATCTAATTTTCCAAAATGATTTGTTGGATTGGACTCTTTGATGTTTATCAGTCTCACATTGTACTTTGTGAGGTTAGATTTAGAACCGTGACAGGAGTCCAAACGGTAGGACCAATTCGAGCCTCTCCGAAATGGGGGCGCGAAGAAAGTCGAGTCTACACTTATCCCCCCATAACACGCATACTATTTGAATAAGGCATGACTGTTGCCTTTGTGCTTCTCAAGAAATCCAACCCAAGGATGGCTTGGAAGTCATCCATAGGTACTGTGGCGAAATCTACTCTTCCTTCCCAAGTGCTGACCTTCAAATGAATAGACTTTGCAACCCCATAGGTAGGCTGCTTTATTGAGTTAATCGCCTTGATGCAACTGCCATCCTTCTCTAAAGATAGCCCAAGTCTTTCAATTTCGGTCCCAGCAACAAAATTGTGGGTGACCCCAGTGTTAATCAAAGCCCGGAGATGCTTCCCATTGAGCTTTACATCTACAAACATCAAGCCCTTGTTGGATGACTTGCTCTTGTTCAACTTGCCTAATGACTCTCCACTATACATTGGTGTCTTTTCCTTGCTTTCATCTTTGGACACCACAAGTTGTTTAGGATCTGAATGCTTGCCCACTTTGCCACTCTTGGCATTCTTCTTAGGCCTCCCTGTAGAAGCCTTTTTCTCCATGGCATTCATCATATGAAAGGCTCCCATCCTGGAGCCAGCTGCCTCAGAACCCTTGCCACTTTACCTAGATTGCATACATCTTCCTTGCTATCATCGTCACTTGGTTGACAGACATGGTCAGGCACCGCTGCTAGAGCATTCAAGGCACGCTTTTGTGGACATTCAGATAACCGATGTGGCCCATTGCATAAGAAACAAGAGATAGGACCTTTTGCTTTGCTTATACACTGTTGTTGAGTGACTTTTGCCTTGTCACCATAGCTCTTCTGTTGCCATTGTCCTCCACCCGAATGGGTTTTGGATGTAGAAGTGTCGACTCCCCCACTCTTAGGTTTGCCATGGCCTTGGGACTTTCCACCTCCCCTACTCTTGCACAGGAAACCACTGTCTCGTTGCTTAGGTTCGGCGTAGTCCGTAAGGCACTAGCCACTGCTAGTGCGTGGGTTAAATCTTGTATTCTTTGCCTTTGAAGTTCAATTTTGACCCATGGCTTCAATCCCTCCAGAAAGAATAAGAGCTTGTCATTCTCTGACATGTCTTTGATGTCTAGCATAAGCCCAGAGAATTGTTTCACATACTCTCTTATAGTGCTGGTGTGCTTAAGATCTCACAAAGCACGCCGGGCATTATACTTAACATTTTCAAGGAAGAGATGGAGCTTAAGTTCATGCTTGAGTTGCTCCCAAGTCTCAATTGTGCATAAGCCGCGTTGCATCTCATCATGTTTAGTCCGCCACCACAACTTGGCATCACCGAACAAATACATTGTGGCCATAGAAATCCTTGTCTCCTCAGCATCGGCTTTCACAGCTTTGAAATATTGCTCCATATTAAAGAGAAAGTTGTCTAGCTCCTTGGCATCTTGGGCGCCACCAGAGGCACGGGGCTCGAGCACACATGCCCTAGTGAATTCCATACCACCACCAAGTGTGTTGCCAAAGACACGGGTAAGAACACCAACCCGGCCACTAAGATCTTGAATCTCTAGCGTAAGTTCAGTGACAACATCCTCAAAATCTTGCTTGGAGTAGGGCCATGAGTTTGCTCAAGATCATGAACCCGTTGCTCAAGGTTGGCCAATGAAGCTACCAAGGCATCCATATTATCCATACGCTGCTCCAAGAGCTCAATTCTCTCCTTTTGCGTGGGTTGACGGTTGCCAGGAGCATCCATTCACAAAGCCAAGAATAGAGAAAGCCAAATAGACTGGGCTCTAATATCAGCTGTCACACACCGGCTATGCGAAAGCCTTGTTAATGGTTATGCAAGCGTGTGTGGCGCTAGTTGACTCTCTTCACTAGCCTGCCAATAATGCTCAAAGGGTTTGCAAAGACAAGCAAACACGATACCAATTAGTTGATGAGCCAATAAGTTTGAAGATGAGCCACAAAATAGCAAGCAACAAGCTAAAATTAAAGTAAGCAACAATGGAAATGCTTTGGACAATTTAAAGGCGAAATGAACTTTTCATTAATCAAAAGTAGGCATTACAATAGTTGAACAATGCACCAAAAGTGCTACAAAAGTTTCCCTACCATTAGCTAGGTTGGGGTACTTTAAAGGCACAAGTGGTTTGGTTCAACACTTGGGTACCCCCTCTTTAATATAGCTTGTTAAGCCTTTTCCTAGTTGGCAAGAGAAAGCATCCTCTATGTTTGAGGAGTCATAATGGATTTCTAAAAATTCTACAAAAAGAGAAAAATTACAAAACTTGGTCCCAAAACACCTTTAATACTAAGGTATTTACATAAAAATTTACAAAGCAAAAAGACTACATTTGACCCTCCAAAACATGGCCTGAAGTTGCTGCCTGCTGTGGCTGGACTGCAGCTTGTTGTGGTTGGGCTATGGCCTACTGCGGCTGGGCTGCGGCCTGGCACTGCTGCTAAGCTGTTGGTAAGGCTGCGAATAGCTGCTGGCTACTGGCAAGGCTGCGGCCTGTTGGCTGCTGGCAGGCCTGCTTTTGGCTACAGCCTTGCACGTGCTGTCCAATGGCATGCCGTGGATTGTGTTGCACTATGCCTTGAACCTTTGCTTGCACTTGCACCAACAACTTCTTAGGCATGTCCTTGGCTCTCCAAAGAGCCCAAATGTGTGTGGCATCAAGGTGTTGACCCTTAGATGGGTGCAGCTCGACACATTGCCACAACAAGAGAACAACTTCAAATACCACGTGTTGAGCTAAATCATTTTCATAAACGTGCTGCCAGAAAAATCAACAATTGGTAAGATTATATATATATTTTAATACAAAAATGTTGCGTAGCTCGATTTTTTTAGGCTCGAGTGGCCTGAAATTTTCTCTCTTCCTATCTCTATTCTAACACTTCTGGTATCTCTCTCTCCCTCTCTCCCTCTCTCTCTCTCTCCAAAAGCCTCATCCTTCTCCGACACCCACAATATGGATTACCGTCAAAGTTTACGACGAGCCAAGGTAAGCTCCATCATCAACTTCAGCGACCACCAAATAAGCCCATTCTCTTCATTCCATTTCCGATTACCGATCGAATCGGTCGAAGCAAAAATCGGTCTGCGAAGCAGGGGACACGATTGGGGAATATCAGAGAAATTGACTGATTTGCAATTAGGAAGTATGAGAGAAATGGACCGATTTGATCTGATTTGGGTTTGATTGATTTTGTTTGATTTTGTCTTATTTGGTTTGTGGCTGTGGGTTTGATTTTTGGTTTTGATCTTTGGGTTTGATTTGTTAGTGTGTATGTTACGGAGCAATGCCCAGAGCGATTCAATCAATTAAACCCATCTTTCCTCTTCCTTAGCTTTCCTTTCCCAGATTTTTGGGTTTGATTTGTTAGCTTTCCTCTCCTCTCTATTCTATCTCTCTCCTCTCATCTTCTCTTCTTTCTTCTTCTTCTTCTTCTTCTTCTTTCTAGATTGTTGGCCGGTCGAAAGAAAAAAAACAAATTGATTTTGATTTGAATTTGGAGTCAAAAAGAACAAAAGAGAAAGACGTGGAAGGAAAAAGATAGAAGAAAAGAAGAAGAGGAAGAAGAGAGAGGGAAGGAAGAAAAAAAGAAGAAAGCGGGAAGAAGGAAAAAGAGAGGGGGAAGGAGGAAGAAGACTGTTCGCACCTCGAGCCACAGTTATTCAAGATACCTAGCGGGACTGTTTTGAATAAAGCTTGAGGCCTCGAAATCTCGAGGCTTAAATGCCTCAAAATTGTTTTTTTTTTTTTTTGGGGGGGGGGCTGTGTTGGTTTTATTTATTTATTTATTTATTTTGCAATAAAAACTAAACATCCCGCACCAACTCAGCCTGTATGGTTTGATAAGTTGAGTGAGTTGGGTTGGACTGGTTGGGTGATAAAATTGACTAGTCAGTTAGGCTGTTGGTTAATTCCATTAACAAATTTTAATCAGCAACCTAACTGATCAGTCAATTTTATCACCCAATCAGTCCAACCCAACTCACTCAACTTATCAAACCATACAGGCTGAGTTGGTGCGGGATGTTTAGTTTTTATTGCAAAATAAATAAATAAATAAATAAAACCAACACAGCCCCCCCCCCAAAAAAAAAAAAAAACAATTTTGAGGCATTTAAGCCTCGAGATTTCGAGGCCTCAAGCTTTATTCAAAACAGTCCCGCTAGGTAGCTTGAATAACTGTGGATTCAAATCTGGATTAGAGGGAGTTGTTTGGGCCTGTAGGGTCCACCACGGCTCCATTTCGATGATTTGAACCATTCATTTTGTCTACTATTTTGTGTATTTCATCCACAGAAGAAATTAGGTCGGTCTGATAATTGTAACTTATTCAATTTATCGCATTTTTAACAAAAAAAATATATGATTTATTTTTAGAAACATAAATTATTTTATATTAAAAACGTGATAAATTCAATAAGGTACAGTTATCAGATCAACCTAATTTTTGGTGTGGATGAAATACATAAAGTACTCAACAAAATGAACGTTCGGATCATCGAAATAAGGCCTTCCAGTCCAAAATTTAGACTAGAGAGCATCATCCTCCTTAAAAAAAATAGATTAATCCAATAATAGTAACATTTTTCATTTTATTATGTTTGTTTGAATTGTTTATTTTCAAAAAAATAATTGTGGTCCATTCGGAGACAAATGTGATAAAATGAAAAGGTTACGAATCTACGATTATCAGATCAAAGTAATTTTTTTCATTGATAATATACACTTGGACTTTAAAAAATAAACGATTCAGATCATCAAAAAAAGACTTATGACGAGCTCCATGGACCCATCAAGTTCTCTCATATTGTGATATTAACATGGAAAAAAGCTCAATCCAATGTTTTTTCATTTAAATTATTTATTTATTTATTTTTGTTTTCATTCATAAATTCTTTTACAAATTCAAAATTCAAACATAAATATTAGAAAATTAATAAATAAATAAAAAATAAAATAAAATAATGAGAAATTATACTAATTGTTCTTGTATTTTATCCCTTGTATCATTTTGGTCATTACACTTTCAATTAGCTTAATTTTAATCTTTAATTTTAAATTTTGTTTTAATTTAGTCCAATTCACAACGCCATTATGGTTTTTTTACAAAAAAAAAAATTAGTGAGTCGGTTGAAGTAAACTCACTAAATTGATGAAATTACAATTTTATTCCTAATGTTGCTCATGTTCTCATTTGTTCATAAAATAATACTATTAGTTGTAATCAATTGGATAATTCAAGACAAAGTAAAAAATTCAATGTCAAAATCAATCCAATTAAAATTATAAGAACCAAAATAACACGAGTTAAAGTATATATAATGACTACTGGTGTAATTTTCTCTAAATAATTGCTAATGAGACATGTTTCACTCAACTGATTTACGTTTATGCTCTGTTTATTTTGGCGCAAAACCATTTTTCAGAAAATATTTTTCGCATTTTCTGGTGTTTATAGTACAACGGAAAACAAAAGTAAAAAAAAAAAAATATTTTTCATGGTCAACAAAAAATAAACTTATTTGGACAAAAAGTATTTTTCACTTTTCAAAAGTGAAAAATATTTTCCAAACTAAAATTTTACCAATGTCGTCACATTGTCACCACCACCACCTCCACCACCACACCACCATTACCATTGTTGCCGCCACACCACCACCACGACTACCACTATCACTACCACCTCCATCCGACCACTACCACCACCACCACCACCACCTTCATATCAAAACCAACGCTTCTACCATCGTCACCACCACAACAGCAGCCGTCACCACTACCCTACCGCTACCAGTACTATCACCACTAGCAACTATTAATGCATTAATTTCAAGAATGCAACCTGACATGGGTAAGCCCATAAAGGATATGGCTCACCGCCTAAGATCCAATCCATGATTCAAATACTAAAGCCCAACACTCGTGAAACTCAGCGTTACACCAAACACCAATGACAACTAAACACTTGGCAAGTAGAGAATCACCCACATCAGTAGACAAAGATCCTGCAAAGTTATTGCACTACACATCAACCATTAATGAGTTTTCCTGCAGGATTTATTGCGATAACCCTTCTCCGTCGGGACAAAACAGCCTCACCATGAACAAGGTAAGCTAGAGCATAGACTTTCGGCCAAGGTGACAGGTCAGAAGGGACAACGAAACGATTAGCAGAGGATATAAGCAGGCATCGAAGACAAGGAAATGGTTAAGCTTTTCTATCACTAATCTATCTCTACATTCCATCTCTCTTTCTAACTTGCTCGTCGGAGGGTTCGCTGTGGGACTCCCCGTTCCCCGTTGAACTCTTGTGCAGGTCTCTCTGTAGGCTTGGTACCTCGGGCACCAGTTCGGGAAGCGTGGATCAATCCGACCCGTTCCATCTGGAACACTCTATATCATCAGTTGGCGCCGTCTGTGGGAAACCTTTTTCTCCGCACGCCAGTTGCGCTCATTGTCGCCGGAGACCCCTTCCTAATAACCCTTTCCTGCCACCCACCAAGGTGGATGGTCACAACTTGATCCATGGCTTCTCGCCACAATGTTGCCGACCACCAAGCAGACCCTCCCAATCCAAACAACCTACCGCAGTATTTCACAGAACTTACCAACAGCATCAACCGCATAGCAGAGCAAAACCAAGCCCTGATCAATGCTTTGCTTCAAAGAGACCTTCCCGTCCCTCCTCTTCCACTTCAAGATATCCCACCGAACCAAGAAAGAACGCCGAGCCATCCTATCCAACAACCCTACCCACCTAACTTGGAAGGCTTGCGACCCCCTCCCCCAGATATGAACCCGCCACCCCGGGCCCCACATCCATCGGTCCAGGCACCCACCCCCGAGGGAGAGGCTAGTAGTGTCCAGCCTCCGCTACATTCCGGTGGTGACAACGTTCCTCTCTGGGATACAGAACTCCGTGCCATGAAGCTCCAACTCCAGGGAGTCATGCAGAACATACAGAATAAACCATCTACCACAGCCAAGTCACCGTCCGTTCCCTCCATCAGGGACAAACCCTTACCTCCTAAGTTCAAAATGCCCTCGCTCGACTTTTTCGACAGCACAACGGACCCAGTCGACCATTTGGAAACTTACAGGACCCTCATGGTCCTCCATGCATTCCCTGACGAGATCATGTATCGGGCTTTCCCCGTAACACTTAAGGGGTCGGCTCGACTCTGGTTTAGTCAACTGCCAACAGACTTTGTCTCCACTCTCCAGCACCTCAATGACTTCTTTCTCAGCCATTTCATTCGTGCCCAGCGCCAGCAGCGTCCGGCAACCCAGCTCCTCAACATCCATTAGACCGAGGGGGAGTCGCTGTGCAATTTTGTCACCCGCTTCAACACCGAAGCCCTGCAGGTAGCGGAAAATGACGAAAAAGTCATCCTCACGGCTTTCATGGCTGGTCTAAGATCATCTGATTTCCTTTTTTCCCTCTCCAAAAACCCCCCGACCTCTATGGCAACCCTACTTTCCAACGCCCAAAAATACATGAACGCCGAAGGTTCCTTAGCCGCCCGACAAGATCCTACAGCGAAAAACCCGACCCCTAGAGAGAAGAGAAAAGACTCTGAAACCAAAAACATCCAGTACACTCACCAAACACCTCAGTATACTGACCGACCAGCCTGAGCCGACCGGTCGGCGCCAACCTGACCACCGGGCCGATTCGAACGATACACACCCCTCAATTCCCCCATGGAACAAGTCCTGAACCAGATCCAACGAGATTATCCCCTAAAATGGCCCCAACCATCACGGTCTCCTTCCAACTGGCGAGACCAGTCCAAATACTGCCGCTTTCATCAGGACCACGACCATAATACGAAGGAGTGTGTTAACCTCAAAGACCAGGGCAAGGGCTTGATACATCAGGGACGTCTCAGTCGGTTCACGGCAGCCCGCCCTCAGCAAAGGCAAAGGACTAAACCTATCAGAAACAATCGCCGGCGCACCCCTCCTCGACAACTCGCACATAGACCCAGCCATATCGGCAGACAAAGATCCTGCAAAGTTATTGCACCACACATCAGCCATTAATGAGGTTTCCTGCAGTATTTATTGCGATAACCCCTCCCCGTTGGAACAGAACAGCCTTACCATAAACAAGGCAAGCTAGAACGTAGGATTTCGGCCAACATGATGGCTCGGAATGGATAAGGAAATGATGAGCAATGGATATAAGCAGGCTCCTAAGACAAAGAAAAGGTTAAGCTTTTCTATCACTAATCTATCTCTACATTCCATCTCTCTTTCTAACTTGCTCGTCGGAGGGTTCGCTGTGGGACTCCCCGTTCCCCGTTGAACTCTTGTGCAGGTCTCTCTGTAGGCTTGGTACCTCGGGCACCAGTTCGGGAAGCGTGGATCAATCCGACCCGTTCCATCTGGAACACTCTATATCATCAGTTGGCGCCGTCTGTGGGAAACCTTTTTCTCCGCACGCCAGTTGCGCTCATTGTCGCCGGAGACCCCTTCCTAATAACCCTTTCCTGCCACCCACCAAGGTGGATGGTCACAACTTGATCCATGGCTTCTCGCCACAATGTTGCCGACCACCAAGCAGACCCTCCCAATCCAAACAACCTACCGCAGTATTTCACAGAACTTACCAACAGCATCAACCGCATAGCAGAGCAAAACCAAGCCCTGATCAATGCTTTGCTTCAAAGAGACCTTCCCGTCCCTCCTCTTCCACTTCAAGATATCCCACCCAACCAAGAACGAGCCCCGAGCCATCCTATCCAACAACCCTACCCACCTAACTTGGAAGGCTTGCGACCCCCTCCCCCAGATATGAACCCGCCACCCCGGGCCCCACATCCATCGGTCCAGGCACCCACCCCCGAGGGAGAGGCTAGTAGTGTCCAGCCTCCGCTACATTCCGATGGTGACAACGTTCCTCTCTGGGATACAGAACTCCGAGCCATGAAGCTCCAGCTCCGGGGAGTCATGCAGAACATACAGAATAAACCATCGACCACAGCCAAGTCACCGTCCGTTGCCTCCATCAGGGACAAACCCTTACCTCCTAAGTTCAAAATGCCCTCGCTCGACTTTTTCGACAGCACAACGGACCCAGTCGACCATTTGAAAACTTACAGGACCCTCATGGTCCTCCATGCATTCCCTGACGAGATCATGTGTCGGGCTTTCCTCGTAACACTTATGGGGTCGGCTCGACTCTAGTTTAGTCAACTGCCAACAGACTCTGTCTCCACTCTCCAGCACCTCAATGACTTCTTTCTCAGCCATTTCATTCGTGCCTAGTGCCAGTAGCGTCCGACAACCTAGCTTCTCAACATCCATTAGACCGAGGGGGAGTCGCTGTGCAATTTTGTCACCCGCTTCAACACCGAAGCCCTGCAGGTAGCTGAAAATGATGAAAAGGTCATCCTCACGGCTTTCATGGCTGGTCTAAGATCATCTGATTTCCTTTTTTCCCTCTCCAAAAACCCCCCGACCTCTATGGCAACCCTACTTTCCAACGCCCAAAAATACATGAACGCCGAAGATTCCTTAGCCGCCTGACAAGATCCAACAGCGAAAAACCCGACCCCCAGAGAGAAGAGAAAAGACTCTGAAACCAGAAACATCCAGTACACTCACCAAACACCTCAGTATACCGACCGACCAGCCTGAGCCGACCGGTCGGCGCCAACCCGACCACCGCGCCGATTCGAACAATACACACCCCTCAATTCCCCCATGGAACAAGTCCTAAACCAGATCCAACGAGATTATCCCCTAAAATGGCCCCAATCGTCACGGTCTCCTTCTAATCGGCGAGACCAGTCCAAATACTGCCGCTTTCATCAGGACCACGACCATAATACGGAGGAGTGTGTTAACCTCAAAGACCAGGGCAAGGGCTTGATACATCAGGGACGTCTCAGTCGGTTCACGGCAGCCCGCCCTCAGCAAAGGCAAAGGACTAAACCTATCAGAAACAATCACCAGCGCACCCCTCCTCGACAACTCGCACAGCCTGACCAAGGTCATCATAGACCTCCACAGCAACCCCGAGCACAAGGCAACCCTGCCCCCCCTGTTGGAGAGATCAGAGTTATTGTTGGCGGGCTTGCTTGTAGAGAACAATCCCGCTCGGCTCGGCGGGCAGAACTTAGAAAAATAAGGCAGGGCTCAAATAAAGAAGTTTCCACATTGGACCGCCCTTCCAAACAGCCCAAGCAGTGGATGGAGCCCATCACCTTTACGGAGGCCGGCTGGACAGGCATCCGTTACCCCCATGACGACCCCCTCGTCATCTCTGCCCTCCTCTCCAATTACAAAGTCAGACGGGTTCTCGTCGACAACGGCAGTTCTGCAGACATCATCTTCCTAAATGACTTTCGCCAGTTCAAGGTCGGGGAAGAAAGTCTGTCCCCTCTCCAAACCCCATTGGTTGGTTTTACTGGAGATCGGGTGACCTCCATGGGCTCCATCGATCTTCCCATCACAATCGAAGAATAGCCGCGGCAGACCACAAAGTTGCTCACTTTCCTCGTCGTCGACTGTCCCTCTGCTTACAACATTATCCTCGGCCGCACCGCCCTAAATTCTTTCCAAGCTGTCACATCCACTTTCCATCTTGCCATCAAATTCCCCACTGACCTTGGGGTCGGCACGGTGAGGGGAGAGTAGACCGTGGCCAGGGAATGCTACGTCGCTTCACTTAAAGAGGTCAAGCTAAAGGAGGCTATGATCATTGAAGGACTTGACATCAGAGACGAAGACGAGCTGGTCAGAGGGGAACCAGTGGAAGAGCTTGTCGAGGTCCTCATCGATCCCACCAACCCAACAAAAATAGCCAAGATCGGCAGCCAACTATCCCCTCAAGCCAAGGCTGATCTTACAACCCTCCTGATTGAACACAATGATGTGTTTGCCTGGACCCATTCCGACATGCCGGGTATCGACCCTTCCTTCATCACTCATCGTTTGAGTATCGAACCCCATTTATGACCCTTCCGCCAGAAACAGCGCATCTTCCACCCAGAACGCAATGCTCTTATTGCCTCTGAGGTAGATAAGCTACTGGAGGCACAGTTTGTCGAGAACGTGGACTACCCCAGGTGGTTGTCGAATGTGGTCTTGGTCCGTAAACACAACAGTAAATGGCGACTCTGCGTCGATTACTCCGACCTCAATTGAGCTTGCCCCAAAGATAGTTATCCCCTTCCTCGCATAGATCTGCTTGTTGACGCCACGGTTGGTCATCAAATGCTCAGCTTCATGGATGCCTTCTCTGGGTACAACCAAATTCTTATGCACCCATCTGACCAGGAACACACCTCCTTCATCACCGACCAAGGAACCTACCATTATCGTGTCATGCCATTTGGGTTGAAAAATGCCGGAGCAACTTACCAACGGTTGGTCAACGCCGTCAGTCATCATCAGATAGGCCAGAACATAGAGGTATACGTCGATGACATGCTAGTCAAGAGCAAACTCTCCTCTGATCATCTGGCCGACCTGCGAGAAACCTTCGGCACCCTACGAAAGTATCAAATGAAACTTAATCCGGAGAAATGCGCCTTCGGCGTAGGATCTAGGAAGTTCTTGGGTTTCATGGTCAGTCAGCAGGACATCGAGGCTAACCCCGAAAAGATCAAGGCCTTGATAGAAATGCAGTCACCCAGAATGGTTAAGGAGGTTCAGAGACTTACTGGCAGAGTCGCCGCCCTCAACCACTTCATTTCCCGCGCAACGGACAAGTGCCTTCCCTTCTTCAAAGTTCTTCGGCAAGCTTTCGAGTGGACGACCGAATCCGAAGAGGCTTTCTAACAATTGAAGCAGTGCATGGCCAACCCTCCTTACTCTCCCAGGCGCTCACGGGTGAGCCCATTTTTCTTTATTTAGCCGTATCGAGCACCGCAGTCAGTGCGGTCCTCATCAGGGAGGACGGTTCAGTAAAGCACCCAGTTTATTACATTAGCTGGGCTCTCAGGGGCACAGAACAGAACTACCCATTAGCTGGGCTCTCAGGGTCACTGCCTCAAGACGACTCCGTCCTTACTTCCAAGCCCACTCCATAGTGGTCCTCACTGACCAACCTTTGAAGAAGATAATGCAACAACCAGAGCTGTCCGGCAGACTTATGCAATGGTCAGTCGAGCTCAGCCAATTTGACATCTTCTACCGACCTCGAACGGTGATCAAAGGGCAGGCTGTTGCCGATTTTATCTTGGAATTTACTAATCCCACTCTAACCACGCACCCCCCGCCCCCGCCCCCGCAATCCCACACTGAGGGAGAAGACCCCCACTCTTGGACCCTCAACGTCGACGGATCATCCCACAAAGAAGGCAATGGGGCTAGTCTCATCCTCACCACCCCCGAGGATGGTTATTTCAAGTGTGCTCTCCGTTTCTTGTTCGACGCAAGCAATAATGAAGCTGAATATGAGGCATTGATAGCAGGTCTCCGCCTAGCCAGAGACATTGGTGTCAACCATATCTAGGTGTTCAGCGATTCCCAGCTTATTGTCAAACAAATTACGGGGGAATTCGATGCCAAGGAAGACACAATGCGGGCTTACAGGGATATTGCACTCCCCATTGCTCGCCTCCTCAACACTTTCCACATCAAGCACATCCCTCAGACGGAAAACTCCAAGGCAGATGAAATGGCTTAATTAGCTCCTGCCGACTAGTCAGACCTTAGCCATGGAGTCCGCCTTGAATACCTGGCCCACCTTGCCATTTCCCCACAACAGCAGCAAGTCCACTTCCTCCAAAATGAACCTATTTCATGGGCAGCAGATATCCTACTATTTTTGACAAATGGGGAATTGCCTGCCGACAAACACCAAGCCGCCAAAGTCAGGGCCCGGTCGTCCCACTATATTCTTATCAGTGGCCTCTTGTACAAACGTGGCTTTTCACGGCCATACCTGAGATGCCTCAATCCTGCTCAAGTGACCTACGTGATGAGTGAAGTCCACAAGGGTGTATGTGGTAATCATTCAGGTGCCAGGTTACTAGCCCACAAAATACTTCGCACCGGTTACTTCTGGCCTACTCTCAATCAAGATGGCACTGAATTCGTGCTTAAATGTGATAAGTGCCAACGCTTTGCCAACATCCCTCATGCTCCTCCTACAGAACTCACACTTTGCAGTCCTTACCTATTCGCCAAATGGGGGATCGACTTAGTTGGCCCACTGCCCACCGACCGAGGCCAAACCAAATTCGCAATCGTCGTCATTGATTACTTCACTAAATGGGTGGAGGCGGAACCCCTCGCCACAATTACCAAACGAAACACAACCAGATTAATCTGGCAGTCGATCGTGTGCCGATTTGGCATCCCTCAAGCCATCGTCTCCGACAATGGCAAACAATTTGACAATGCCCAATTTAGGAAATTATGTGCAGAACTTCAAATCCAGCCATGTTTCTCTTCCTCAGGTCATCCCCAAGCCAATAGCCAAGTTGAGGTTACCAACCGTTCTCTTCTGAAGATCATCAAAACTAAGTTGGAAGCTGCTAAGGGACTCTGGGCTGAGGAATTACGAAACGTACTCTGGGCCTACCGCACTACCACCCAAACCCCCACTGGGGAGACCCCCTTTCGCTTAACATACGGCGCTGAGGCGGTCATCCCAGTGGAAATCGGTCTGCCTACCCCAAGGGTTCTGCACCCGAATCCAGAACTAACTGAAGAACTGCGTCGGGCAGACTTAGACCTAATTGAGGAGCTCCGAGAGACCACTGCTGTCAGGCGGGCCTCATATCAACAAAAAATGAGAGCACACTACAACCGCAAAGTCCGACCGAGGGAGTTCGTCGTGGAGGACCTTGTTTTGCGCGAAACAACTCTTGCCACCAAAAATCCGGCTGAGGGCAAGTTGGCAGCCAAGTGGGAGGGACCTTACATTGTTAAGACCAGACCTCGTCCGGACACTTACCAACTTCAGGACATGGAAGGTCGAGATCTCCCCCATCCATGAAACGACGAGCACTTGAAGCGTTATTTTCAATAAAGCCCTATTTTTGTATTGGTCAATTGTTGTATGTTCTTTTTGATAATCTACACACTTGGATGCTTTTGTCCTTTTCTCACATGGTGTAAATTTGTGATCAATGGGCTACGCTTTAAATGACAACGATCTTATATCTCAGTTATCTACGTGGTATTTCAATAACACCCTACTTGCAGCCTCAGCTAGACTGAGTAATTTAAAGCCTCAGCCAGACTGAGCACGAAGGGCTCAGCTAGACTGAGTTACTTAAAGCCTCAGCCAGACTGAGCACGAAGGTCTCTGCCAGACTGAGTTACTTAAAGCCTCAGCCAGACTAAGCATGAAGGGCTCAACCAGGCTGAGTTAATTATGGCTCAAGCCAAAACAAGCACGAATGAAGAGTTCGACCAAGGCCATTCTTGCAACTTCATGATTGTAGCATAGTTGCCATACTTAGTTAAAATCCAGGTCCATGCTTTTATGTCTCTTAACATTCTTTACATTTTTAACTTTCATTTTTAATTCGGTTACAATCCACACGCCTCATCGCCCAATCCAATCTTTCATTTCTCAACACTCTTACAACATGATTTAAAACTTCACACTTTAAGACCTTTACATTTCAACGTTTTTATTGTTAACATTCTTTGCGTCATGGTTTTCTCACAAGTTAGACTGGCTCCCTACTTCTCAATTTTTACTACGATTTATACACAAGCCTTATTTAAATGTCCATTCTCATTCTTTTCAGATCCACAAGAAATAAAGACAACAGTACAAAAAAGCACAACTCATTATTTTATTTACAAACTTACACATAAATTCACTACAGAAATTACACAACCAAAAAAAAACAAAACAAAACAAAAACAAAAATTTTATTTACAAACAACAACACGCAAAACACAAAAATTTTACATCAATCATTCATCCTCGCTCGAGGCCAGGTCTTCTTCGTCAACCCCTTCATCTAGGGGGGTCTAGGCCATATCGTCTTCATCTATTCTCACATTGCTGAAGTCCAAGTCTGGGAACAACTCTTCTGCTTTACGTTTAAAAGTCTTCCAGCCACTATCCCAGAACTCAGCCATCTCATGCTTGTAGAAGTCCGACCACTGGAAGCTCTAGATCACTTCCTCTTCACTCATACTTCCAGCGGTCGCTCCCGACGGGCCAGCCCCCCTATCCCCCTCTCTCACCAAGCTATTGGCGATGGCGGCATCAATAGCCATCTGGAAGTCGGCGGACCCCTTAAACTGCTTTACCGCCGCAACACATAGATCGGGGTACACCGCCCTCTCAGATGCCAACTTGGTCCTCTCATCTTCCAAGGTCTTCTCCAACCCTGGCTTCTCAGCCACTGACTTGGCCCTCTCGTCGGCCAGGGCCTTCTCCATCTCTGTCCTCTCAACCGCAAGTCTAGCTCGCTCGTTCGCCAGCGCCCTTTCCAACTCAGCGATCTTCTGATCTGCTTCTTCCTTTTCTTTGATCGACTGAGCACGTAGATCTTCATTACAGACCATGGCCTCATCACACCTTTCGTTGGCGACGGTGAAGGCTTTCTGGGCCTCTTCCTGCTTCTTCTGCTCGCCAGCCAACTAGAACTCGAGCGACACCACCTTGCGGCGTTCCGTCTCCATCTCTAACTTGGTCGCGAGCAGCTCAGCATTAGCACGGTCTGCTGAATAGCCCTACACCATCGCCAACACCTCCATCTTCTTGGCGTTCTGGGCATACTCCAGCCCCCTAACACACGCACTCCGTGGAGTCCGCGCGACTTTCCTCCAGCCCCCGGTCTCCCTCCTTAAACTTTCAAGCTGGGCCTTTACCTCCTCCAACTTTGCCTTCAGTGGCCCAACTTCGCTTTTTGCACGCACCGCTTTGTTCAGTAAGGCTCCTGCTAAGGCCGCCGCATCCATCTGGGCCGAGCACAGCCCCCTTAGCAATTCGGCCTCTGTGAAACTTGCCATCGAACGCACGGCCGCATCCTCCATTACTCCCAAGAGCCGATCTGCAGCAGTCCTGGCTTCGCCTCCTTCTCCCTTCAATCACCCGGACACTGCTGGAGCGTGGTAAATGGTGGTCTTCAACCTGGCCCTCCCTCCTTCTCCTTGGGGTACAGGACCCCTCTTGGGCTGTTGCTCTTTCCCCTGCTCAGGGCCAGTCGCGCCACCTTCCACTTATGTTTCGGGGCCTAGGGCACTCTCCATCCCCTTTGCTATTCCCTCCAACTCCACTTCGGGGGTCCCCTCTGCCATCCCCTCCTTCATCATCTTCAAGGTTGGCTCCTCCTTCCTTTCTTTTACTCTCTTCTTCTTCTTCAGCACAGCCTCCACCTCTTTTTTGCTCTTTTCCTTCAGAGGATCCACTAAAGGTGGTCGTGGCTCAAAACTGCTCAGGTCTTTCTCCCCCAGTGGCTTGGGGCACGGTCGGACTCGTTCCCTGACGATCGATTTGGGCGGGCGGCCTAACTTCGCCTCTTTGTACTAATCAGCCTTGGCGAAGGTGGTTCTGTCCTCCGCCTCTTGCCTCTTCCTCCTCACCTCTAGTTCTGCAGGCGTAAGATCTCCACCGGTCGGCTGAGGGCCCAGCCTTGAGGCAAACAAGGCTGAGGGCTGGACGAGGTCGTCCCACTTGGTGCCCTCCTTCTCCCTCCATGCCTTCACCTTTTTCACCCTCTCCTCTGCCACCGCCTCCAACCTTGGCTCAACCGACTTGGTTGGCACCTTCCATACCGTGGGCACTCCTACTCCCTCGTTGGTAGACACATAGAACCACCGCGGCCTCCACCCCTTCACTGACGACGGAAACCCCGCCACCTGACCCTTCCTTGCCGCCGCTTGTAAAGTGACCCAAGTCTCTTGCTGGCACGAAGCCTTGTAGCATGCAAAAAACTCATCCACCATCATTGCAGCCCCCTCGTTCGCCCGCGGCCACGCGCTTGCATAGGCCAATACAATCTTCCACGCATTGGGCATCAGTTGGCCCGGAGCCACCTCCAGCCGATTCTACACGTCCACTACTATCCGGGGAAGCGGCAACCTCAAGCACCCCTTTAGCGCCTCTTCGTAGAGGGCAAACTCCCCCGGTCGGGCGTCGGATGGCCTCTCCTTCGATGTCGGCAATTTCAACTCTATCTCCACGGGAATCTGATACCTCTCGCGTATCTCCTCCAACTCCTCCGTCATACATGTCGATTTATCGGCCTTCGTGTGTTACTGGTCCGGCCCCACTTGACTAATAAGTTTCACGGCCGCAATTATCGTCATAGGATGAGCCGCACTGCGTGACTAACTACCCCCCCTCCCTTTGCTCCGCACGGTACTGTTCCCCTAACTCCACCGTATCGTCGTCACCTAACGAATCAAGCCTTGCAGTTGCACAAAGATAGGTAAAACGGATAAAACCAAACGCCCAAGGCTTGCCTGTATTCCAAGGGTCAAGGTCAAACTTTGCCGGTTTGAAAATTTTCAAAAAAAATTTCAAAACCGCCTTTTCAAACGCCCTATATTGACCTATCCCTTCGTTTCTTGTTTGACGCCTAACCTTTCCCCTTACGAGATTCTGCCATGTGTACGACCACGATCCACTGCCCCCTTCCCCTACCCTGTCTTTTCCACTTCAAATCACCATGTGCCCTGCCACTCCTCGAGCCACGCGCACCGCCATTTCTTCCTCCGCTCGGTCACCCTTCGCGGTCGACCCTCCTCACGGTTGGTCCCTCCACTCAGTCACCCTTCGCAGTCGTCCCTCCTCACGGTCGGTTCCTCCGCTCGGTCACCCCTCGCTGTCGGCCCATCTCTCGGTCGGTCTTCACCCCACCAGTCTCTCACAACCCTCGTTTTCTTCATTATTCCCTTCGTTGGACTAAAGCTGCGCTTGGGAATGGGGGACTACTGACATGGGTAAGCCCATAAAGGATATGGCTCACCACCTAAAGTCCAATCCATGATTCAAATACTAAAGCCCAACACTCGGGAAACCCAGCGTTACACCAAACAACAATGACAACTAAACACTTGGCAAGTAGAGAATCACCCACATCAGTAGACAAAGATCCTGCAAAGTTATTGCACCACACATCAGCCATTAATGAGTTTTCCTGCAGCATTTATTGCGATAATCCTTCCCCGTCGGGACAGAACGGGCTCACCGTGAACAAGGTAAGCTAGAGCATAGACTTTCGGCCAAGGTGACAGGTCAGAAGGGACAACGAAATGACTTGCAGAGAATATAAGCAGGCATCGAAGACAAGGAAATGGTTAAGCTTTTCTATCACTAATCTATCTCTACATTCCATCTCTCTTTCTAACTTGCTCGTCCGAGGGTTCGCTGGGGGACTCCCCATTCCCCGTTGAACTCTTGTGCAAGTCTCTCTGTGGGCTTGGTACCTCGGCTACCGGTTTGGAAAGCGTGGATCAATCTGACTCGTTCCATCTAGAACACGCTGTATCATCACAACCAAACATAAGAAAACTTTTTCTTGTGAAAAATATTTTTTGAAAAAAGTTTTATGTAGAAAATATTTTCTATTGAAAAATGTTTTTTGCCAAAATAAAAGAAGCCATAGTTCACTGCTGGAAAAATGACTTTTAGCGGCGTTTTAAAAACGCCGCTATATGTATGAAAAACGCCGCTAATTCCTTTAGTGACGCTTATCACCAAACGTCGAGGACGCGGCCGTCGCTATAAGTTTATGACGCTTTAAAATTTTCGTAAAATTAGTATAGGCGGCGTTTTTAAAAGCACCGCTAAATGCGATAAATAATGATAAAATGACGCCATCCAATATTTAGCGACGTTTTTAAAACGCCGTGATAAATTTTTTTATTTTAAAAAAATGTCCGTTGGCACTGTAGTGGCGTTTTGAAAAAACGCCGTTATAACTCTTTTTTTTAAAAAAAAAATTTCTGTATCTGTTATATTTAACTAAAAAACATACCTGTAATAAAGCTGAAAAATAACAATAATATGAATAAAATTTTACAGCTACTTCAATATATTGACTAAATAAACATTACATGATTGTGTCTGAACCAAAATCAAACAACAAACACAATCAAAAAATAAATAGAAAAAATAGGTTAAGTCATTTGCTTGCACATGCAGATGCAATGGAATAGTCAAGCATATTACACATCATTACACTGCAGAATAGGGATTCGTATTCAATTAATCATAATAGGTTCATGTACAACAAAGACAATTTTGAGCAGGATACATTCCCAAATCCCAGTCAACACAAAGGAATGCAGAGAGCCCGGTGAACAGTGGCGCTGACATCTTCTCCAACTTCTTCATATAATTTGTAATTTTCTGCATTGAAAGGAAATTTGTTCTCTGACACGTGTTCCATGGTTTCCTTTTATACCACAACATTAATACCCTCTTTTCTCCATATGTAACTCATTTAGAGTGTTATGTGGTTTCTCATTTGTCAACATTACTAAATAAGTAATTCCATAAATTACTCTAGAATGACTTTAATAATTTTCCTTTATCGATAGGTATGCCATTCTCAATGGTGCCAGAAATTGCTGCAAAAAACATTGTCACTAAAGATAAGACAATTTGCAAAACTAAGGGTAAATGTGATTCATGATTGCAACCACACAATAGATCACAATGCATGACTTTGTTAAAACAATAAGGCAACAAGCCAGATAAAATTCTATACATGCCTACATAGAGAAAAGATAACACCAGTTAGACACACATGTTCAATGGGAAAGTTAGAATATTACCAAGTTTAGGTGATGAACATGTGTTAAAACCATTGTATTTATGATCCTTAATTTCATTTGGATATTGCCATTGTGTTTTGTTCAACAGTGGCGCTGACACCTTCTCCAACTTCTTCATATAATTTGTAATTTTCTGCATCATAATCCTTCACCTTTATCATAAAATGAAATTTAGTAAACCAAAGCAAAGAAGAATTGAGCATGATGCCCAGTAGTTTAAATGGGAAAATCAAGAAAAAGAATCCCTAATACCGCTTCTCTATATTCTCCAATAGCATGGAAGGAAGAAGCTCTTAAATATAAACACTCAATGTTTGAGCTTTCAAGCTTAACCCAACGGATAAATCCTTGATGGCATTCCTACAACTACTGGGCATATCCAACTTAAGGATTAGAGTTAGCTGAGCTAAGCTGTTCCAATGGTTTAGTATAGATTTCAGACAAAAAAAAATAGCATTTGAATTAT
The DNA here is from genome assembly GCF_004153795.1 of Camellia sinensis. Classification (NCBI taxonomy): domain Eukaryota; kingdom Viridiplantae; phylum Streptophyta; class Magnoliopsida; order Ericales; family Theaceae; genus Camellia; species Camellia sinensis. Next base: position 420,603 of record NW_021025256.1, read on the forward strand.
TCATCAATTTCAGACTAAGATTTCTACCTGACATATACAATTAGTATGGCTTTTTAAACATTAATTCAATGTTGTCTTTTAGATCTAGATTTCCGAAATGGATTTGTGAGTTTTAGTTGTGACCAACTAAAAATTAATGTAAAATTTTATCATACACCAACCTTCTACACTGAAGTTGAGCTGACTTCCAAGGCGGAGGACTGGATTCTGAGGGTATAAATGAGAACCAACTGCATTCTGAAGAAATTCACAATTTAACAGTGATTTTAAATTGCAAAGAGGACTACATAAAAAATACCAGAAAAGGCTTGCACTGAAAGCAGAATAAAAAAAATAATAAATTGAGGACTTATTTAAACATAATCTAGAATTATTATGAACTCATTGGAACAGAGAGAAAATCATAAATAAGCTCACATGCAGTCCAAACTAAAATTATCCATGTAAAAGTAAAACAATCTCAGACACAGAGAACTGAGTGATTCAAAAATAAATTTCTTATAAGGTTTTAATTTATAATTGCAACAAATAACTATCAACCATTAGATCTGGCTTCAGCATTCACTTAAAGAATTCCAAACCTCTATCGTTTGCTGCTTGTGTCATCTAGCACAAACAGAAGCCTCTCCTTACACATTCAACTGTATTGTCCTTAACAATATCCTAGTTCTAGACATCTAGTGTCTGGTGCTAATCTTGCACCACTATGCAGGTGTCTGCAAACAATCAAAAAAGTCAAACGCATGTATGGGTGCATACATGTGTGCACATGTGTATGGTGAGCGAAGAAAAATGCTACAATGTATCCACAACATAATACCTTCCATCAATTTGCAGGACCCGTTGGAGGCATTCAAGAGCCTTCTCTGAATTTGCCAAATCTTGGTAGAACTACCAAAAATCAAACATTTAACACAACGATAATTGTCAAGTTACTTCACAGATCAAAGTAAATGTGTTAACTTAATGTGCCTGTTTCTCATGAAACCTCTGTCAGATTTGTCCTGGGATGCAAATTAATTTGCCTGCCTTCTAGATTTCTTGCAACCACTGCTCTCATTTTATCATCAAAACCTCTACATTAAATGATTGCAAAGGAAGCAGTATCAAGAACACAAATGCATTAATCAACAAAAATAAAAACTGGTATTGAAATCAACAAAAATAAAAACTGGTATTGACCAAGAAAGTCCTGGCTATAGCAGTTTTCAAAAGTAGTAAAATGGATTATCATGATATAATTAGGAAGCAAAGTTATCTATATCATAGCAAACTGATCTGTAACTTACATTCTATTATACTTGCAAGCTAAACAACAGATGGGCTACCTTTTGCTTAACAATTAATAGACATAGACGTGAGTATTCTACTCAATAACATATATCCTACAGGTCATACTCTTGAGGCAGTCCACCATCAGTGGCATAATTACTAGAGCAAAATTCACCCCATTCTTTATGGCAGAGAGGTAGTCATGAAAGTGGGAGATTTGCTGAGATAGAGTGGAGATTTGGGAAGAACTAATAAGAAGCTTTTTTGCTAAAGACAAATAAACCTGTTTGAGATGGCTTCTCCATAAAAAACAATTTTTTAAGCAAAATTGTGAAGACAATTTTACCCTCAATACTTTCTGAAATTTCACCGTGTCCCTACAAGGGCTCAACAATAATATAAAGGTAATATGGTAATTTCTCACCAAAAAACAACTTCTTTAGCAATTCCTAAACGCATTAGCTTTTTTAAATTTTAAAAAGCAAAAAAGCTTCATCTTACCCAAGGGGATGGTTTCCAAGATTTTCTTCTCAATGTCTCCCCCAAGTTTAGCAGTCATATCAGATGCAATGAACCCTGCGGCAACAACATTAACCTGTTGAACCAAAAAAAAAAAATTCAATACCTACTGTTCCCATTAATTAAGAGGTAAAATGGTGGTTGAAAATAGTACCTATCTTATCAATATCTTACAATTCGTGATTTGATTCACGAATCAATTCATGATTCATGCATAGATCGATGTGAATCTATTTTGGGACAGAATCGATGGTGAATCGCATCATTCACAATTCGATTCATGTTAAACGATTCAAAATGAGTTTCAAGGGGATGGTTTCCAAGATTTTCTTCTCAATGTCTCCCCCAAGTTTAGCAGTCATATCAGATGCAATGAACCCTAGGGCAACAGCAATAACCTGTTGAACCAAAAAACAAAAAAAAAAACTTCAATAAAATTGGTTTCTATTTACTACTCGCCTACTCACTAGAATTTAGTGGACTACTTTGCGAGGACTAGAATTTAGAATAATGAGAATCATAAAAGCAAAAAAATGCATGTGAAAGGTCAAAAAAAATCTAATAAAATATCCATACCTTTTAAACATCCCACCTTTGGCTGCCTTTGGATACTTGAAAGGGCGGCTTTGAAGTTCTCTAGTGATAGGAACCCAGAATCCAAATCCATACGACTAACAGCAGAGAACCTAGTGTCATGGACCACCAATACTCATAAATAAGGTTTAGGATGAAATTAATTAATAAACACAAAGAGCACCCCCAGTGGGTAAGACACTAACCCAAGGGAAAGCAGTAAACAGGAGAACACCAAAACAGCAGCCACAAAACCAGCACTCCACATCTTCTCATGAAAATCCCAACTGCAATTCCCAACTCTGAATCCCCAACCACCAAACTTGACCTTTCTTCAACCCCCACCAAAGAATTATACATGACCAAAGTTTCCAAACAAATAGGCAGAAAAGAAGGGAATGATTCAGACTCCACAGTAGACTCCGCAGCAGTAGACTCCACAGCAGGCTAGAAGGGAAATCACCAAACTCCAAACAAGCAGCTTACTCCAAACAAGAGAAATCACCAAACACCAAACCAGACATACCAGAACAAAACTAGCAGTAGAAACAAACCCAGAACAAAACCAGAAAATCAGCAGCAGAGTAGAGTTACATAATATCAGCAGCAGAACAAAACCAGCGTGCAAATTATTAAGCCTAAGCTTGTGGTGCATGGGAAACTAGTTAGTTCTTGACTGGACTTCAGCCACTCAAACTGTAAGGGCATAAAAAGGCCCATTACAAACTGAGGTAAGGTTTAGATGAAGGATACTGGATATATGTGAAGACAAATGTGTCATATTATGATATTAGCAAACAATATTAGTCATGGAGCTCCAAATTGAGTTTATTACATCTACAGCCTCCTCAATTATGCAGCAAGCCCACAATCCACATACAATACAACTACTTCCTTGAGATCAGCTTTTAAAGGTTTTTTGGGGCATCTTGTAACACAGCAGGAAAACTCTTCGAGTAATTCCAATTGATTAACCACTCATGACAATGTACATTGAACCACTTTGCAACTTGGAATGTGCATATAGAAAAGAAAAATGTGGAAAGAGAATTTTACATGTCACAGGGATAAATTTCTGGCATGTCTTCACTACAAAGTTGTCGGATAGATCAGAGTCCTCTTCTTCACCAGCAAATAGCTATGATAAGATGAAGAAAAGTTAAGTCTCATGAACTAAGTTGCAAAATCCATACCTCATCAAGCATTAAAAAAAATAATAATAATAATTTGTCAGTCAAGGATGTGGACAATAAAGCCATCATTTAATGACAACATCAGACATGAAATATCAAAACTTGTTCAAGTCTTCCTGTTTACCTTCACTAAATTAGTATTTATAGCAAAGAGTCTATGCATTTCATTAGGCAAAAAAAAAAAATGGGAAGCAAGCACGAATATCATCTTGTAGAGTGGGAGAACGTGCCTTTCCTAGTCCACACAGAAGGGTCAGGAGTTTGGAATCCTGAATTATTCAAACTTGAGGGGTTACAGTGGCTTAAGGGGGTCATTGGACAACTTTGGAAATTGTGAGGACATAGTTTCCTTTTGATGTACTATGTCCTGTGTTTAACTGCTAAGGGATTTAATGATCAAAGGCAAATAGGGAGAGGAATTTTTGTTGTATTTTTTTTATTTTTATTTTTATTTTTTGGCTGAAGCAAATGATCTGTTCTTTTGAAACCATGAAAATGACTCTATCTAGCTCAAGTGTTTTATTGGATTTTATGTTCTTTTTATTGTTGTTGGTATGTAGCTCAAGTGTTTTTGAATCACTGTTTTCTCTTTTCAATACAAGTTCTTCCACATCCAAAGTCTTTATAAGGCCCTGGGGTCCTAAACCCTTTAGGTTTATTAACTCTTGGGCTATGCACACCAGCTTTTATTATACAGTGAAGCAAAACTGGGAGCACTTAAATTTGGAGGGCTGGGCAGGTTACATCCTTAAGAAGAAGCTACAAACTCTTAAACTGTGTCTGAAAAAATGGAATAAGGAGGTATTTGGTAACATCAAGGAAAATCTCCAGGAGAAGGAAGCTGAACTTCATTCATGGGACTTGCTAGCTGAGGTTAGAACTCTCCAAGTTGATGAATCTGCTAGAAGGATGGAATTACTAGGGGAAGTTTGGAAATTGAGAAAGATGGATGAGAGATTATGGTTACAGAAATCTAGGCTCAACTGGTCATTGAAAGGTGATAAGAACACCAGGTTCTTCCACATTACTGCCACAAACAGACATAACAGAAATTCACTGGATTCAATAGAAGTCAATGGGATCTCAGTGGTGCAACCTGTTGAAATCAAAACTGCTGTGATGAATCATTTCAAATTACTCTACTCAGAGCATTGGAAGTGTAGGCCTAAACTGGGCGGCCAATTTAATTCCATTAACATGCACAGTAATGCATCAACCATGCTAGAAAGTGTCTTCTCTGAAGAGGAAGTTTGGGCTGCTATTAAGGACTGTGATGGAAACAAAGCCCCAGGTCTGGATGGCTTTAATCTGTCCTGTTTTCAAAAATGCTGGAATTTTATGAAACATGACATTCTAAACTTTATGAAAGAATTTCATGAGAATAGTACTTTGGCCAGGGGTCTTAATTGCTCATTTGTGAGTCTTATCCCCAAAAAGGATAATCCTGTATCTCTGTCTGACTTCAGGCCCATCAGCTTGATTAATTCCATATACAAAATCCTTTCCAAGGTGAAATCACAACTTTAAAGAGGATACTTAGATGTTTCGAGATTATGTCAGGCCTGAAAATTAACTTCCACAAAAGTGTTGTTTGTGGTATTGGAATCTCGGAGACTTTAGTCAATGACTTCTCATCAAAACTGAACTGTCTCACTCAGAAGCTTCCTTTGAAGTATCTTGGTCTTCCACTTGGTGCCAGTCCTAGAAGGAAAGCTACCTGGAAACCTGTTCTGGATAAATTTAAAAGTAAGCTTTCTGGTTGGAAAAAACGACTTTTATCGTTTGCTGGTAGACTCACCCTTATTAAGTCAGTTTTATCAAACCTCCCAATCTTCTACCTTTCTCTGTTTAAAATGCCAAAGGGTGTAATCAAAGAGGTGGATAAAATTCAAGCTTCCTTTCTGTGGGGCGACACCGAGGTCAAAAGAAAGGTCCACTTGGTCAATTGGAAGGTTGTCTCTTTGTCAAAAAATCAAGGAGGATTAGGTGTTCGAAGTTTGGGTCAAGTTAATGAGTGTTTACTTGCTAAATGGTGGTGGAGGTTTTGTAATGAAAAACAAGCCCTATGGAGAAGATTGATCTGCTGCAAGTACAGCAGCAGATCCGGTAGTTGGTTTCACTCTCAAGGTACTATTACTAATTGCTCTTGGATCTGGAAGGACATTATGGGTTTAGCTGCTGACAACCCTACCTTGCTCAACTTTTTCTTGGCTAACTCAGAATTGGTTGTAGGTAATGGGGCCAATATCTCATTCTGGAAGGATGGTTGGCTACGTGGTGACTGTCTTCAATCCCTCTTTCCTAGACTATTTTGTCTTTCTTCTGATAAGGATGGTTCTCTTAAAGACTTCATGGATAGAAAAAGTAGCTACCCCATCTGGAACTTAACCTTTAGGAGACCTCTGTTGGCTTGGGAAGAGGAGGAAGTCCAAAATTTGCAAGTCCTACTGGGCAATGGGCCATTATTAAGGCATGAGGTGGAGGATGGTATGAGATGGAAAGCTTCGAATCAGGGTGCCTTTAGATCACGTGACTTATTCTGTTGGTTGCAGTCTAATAGAGGTCCAGTTGTGTCCATGCCTAAACTTATCTGGAATAACATCGCACCACCAAAAGTTCAATTTTTTTCTTGGCTGGCTTGGAAAGGCAGAATCAAAACATCTGTGTTCCTTCATAGCATTGGCGTTCTTAGAGGCGAGGCCGTTACTCATTGTCACTTTTGCAGAGAAGAACCTGAGTCCCTTAACCATGTTTTACTCCTTTGCCCCTTTACCTGGAAAATTTGGTCTGACATTATAGATTGGTGGGGTTTTCTCTGGGTATGCCCGGGCTCTGTGGTGGCCTTACTTGATTGGTGGAGTGGCACCAAAATCAGAAAGAAGGAACTCCAAATATGGAGAGCCTTACCACTTGCTGTTTTATGGTCAATTTGGAAGCTCAGGAACGACTGTGTGTTTAATAGTGCTCAACCTAACTCCCTGCAGCTTTGTGAGCTTATCAAGATTCGAGTTGCCATTTGGTTGAAGAGTCACTCTATTGGGAACTCTTGCTCTTATTCCATCCATGATTTTATATTTAACTTCAACCAGACCAGGAGGTGCCTCTGATGAATTCTGTTTCTGTCAAGTGCTCTGTGTGTGTGTTCTGCTTCTGTGTGTGCCTTCCCTTCTTGGTTATTCTCTGCGTGTTTTCTGCTTTTGTTGTGAGAACTCTGTTTCTGTGTTCTGCTCTGCATTATCTCGGGTGTGCTTTTGGGGCTTTTGGCTTCTGTGTTCTGCCCTGTGCTCTGCTTTTGGGGCATTTGGCCTTTGGCTTCTGTGCTCTGCTCTCTGTTGTGGCTTCTGTGTTGTTTGCTGTTGCAGATGCACATAGGAGTTTGGCTGGTCTGTTTCTAGTGTGAAGACAGAAGGTGTCTGTCACCAATTCTTGGGAATATTTGGAAGGCTGATCTGGTCTGAGCTGGTTGCTCCCTTGGTTCTGTCTGTTGGCCTGCAGCCGTGTGTGTTCTGCCAAGGTGTCTGTCACCAATTCTTGGGAATATTTGGAAGGCTGATCTGGTCTGAGCTGGTTGCTCCCTTGGTTCTAGTCTGTTGGCCTGCTGTGTAGTTTGTATCAGTTTGAAGAATTATGCTCTATGTTTGGTCCTGCAGTTGGAATGGTCTGAGGCCCTCTGCTGTTTAGTCAGTTTGGATTGCAGTTGGTTTGTTTCATGCTCTTTGTTTCATTTTTTCTCTTCTGTTTAGTCAATGTTTAGGTGGCTGGTCTGGTTTTTCTTTTTTTCCTTTCCCTTTCTCTTGCTTTCTCTGGATTGGTTTCTCGCCAATCTTGGGTCAAGTGCTAGCAGATGATTTTGCTCCCCTAGCGGTGCCAACCTAGTTGGGATTGCTAAGGCCTGCGGTGATGCTTTTGCACTTCCCTCTTTATTGATGTAAGTGGTTTGCTTGTTCTGCTTTCTTCATCAATAAACCTCTCTTTTGCTTATCAAAAAAAGTCTTTATAAGGCTTTATTGAAGATCATAATAATGAATTGAGAGAGATGTTTCCATTACAGCACTAAAATAGGCTTCGAAATGAAGAGTTTCAGAGAGAGACAGAGAGACAATGGAGCTCACCTTAGTAGACGATGGTACAAATGGTGTTTTGGATCTTCGAAATCAAAATCGCCCTGAGATGAAATCACTGAGACCGATCTGAATCTCTGCGAATGATAAGCATTTAGAGATGAATTGAGAGAGATGTTTCCATTACAGCACTGAAATAGGCTTCGAAATGAAGAGTTTCAGAGAGAGACAGAGACGATGGAGCTCACCTTAGTAGACGATGGTCCAGATGGTGTTTTGAATCTTCGAAATCTAAATCGCTCTGAGATGAAATCATTGAGACCGATCTGAATCTCTGCGAATGATAAGCGTTTAGAGCATCTCCAATGCACTAGGCATATAATACTTGTTAGTTAAAATGCCTAGTGTGATTCACTTTTTTCAATTCCAACGCATTAGGCATATGATTAGGCATTTTGGCTCAACTCATATTCACTAGCTACATGTAGCTAGCCTTCAATGCTAGGCAAAATGTATTCAATCATTAGGATCATTTCCCTCCATCTTTGTTGTTGACGTGGCATTCTATAAAATTAATAGTATTTGGATTAATAGCTAAAATAAAGAGTATGGTTGGAGTAAAAACAAAAAACAGTTGATAGGCAAAATAAAATATATACTTTATAGTAATATTTAGATGGGTAAAATGCCTACTACTGTTGGAGATGCTCTTAGAGAGGGTTGCGAGAGAGAGAGAGAGAGAGAGAGAGAGAGAACTCACCTACCTTATCGGTGCAGATGGTGGTGGCGGTGGAGCTTCGAAATCGAAATCAGAGAAGGCGTAAGGATTCAAAGTAAGAGAACTTCGAAATCAAAATCGAAGCCGATCCGTTGATTTCTTCTGGAAGAGATTAGGGCATCTGTTTAGAGAGAGAGAGAGAGAGAGCGAACTGATGAGTGAGTAAAAGATTAGGGCATCCTCCTGGTGAGTGAACGAGTGTATTTACCATCTCGCCAGAGAGAGGACATTCAAAGGCGTTTTTCAACGTCTTCAAATAGTTAAACGGTGCCGTTTTAACATTGAACAAAAACGACGGTTAAAAAACGCCGTTAAATAGTATAAAATGTGGCGTTTCATAAAACGCCGTTAAAGAAACGTCGTCAAAACCTATAATTCCTGTAGTGGTTTTCAAATCATTTCCCATATTTCTCCTACTTTTTATGGGGTTTTTTTGTTGGGGTTTAATTGGCAGAGTCTGCCGAAACTGTTCTTCCATCCCCTTCTAATGACTCCAATGCAAAGGTTTCATCTACCCGTCGCGATGCGTACCCTAGCACCGTACGACCTGCCAAAGGGCCAATGGCGTGAAAATTGCCCAGCAGGGGCTAAGAGGAAAGAAAATGTTCGCGGAGACTACAAGGAGATTCTAAGTTATCGAAAAAATAATACTCAAGATAAAAAAGAATACATAGATGATGCTTGGGGTCAGTTTACATTTGTCAGGAACACTATTGTCCATTTCAATGTAAGGATAAGTTGCTCAAAAGGGTTAATTTTTGAAATTCAACTTCTTTATCAAACGTTGATTTCAAATCAGAAATGCTATCAGATGATTCAAATTCATTTTACATATAAATACCATAATACACGCTTTCAATATCCACTGCACAATTTATTCTTGATTGAAGTCTGGGTCCCTGACTTTCTGATTTCAAGGCTTAGCCTGATAGGTGCCCTTCTTTGTTTGAAGGGAAATTTTAACCTTCTTTTTTTTTTTTTTTTTTTACCAATTTGTTTGTTTTAATTTTAATTTGTGGGATTTGGTCAAAGTCCCTCATAATAAAACTTTAATACATTAAGGATAAGCGCAAAAAAATTTCTTTGAAAAGTTCAACAAATACCACTATTATCAAACTATTAAACTTTAAAATAATATAAGTTTTGATATAGATGTCAGTTTTTTGATAATCCTCTTATCAAGATCTATTAAATAAGATTCATGTTGACTATGAATTTTTTTTTAAAAAAAAATTATTACCATCGAAATTGATATAAACAGTAACAATAACATGTTACTCTCTTTAACAGTAGCATGTTATTCTGTCTCACAGTAACGTGTTACTCTATTTGACAATTATCTTGTTTAACAGTAACATGTTACTCTGTCTCACAGTAACATATTATTTTGGTTCACAATAACATGTTATTCTGGCAATATTATCCAAGAAAAAAAAGAACATATTTTACTTTGTTTTTACTTAATTATGTGTTTTCTCCTTAGGAGATTTATGAAGCAAAATAAATTGAGTTGTCATTTTTATCAAACAATGGTCCAATAGAGGAGTTTTGGCTAACTTTTCTTTTTAATTTTATCAATTTTATTTTTAAAATTGTCATATTGTATTTGTTGAGTTAGTCCAATTGATAATTTGTCTTTAAAAAAATGGATTGAAATCAATGGATAACTCTTCTCAAAGTAATTGAGGGGATGACACGATGTGAAAAATTAAAAGATAAAAATAATTAAAATTATAAGAACTATACTGATACAATAGACAAATTACAAATATTACCAGTATAATTTAACATTCTTTTATTTACATGTGAAACAGGATACTCAAGAAGAAAAAGTTGAGAATGCCACATCGTCATGGGTTAGTCTATGAAATTTAACTTATGATTTTAATTGCATCAATTTTATTCTTAAAATTTGTAGTTTGTGCTTATCATTATAGTCCAATTGATATTTTCTTTAAAAAATTAGAGTAAAATCAATAGGTAACTCCCCTCAAAGTGATTGAGGGGATGTTATCAATTAAATTAACACAATGTGAAAAATTATAAGACAAAATTCATATAATTAAAATTATAAAAGTCATATTGACATAAGAGAGAAATCATAAAAATTACGAGTATAATTTTACCCTTCGTTTATTTAACATTGTTTTATTTACTTGTGAAACATGATCCTCAGGAAGAAAAAATTGAGAATGCCACATCATCATAGGTTAGTCTACGAAATTTAATTTTTAATTTTAATTACATCAATTTTATTCTTAAATTTTGTAGTTTGCGCTTATCATTATAGTTCAATTGATAATTTTCTTCAAAAATTAGAGTAAAATCAATAGGAAACTCTCTTCAAAGTGATTGTGGGGATGTTATCAATTAAATTAAATTAAATAAAATTAACACAATGTAACGAATTATAAGACAAAATTAATATAATTAAGATTATAACAATCATATTGACATAAGAGAGAAATTACAAAAATCACGAATATAATTTTACCCTTCTTTTATTTAACATTGTTTTATTTACTTGTGAAACAGGGTCCTCAGGAAGAAAAAGTTGAGAATGCCACATCATGGATCAGTCTATGAAATCTAATTTATAATTTTGATTGCATCGATTTTATTCTTAAATTTTGTAGTTTGCGCTTATCATCATAGTTCAATTGATAATTTTCTTTAAAAATTAGAGCAAAATCAATAGGTAACTCTCTTCAAAGTGATTGAGGGGATGTTATCAATTAAATTAAATTAACACAATGTGAAAAATTATAAGACAAAATTAATATAATTAAAATTATACAAGTCATATTTACATAAGAGAAAAATTACAAAAATCACGAGTATAATTTTACCCTTCTTTTAATCACCAGTAATACAAGATCCTACGAAAATAAAGTTAAGGAAGACTCATCGTCAATGCTTCCACCATCAAGGGTTAGTTTACGAAATTCAACTTTATCAAACATCGGTCTCAAATTAAGGGCAAATCATAACCAAAGTCTCTGTAATTTGGTTTTGCGTTTATTTGCTTTTTATAATTTTAACTGTATCAAATTTATTATTAAAATTTTTAAATTGTGTCAATTTATTCAAATTTATATTATCATTTTAAAAATTGGAATGAAATAAATGAGAAAAATAGTTCGTTCACTCTCTTCAAATTGATTGAGGGATTGATATCTAATTCGAAATTATTTATATTTTTTAATGAACTGTTTTGTACTTTGTTTCTGTCCAATTTCTTAAAAAAATGTTACTAATTGAACTGATAGACATAGTGTCAAAATTCAAAGATAAAATTGATACAATTAAAATTATAAATACAAAATTGAAACAAGAACTAACAGAAAAAAGGTTATAATTTACCCTTGTTTTTATCAGGGATCTAACAAACCAAAAAAAAAAAGGCAGAAGACGTTGAGCAAGAATTATCAGTAATGTTGCCATCATCTTTCACGAATGTGTACAATCTCTTCAATGGCAAAGCATTGGCATCAAATTCAGGTATGGAATAGTTACAAAGAAGTTGTACTGTTAAATTCGTAAGCGAGTGTTTGTTTTATTAGAATAAAATAGAATGAAATTATTATTCCATCATTTATCAGGTTTTATTCATTAAAAAAATGATGAAAAATATATAGTAATGGAATCATCGCTTACCATGAGAAGATTAAAGAATGACCGTCCCATTTCATTCCACCCCATTCCGGTGAGGGGAATTCTATGGTGCACACTTTTCTAATGGTATGTACCATTTGTACTTTGTTATGTATTTTTTAGTGTATAGTACGTATTTTTGTGATAAGAGTTATAACAATTTGTAGTTTAGAAATGAAGTTAGAAATTTTGTGATAATATTACATATTTTGTGGTATTGTTGTATATTTTGTGACTAGAAAATGTTTGGACCATGGAATGCGTAAGACTATCCTAAAATGCCAAAATTCATTTCTGAACCACAAATTGTAATAACTCTTTCCAAAAAAATACTTAACATTTATAATAAAATACATAATAAAGTACATATAATACACATTTTTTGAAGAGCGTGTACCATAACATGACTAGTCTGATAAACCAAACTAGCTAATTGGGTTTGATTTAGTACAAGTGAGCTGATTCTGGTCTTATATCTTTTACTTGAAGTACACATGCGTCAGAAGAAAATCCAATTATAGAGGACCAGGCACCATAAGAGCTCAGGGACTCTCTTCCTCTCGATTTCATGAAATGTATAGCGACAATAAAAGCAGAAATCTATGTTAGTTTGGGTACTATTATCAATGTTATGTGTGAGTTAGTAAGTGGTTTCGAGAAGTTTTGTTTCAGTATTTTGTCGATAACTTGTTACCAGGTTTGATGTTTCAAGTACACTTGTTTGGGGTATTTAGGCATTTGGTAGCATATTTGCTATAATTCACTTGAGCTATGCCTATTGGAGCATATCCTGCTACTTTTCTCTTTGTAATATTTTTATTATTATAAAGGGGAGGATGCCCTCCAGTTTACAAGATGGATTGGAGGGTATTGTTTGGACCCGTGGAGCTCATTACGGGTTCTGTTTTGATTATTCGAGCTATACATTTTATCGGACACTATGTGTATTTCATCCACATAAAAAATTATATCAAATTCTGATAATGGTAACTTATTCTACAAATTGAGTAAATTAGAAGAAAAATGTATGATTTTAAAAATAAAAAAAAACAAAAAAAAAAAACACACACACACACACACAATTGTTTATTTTTTGGTGAAAAATGCAGTAAATTGAACAATTTATAGTTAGCAGATCAATCTAAATCTTTTTGTGGATGAAATACATTAAGTGTTTGATAAAATGAACGATTTAAATTACCACCACCGGCCTAAAATCTTGACTGGAGGGGATCTAATTCCTTATAATAAAATGTTACAAAATAATCACCCGTTTTTAATATCAACCTTGTGTTGCTTTGTTTGGCTCTCATTCTAGAACATAAACAACTTTGCAAGTTACTAACTTGACATTTCAAATTACAATTTTGCCCCCCAAATTCATATATAAATAGGGGTGCATGGAATGGGTTTCAAATTCAAGTGAGCAAGTAGTAGCAAAAATCAGAGTAGGAAAGGCAAGAGAGTGGGAGAGAATGTAATTTCTCTTCAATTTAGTGAAATTCTTGCCTGACATAGGCACATAGTTGAACCACGTAAACCTTGTGTGCCACTTTTTTGTGTGTTTGGTGTTTGTTTCTGACCCCTAAGGACAACAAACTGGTATCAGAGCTGAGAGGTTGCAAAACAGAGGCTCAACTACTAGGACAATTGCCACCTCTACGGCTACAGTTGATAGATATGGACCTAGAACGATGATGTTGCAGAAAGTGCAAAAATGCTATGGCCGTAGGGATTAAGAGAAGGTAGATGGAACTCCCCATTTCATGCAATCTTGGAGTTGAGAGAAGTTACTTTGGAAGAACATTGACAACTCTTCCAAATATGATGACGTTATGCATATTTTACATTCTTGTGGTGGTTATAATTTAAGCTATGCATGGAAAGCAATGAGAAAGAAGAGGCCTACTGTAGTATGGCAAAAAATGGTGCTGGAAATCCCTAAAACCCTTTGGAGTATGAATGATTAGATATTATAGAAATGCCGACAACCAAAGATAAACTCCAGAAATGGGCCTAATTAGGTGACAGCACCTGTCACCTATGAGAAATTCAGCAAAACTAATTAACACTTAAATTCTAAATGAACTTTTCAGTGCAGGTTTGAATTGTTTTGGTGGTACATGTGAATTAGTAGGATTCAAACTCCTACAGCAATAAAAATTCAAATAAAATTCTCAAAAATGTTAAACATCATCCTTTGTTACATAAAGCAAAAGGATTAAGCTTTGCAGCAAAGGTGTGTCATAGAACAAAACCTAGGACCAAAAAATAACGAATATTGAAGATGCCAAATATGGCAAAGGGAGAAAGTACAAGATTATGAGACTCCGCTCAAGATTGATTATCCATGGAGGTACAGAAACTTGATTCCCATGTGTAAATCCTTAACGTGAATCTATTGATGTTAATGGATGAGAAGCCTGCATAAAAATTAGATGTGATTGTCATTTTATTTTGTTTGTTAGCTTCACCTTATATAAAAAGGGATGCCTACTCAATTTCTTTCTTATTCTTTTTTATAAACATGCCCCCTGTCAATTTCTGAACAGAACTCCTATTCTTTTGGTATATAATAGATCTCACATTCACCCACAAAGAGGGGAAGGGGGAAGGGTCTCCTTAAACAATGGTGCAAAGTTAGTGCAATGTCATAACTATAAGAAGGGCAAATTCACATTACAGAAATTTTTTATTGAAAACGACATAGGAACCCATTTAATTAGTGTTAATGGAACCAACTATTTAAGGACAAGAATACAAGAAGATGATAAAAACACTAAGGCCTTATTTGGCAATTTTCAGTTTTAACCAAAAAATCACTATAAGTTGTCACATCACTCTCTCTATTTTTCTGTACATATTTTCGTAAAAAGTTAAAAAATTATTAAAATAATTTGTTCCAAAATGAGGTCTAAGTAGCTTTTCTAGGCTAAGAATTAAATTACAAGAGCTCACGCACACAGATTGAGATACAGCCAACCAACCACAGTAGCTACTAGTAGCAACCTCCGAGATTCTTTCACCACTTCCATCAAGGCTTGTTATGAATATGTGATCATCTACCATAAGTATAATAGTCGATGTATACCCATTCTGCAATTTACAAAGTTGATGCCCTCAAGTCAATAATGACGAGTAACAAAGTAATATATGAAACAAAATATGAAATGGATTTATACCTTAGAAAATGCTAAATCAATATCATGGATCACCCTTACCAATGCTTCCTTCAAAATTTCAATGTGGAAGGAACTATCAAAATTATCAAGTAACATCTCCTCCAACCTATCGACAAATTAACAATGAAGCTAGCAACACTTGTTTCACATAACAATTATGAAACCAAAGCAAAAAGTTGCTGCATCATATTCTAGACCTGTATATGAAAGAAAAAAAGAAAAAAAGAAAACTGTTAATCAACAAATAACGCATATGCAAGTTAAATACAAGGTCATGTATATTTACTTAAGAGCAAAAACAATGAACACATGACAATTTAAAAACACTAATCATATAAAAGACAATGTTAGTTCCCAAGTGGAGAATGAGTGAGTGTGCGTATGCACACAAGCCACACACTCGCTTCTTCCTATTATTCCTTCTAATGAGTAGATGTATATCCACAGTTTAGTCCATAAGATATATTATGTATACATAATTACATGTCTTGATGTCTATCAAGAAAAAATAAAATTAATTACATGTGTACAAGGGGGAAAGTAAATATTTTTAGATGCACCTTACTTAGATATATCTTAAAAGTAAATATTTGTAAAAAAAATAATTTAAAAAATCAATAAATACACAAGAATCCAAAAACCGTACTAAATTCTTATATATATATATATATATATTGTATTTTTAGTATTTAGTGAATTTTCTAAAGATTTTTTCACAAATATTATACTTTTTAAGTATATTTATGTTAAGTGTATCTAAAAATTAAAAAAATTGCTTAGAATATTAAAAAAATTCAGTGAAAACAAAAAAAAAAAAAGAAAATAAGAAGTTTCAATTTTTTGAAAAGTGAATCCTGAGAATCCAAACCAAATAAGCTTATGTTTTGGATGTGACATTTTGTCTTATTGACTAAATTAATATATTTTATTTTATTTTTTGTATTTATTTAGTCATTTTAGAACTTCCCAAACAAGGACTTAGTCATACTATAAATCCAGACTTAACTACTTAAAAATTATCTAGAATTATAATATTGCGATTCAGATTTATTGTACACATTAAATTCACACTATGCAAACTCAATCTCAATCACACATTATCATTCAAGATAAATAAGAGTGAGTTTATAAAATTACCCACTTTAATTATATACGAATTGCGTATGCCTACAGCTAATCTTTACTAAAATGGGATGGGACTTGATCTCAAACTCAAACACAAACATGACCAACCCGTTGGGTTGGGTTGGGGATTTTGAACCGAATTTAGTCTAATCTTTACTAAAATGGGATGGGACTTGCTCTCAAACTCAAACACAAACATAACCAACCCGTTGGGTTGGGTTGGGGATTTTGAGCCGAATTTAGTCCGGCCCGGTTCGAATAACAACGACAATAGCGTCAACCCACCCAACCCCATAATCCTTGCGCTCGTGTTGGGGGGAGAGAGAGAGAGTAGGTGGCGTCAACCCCTACTCTCCCTTCTTGCTTCTCAGCCATGAAAGCTTACTGAAGCAAAAAAAAACGCACAAAACAAAATCGAAGCTCTCGACATGCATATCCCTCATCGCTATCCTCTCCACAAGCTTTTCACTTCCAACATTTTCATGGCTTCCAAACCTTTCCTCAAATTCTCACCTTTCATTGTACTCCCTACAACCCCTTCTTCTCAAACCCACCTCTTCCACACCAAAAGATTCATTTTCTCTACTTTCCCTTCTAAACCCATATCAAAGATTCACCCTTTATCACTTAAAAATCATGGGTTTTCCTCTGTTTCTGATGCCAATATCCACGTACCAGGTTTTTTTCCATTAAACCCCATATATGTGTTTCTTTGTGTTTTTATGTATTTTTTTTTTCTTTTGATCGGCAAAAAGAAAATTTATTGATGAAAAAAGCAAGTACAAGGTACAAGGTAATTTGCATCAATAAAGAAAAAAGGGGTGCAGAAGCATCATAATGCGCTAAATGATCCCAACTAGGTTGGCACCATAGAACTCACCCTATCATTTGCTAGCACCCCATAATTGGTGAGAGACTAACGAAAAAGAAACATCCAACTAACCAAAAGCTAGCACCAGATCAGGTCAACATACAGAAGCTAAAACCATTACTATTACTAAAGACTTTATGCTCATTATGCTGGCATACTCTCCCAAGGCAAGTCAGATCAAGGTAGGGACTACCCATCTACACCAATTTGCACAGAAGCAACACAAGCAAAGGCACAGTAGAGGTGAAGCAAAGCAGAACACAAGCAGAGGTTGGCCAACAGAGCTGCACAACAGGCATAGCAACAAAGCAAATTTGCATTCATCTACACCAAACAGCAAACTTCCCAAACCATAGCAATGCAGCCTTTCCCAAGCAGCAAATCAAATCATCATATCCCTCTGCAACCCACAAGAGTAGATACAGCATTACAACAGTAGCCCTTTACAAAGTCTAATGCTCAGCACATCAGCTCACCAGCAGAATTGTGGTAATTGAACTAAAGCCTTGCATCGAAACAACACTTCTGAATCTGCTCTGCAAGAGTACCCAAACACACATCAGACAAAATTAGCAGAGCATAGCAGTTCAGCCAAGCAAAACGGATCATAACATAATCTGCAGAAATAGCCAAAAATCATATCAGCAAAATAGCCAAGCATAGCATTTGGGGAATCCACCAGTCAGCCAACAACACACAAGAACAGATCAAAGCAAATATAGCCATTCAACCAAGCACACAAAACTCCAATGCATTATTCCTTGCAACAGCTACCAGCAAACAGCACAGAAGCACCAAACTAGAAACACAACCACAGTAATACCACACTTCCTCATTTTCTATCTCCATCCTCACCACCCCTCATCAAAGCAACAGTAATCGCACACCATTAATCAGCCAAACAGCAGCATAAGAAACACCAAAAAACCAACACAGCAGCTTCTATCAACCAGCACTCCACCTGATTTGGTGCAAATTGGATACAATATCATGAACTGAGTAGTCCACCTTCAAGTGCCACTTGGTCCATAAGGCTATCTACAATTTAACCTTCTCACAAAAAAACTTGAAAATCAAGATAGGTTCCCTTGAACAAACACTCATTCCTTAACTTCCACACAGACCAAAATACAAAAGAGGGGATAATCTGCCAGATTTTAAGCTCTCAAGACTTGAACCTAAATTTACCAGCAGACCACCAATGTAGCAGCCCTGCCACTGAAACTGGAATAGCCCAGACCAGCTCCCACCAGTCTACCAGATAAGACCAGAACTTCTACACCAGAGGGTAGAGCAGAAACACGTGATCGACCGTTTCCACCTTAGCTTGGCAAAAAATACACAGAGTATTCGCACTTTCAGCAATAGCCTCTATTCTTTGGAGGAAGGAAGCTGTTTTAAGCCTGCATCGCCAAGCCAGCCAGCAGATAGATTGCATTTTTGGAGGGGCTAAACTAACCCAAACCCCTGTTGGGACTACCAGACCGGGCCCTCTATTTGCAACCCACCACCTCCACACAGAGGCTACTGTAAACCTCCCAGATCTCTCTGCTAACCAAGTACAATAATCTTCTAAACCGTATCTGAGGCAAGGGGATGATGCCAGCAAACCTAATAACCTCTGCAATTCCTCTTCCTCCCAGGCTAGCAAATTTCTTCTAAATTGAAGCTGCCACCCTCCAGAGGCCCCAAATTTTGCCTTCATCTACTGCACAGAATCCTTCTTCTCGATGGATAAACTAAACAATCTGGGGAACTCCCCCCTGAGACTTCTGTTAACTAACCAGGCATTGATCCAGAACTTTATTCTCCTCTCATTGCCAACTCTGATCCTGACCTGATCACTAAAGAATTCACCTAGGTGCTGGTTGGCCGCAGTCAGTTGTGAGATATCTTTCCAAACAACTGAGACCCCTGCTGGATGATTCATTGAAGGAGTCTAACCCCCTTCAATTCTGCCATACCTGGAGCATACCACAGACTTCCACAAGGCTTTGTCTTCATAGCTATACTTCCACCACCACTTTAAAAGCAGACATACATTAACTTCACCTAAGTCCCTCACACCCAATCCACCTTGGTTCTTACTATTGGTCACCTCCCTCCATTTGACTAGATGCACCTTCCTACTGGAATCAGACCATCTCCACAGAAAATTGGCCTGCAGTTTAGATATAGTTTTGACAACCCCTTTAGGCATCTTAATAAAAGAAAGAAAATAGGTTGGAAGATTGGATAGAGCAGATTTGATAAGAGTCAATCTACCAGCAAGAGACATCAAGTGCTCCTCTTCCTAGGATTGGCTCCTAAGGGTGAGCCTAAGAAATTAAAGGGCAACTTCTTGGGAATACAATTCAACATTTCAGCAAAAATCTTAGTTTGTTCCTCTTGAATGCCTACTCCACAAACAACACTCTTATGATAGTTGATCCTCAGTCCAGATAATACCTCAAAGCACCTCAATACCCTCTTTATATTCATAACTTCCTCCAACTCACCTTCACAAAAAATGATAGTGCCGTTTGCAAATTGAAGGTGTGAGATGCCCAGCTGTTCAGAGCCTACTGAAGCACCCTTAATCAAGCCCTTCTCTAAGGCCCTAGACAATAAAAGGTTTAGACCTTCGGCAGCCACTAAGAATAAAAAAGGGGATAATGGGTCTTCTTGCCTTAGCCCCTTCTGAGGAACGAACTCTTCAGTGGGAGCACCATTAACCAATATAGACACCTTGGCTGAAGTGATGCAAGTCTTTATCCACCTAATCCACCTTGTTCCAAAACCAAGATTCCCCAACATTGACAGCAAAAAGGCCCAATTTAATGAGTCATTAGCTTTCTCAAAATCCAATTTCAAGATAATACCCTTCTTCTTAGCTTTGTGCCACCCATCTACAACTTCATTAGCAATCATCACTCCATCTAGAATGTGCCTATCACTGACAAATACTGACTGCACCTCATTAATCACAGCTAGAAGCACCTCCTTCATTCTTCTAGACAAAATATTGGCCAAAATCTTGTATATGGAGCTAACCAAACTAATAGGCCTATAATCACCCAATCCTAAGGGATTATCTTTCTTTGGAATAAGCACAATGAAGGAGCTGTTCATCCCACTTGACAATTTAGCATTTGTGTGAAATTCTTGAATCATTGGTATAATCTCACTCTTCATAACAGGCCAACACTTTTTAATGCATTCAAGATTAAAGTCGTTAGAACCAGGGGCTTTACAACCATCACAATCTTTAAGAGCTGCCCAAATCTCATCTGCGGAGAACTCCTCTTCCAACTTGGCTGCTGCCTCTGGGCTAATAACGTTAAAAGGACCCGAAATCTTTGGCCTCACAGTCCAAGACTCTGAAAACTGATGCTTGAAATGCCTAACCACGGCTTGTTTAATCTGAATAAGATCCTCAAAGGTCACCCCCTCCAAACAAACTGAATCTATCATATTCTTCCTCTGCCTCCTGCTGACCATAATGTAGAAAAACCTAGTGTTTTTATCCCCGTTACGAGCCCAAAAGCATTCTGGACTTTTGTAGCCATAACCTCTCCTTATCCCTGCTCAATTTCCACATCAAACTTCTGGCTTCTCTGCGAGAGTTGTAGATTCAGCCTTCAAATCCCATTCATGTACCTCCTCCTCGGCTAACTTCAAAAGATTATCAATATTACCAAACACCGTATAAATGTTTACTTATGTTTTGCTTTTCTTTTTACTGTAGTGCAAAGGTGGGGATTCAGGGGAGAAGAGCTTATCCCTTTTCATCACCGCAAATGGGTAAATTGTGCATATTTCTTTTTTTACTTTTTTCTGTTTTCTTGCCTGATAGTTTACTTGCTGTATCTGTCATGGGAATTTTATTGTGTTAGGAATTCAGCTTTGTGGACCTGTTTTCGAGCAAAATGTGGCTGGAGAGGCAATACAGGGGTACCGAAGTTTTTTATATATGGTTTTGATTTTATGTAATTAGTCAATCAGGCATTTGATCTGATTTCAGAGTCCCTTTCAATTGTACCCATTTTGTTGCAGAACTATGTAAATGGTAATTCAAAATTCGGAAGGATTACTCATATCCCAAAAGTTAAGCAAACTAGAGAAATCACCGGGAAAAGTTTGGATTTGGAACCACCTTGTAGTGAGGTAATACATTTTCAGCTTTGATCTACTTTTTTGCTTATTTGATTAAATCTGACGTTTGTTTAGGTGGCAATGGTTAGACATACGTAAGTGAAGCTATATGAATGTATGGAGGCAATAGTTGTAGATGAACACGTGTATAGGTGTATTTAAGTCTATGCAAGTGTATTATGGGTGTTTTTCCAAAATCTGTACTTACATAGGTTCATAGGTATGACTTAAAAGTATGATTCGTGGGTATCACTTTCTAGTTTACTAATTAAAGTTAGCAGCATGTACAAATTATTGTCATGAGTTTTAGCAGAACTAACAGGTTAGTATAAAGTTGGCCAAGGGCAGAGTGGCTCAACACTACGAACTCTCTCTGGTGGCACTCTTTTGTAGTTTGGTGCAATAAGTGGAGGCATCCCAGTAGCCTAAAAAAACCAAACAAGCGTCCATGTGCATCGCTTAGCATTCAAAAGTTTTATACCCACCACGCCATGCCAATGCCATAAGGGGGATGCGAGGATGCTGAATTGCTGATAAGTGGAGTGGTGTTGGCAATCAGGTACCATATATGCCAATGCAATGTGGATGTGATGATGCTGAATTGTTGATAAGTGGAGTGGCATAGGCAATCAGAATACACATGGTTCCTAGGAAGCACAAACACTTCGAAGGTGTTGTGTCCGTTTTGGACACAACTTGACACGTGTTGCACACGTCCATGTGTGACTTTAATTTTTTTTATACCCAGAAACGCTTGGGAGATACATGTGGGACTTAGACACATGACTTGGGATCCAATTATAAAAGAAAAACAATGTAGATATACATATTAATCTCTTCTCTTTTATATTTTAGGAATATTGTTTGGTTGCATTTTTGTAAATTATCTTTGAATGAAATATTCATATATGACATGTAATAAATATATAAATAATAAAATTTTATATTTTGTGTGGGTCCTCCATGTATCGTGTCCTACATTTTTTTAAAATTGTTATGTTATTGTGTTCATGTTTTGTCGTGTGTCTGCGTTTCTTAGCATGGTTTCATTAGTTTCTGTTGGGTATACCTCCTTATTGGAGTGTGGGACCCAATTGATTTGTTAAAGAATTTTAATTTGGCTTGGTTTAGGTATAATATATTTTTATATATTATATTTGAGGAAACCCAATTCAATTTGGATACAATTAGAGCTTGATTACAAAACCCTCGATTCACAATATATATATATTGTTTTATGTGTGCCGTAGGGTGAAGGGTAGCAGTAGCCTAATTAATTTGTTTGCCCAGAGGTGAAGTGTGTGCAGATTGCTTCCGTGCCGAAGATTTACATATTGGTTCAATTTTGGTTTTTTTGAAGCTGGGTTTGGTTCGTTATTTTGGGTCTTCTTCAACTCTGATTCTGAAAATTTTGTTTCATCTATTTGGTGAGGTCTTTCCTCTTTATTTATTTGTGATTATTTGGAATTCACCTAAGAGTGGTTTTGTGAGACCATTAGTGTCTCGTTTGTAATCGTTTGGAACTTATTTGGTTGATAGTGGAATCGGATTTCGATCCCGTGGACGTACCTCACATTGAGAGAACCACGTAAAAATTCTTGTGTTGCCTTTGATTTAATTTTTCCGCATTAGTTTTTATTCCCATTATTGATTTACTTGTGGGGAATCACATCGATTTTCCCTAACAGTTTCAATGACTAAATCAACCAAATTTACAGAACGCTCTGGCACCCTGATGGTTTAAAGATACGGGTTATTTTTTAGCTTCATTCCCACTACAGCTTGATAATATTTACTCTTTGCAGTTATAGTGATGAAATAGAGTTGATTTTTTGTTTCCTTTTTTCGGTGTTGCTTCAACTACGTGCATACTTTGCTGAGCGAATGATATCAGGGGAAACATTGCGGAGAAATGCTGTTATGCAAAGAAGATATGGTGATCAGGTGCACACGATACTGAATCGAGAAAATAGTGCCTTTATTTATTTTAGTTTTTAATAACAGGATTCTTCTTAACTGTGCATATTCAAGAATAAGATTTTTAGTAATTTGAAGTTTTCTGTGGTTAACCCTGCTACAAAAGTTCTTCAGGTGGTGAAATCTGCCATCTGAAATATGCTTTCATATTGTTTTACATGCAAATAGTTGATCGAATTGGAGATACCTAAATACTGCTAGGCTCTGTTTCTTTTATTTTTATTTTATTGCAAGGGGTCAGACTCTTGAAGATTACCTTACATATCCTTAGGCAACTTGGTTTCAGTCAGGAGCAGAACAAGGGTTTTTTCTTTTGGGGGGAGGGGGAAGGGGTGCTAAACGAAATTGTTAAAATCATTTTTCCTATCAAAGCTTCCCAAAAAATATAAATCGCAAATAATATAAAAATTTGAAGTTATTGCGCATGATATATAAACTAATAACCATTATTAATGTCAACTTCAACATTGTTTGCTACCAAAAAAGGGGGAAAATATTTTTGATTAAATTGTAGTATGTGTTCCTTTACAGGTTTGTCGTGTTATATTAATATAAAGGTTAATATTTCCATTGGTCCTGTCATAATATTTTTATTAATAAGGTATGAAACTTTGAAGTCAACGAAACAATTAAATACGAGTTTATATACATGCATGTAACCAAGGCTGTAGTCTTCCAGAAAGCAATATTTTTGCATTGCACCCAAAGTTCTATTCTCACACCAACAAAAGGTACCGACTGTATTTTATTTTGTGGGTGTTTGGGAAGTTGTTATTTTAGTTTTTGGCTATTCTAGTAGACTACAATTTTTATGTTTGAGTAGATAGTTGAATTTTTTTTGTAGTTTGACGTGATGTTTGTGAGAGAAAAAGTAAAATAATTATAAGTTTGATGGGGCATTTTATCTTATTAATTATTTTAACATATTTTGTGTTTTTGTGAGTTTTAGCCTAAAAAGCCAAAAAATTGCTTTGCCAAACACCCCCTTTTCTTTGGGGTGGTTTCACCTCTGCTTGCAAGACATGTCAGATGATTCGTTCTAACATCTAAGTGTTAATCTAATAAAAATTAGATCAGTAAACACGTGGTGGGGTTGGACATTAGCTGAAGGAAAGTCCGGATGAGTAGATGTGTTATGACTTTTATTTTAGCAAAACGAAATCCATCTCTGGTTGTTGTAGATTGTTTAAGTTCTAGAATGCTTGAAACCAAAATACATAATTTATGAATAAATAAATGCTAAGTTTAAATATATTTCAATGCGAGTTTTGATCACTTTGGCACTTAGACTCTCCTCAATCATCCAAAGTAGGAAGAAGGTTCGGTTCTATATGGCGACGCAGGTAGTAATTCTTCTTATGTGGGAAATATTCCATTCCTGGTAAGTATGCGAATTAATTTCATTTCAACTAACTTCTAAAAACGAACAAACACACACAAAAACCCAAAAACAAACAAACAAAAACTCAAAACAAAAAGAGAAAACAAAAAAAAAGTAGAATTAAATTAATATCATATTTGCGACAGTTTAAACCGTCGCTAAAGATTTAAATTAATATGTATGTGGTGCAGATTAACCCGTCACTAATAAAATGTAAGGAAATGATGATTACATTAGCGATGGTTATTATTGTCGCAGTAAAATTATTTTCATAAAATAAATATATATTTTATTAATTCATTCACTGTACAAGTTATTAATATTTTCTAAAATAAAATACATCCACATACACATCCACATCCACATCCACACACATCCACATTCACATTCTCAAAATCATAAATTTATATGTATCCTGTAACAATTGTCAACCAAATATTCTTTACAAAAATATATAAAACATTCTCCAAATATACCAATAATTTTTTATATTCAAGAACTTAAATTTTTGTATCTAAAGTAAAACAAAAGTATCGACAATGCAAATAAAAAAACATATATTATAGTTTGTTTTAATATCAACAATAAGCTCCAATATCGATATGCGAAGATATCATCACGTACTCAAAAAAGGTTGCATTTGCAAAAAGAAACACAAAAAAAACATCATTTACAATATAATTAATTTCAAGCTTACAGAAAATGTAAAACATTTGATATTTATTTTAAAAAATAAATAAATAAATAAAATATTGTAAGCTGCAATATAGACATGCAAAGATATCTTCACATACTTAAAAGGGTTGCATCTACAAAACGAAACCAAAAAAAAAAATCATTTACAATCTAATTAATTCCAAGCCTACAAAAAATATAAAATATTGGATATTTATTTCAATAAATAAATAAATACATAAATAAGATTGTAAACTCTAATATCGATATGCGAAAATATCATCACGTACTAAAAAAGATTGCATCTAAAAAAAGAAAACCAAAAAAAAAAAATTATTTACAATATAATTAATTTCAAACTTACAGAAAATGTAAAACATTTGATATTTATTTCAATAAATAAATAAATACAAAAAAAAGATCGTAACATATACATGAATCGAACGCCACACTGTATCTTCCAACAGCTTCTCCAACCGTTCTTAGACCTCGGGATGTTGTTTCCAAAAGAGCATTCGACTTTTTCGCTTTTAAGACAAAGACTTTGCAATATTTATGGCCAATTAGAACTCCATCAATTTCACACAACGGATCATCACTAATAAGAAGTCCCTCCGCCAATTGAACTATTGATATACGTGAACTATCCAAAAAAACTTTAATTACATCCTACAATGATGATAATACTATTAAAATCAGGTAGTTATGGAACACATTGTGCTATAATTTAACAATAATTGAATAAACACAAAAGATGAAAAGAGTTTGTAAAGAACAAGTTTTCATAAACGGAAATTAAGCTCTAGATTCAAAACCAAGAATCGGTTTCGAGTTCCATCTTCTCCTACAAGTCATTTGTGCCTAGTTAGTCGTGTGTGTCAAGTTTCATTGACATCGGATGCCGTGTGAGCATTTTAGTGAGTCAACTAGCTCGAAAAGAGTTTTTAAAGAACAAGTTTTTATAAATGAAAATTAAGCTCTAGATTCAAAACTAAGAATTGGTTTCGAGTTTCGTCTTCTCTTACAAATCATTTGTGCCTAGCTAGTTGTGTGTGTCAAGTTTCGTTGACATCAGATACCCTGTGAGCATTTTAGTGAGTAAACCAATTCAAAAAAGAGTTTTTAAATAACAAGTTTTCATAAACGGAAATTAGGCTCTAGATTCAAAATCGAGAAACGGTATCGAGTTCCGTCTTCTCTCTCCTACAAGTCATTTGTGCCTAGTTAGTCATGTGTGTCAAGTTTCGTTGACATCCGAGCCCATTTGAGCATTTTAATGTCTCAACCAGTTCGAAAAAGAGTTTGTAAGGAATAAGTTTTCATAAATGGAAATTAGGCTCTAGATTCAAAACCGGAAATCGGTTTCAAGTCTCGTCTTCTCCTACAAGTCACTTGTGCCTAGTATGTTATGTGTGTCAAGTTTCGTTGACATCCGAGCTCGTTTGACCATTGTAGTGAGCCAACGGGTTCGAAAAAAGAGTTTTCTTAGACCTCGGGATGTTGTTTCCAAAAGAGCATTCGGCTTTTTTGCTTTTAAGACAAAGACTATGCAATATTTATGGCCAATTAGAACTCTATCAATTTCACACAACGAATCATCACTAATAAGAAGTCCCTCCGCCAATTGAACTATTGATATACGTGAACTATCCAAAGAAACTTTAATTACATCCTACAATGATGATAATACTATTAAAATCAGGTAGTTATGGAACACATTGTGCTATAATTTAACAATAATCGAATAAACACAAAAGATGAAAAGAGTTTGAAAAGAACAAGTTTTCATAAACGGAAATTAAGCTTTAGATTCAAAATCAAGAATCGGTTTTGAGTTCCATCTTCTCCTATAAGTCATTTGTGCCTAGTTAGTCGTGTGTGTCAAGTTTCATTGACATCGGATGCCGTGTGAGCATTTTAGTGAGTCAACTGGCTCGAAAAGAGTTTTTAAAGAACAAGTTTTTATAAATGAAAATTAAGCTCTAGATTCAAAACTAAGAATTGGTTTCGAGTTCCGTCTTCTCCTACAAATCATTTGTGCCTAGCTAGTTGTGTGTGTCAAGTTTCGTTGACATCGGATACCGTGTGAGCATTTTAGTGAGTAAACCAATTCAAAAAAGAGTTTTTAAATAACAAGTTTTTATAAACCGAAATTAGGCTCTAGATTCAAAATCGAGAAACGATATCGAGTTCCGTCTTCTCTCTCCTACAAGTCATTTGTGCCTAGTTAGTCATGTGTGTCAAGTTTCGTTGACATCCGAGCCCATTTGAGCGTTTTAATGTCTCAACCAATTCGAAAAAGAGTTTGTAACGAATAAGTTTTCATAAACGGAAATTAGGCTTTAGATTCAAAACCGAAAATCGGTTTAGAGTCTCGTCTTCTCCTACAAGTCACTTGTGCCTAGTATATTATGTGTGTCAAGTTTCGTTGACATCCGAGCTCGTTTGACCATTTTAGTGAGTCAACGGGTTCGAAAAAAGAGTTTGTAAAGAAGTTTTCATAAACGGAAATTAAGCTCTAGATTCAAAACCAAGAATCGGTTTCGAGTCCCTTTTTCTCCTACGAGTCATTTGAGCCTAGTTTGTCATGTGTGTCAAGTTTTGTTGACATTCGACGCTATTTGACTATTTTAGTGAGTCAACCGGTTTGGAAAAAAATTTACTAAACGACAAGTTTTCACAAACAAGAAGTTTTGAAAGTGTTTAAAAGTTTACCTCATCATCTGGTGGTGGTGTATGTGAGTTCTCATCGGCCGCGTAATCCGTAGGTTCACGATGGCTACTCAATGCATCCGGTACCTATGATATTCATGGTATTCTTTGTTAATCGTATTTATATTCAATGATAGAATTGCTAAAGTTTACTATAGTTTATCAAGATGTATACCATATGTCACGGTTATGACATTTATAGTATTTAGTTATGATTTATTGTGGTATTAGTTATGATAATAATTATGACTATATGTATATATTTATCACCCATCTTATCAATTATCATGGTTATTGATTCAACCCATTCTAAGAGATCACTATCCCAACTCTTCCATATATTGAAAGTAAAACCTAAATTTACTAGCTCCAATTTTCTTCCATCCATCCAATCTATTTATTTTTCTTTTCGCTGGCTACGGTGTAAAAAAGTCATATTTTGGCTATACCACATTAATGTTAACTTGTCATTTTGGCCCAACCAAGTTCCATATCACCGTTATCCAATAATTTCTGTATGTTCCACCTTAGATCAACCAAACCCTTTCCCTCTCATTGATCTAGATGATTGTCAAGTTTTTTATTTCTTATTTTTCGAAGATGGATAAATTATGGTACTAGAGAAATCTAACTTTTGTAATTATAACTTATAACATTTTTATTTTTTATAATTTGTAGAATTTTCTACAGTTTTAGAATTTCCTATTGTGAGTTTTGATTTGTGGAGGTAGTGAACTTTGTTGGGGGAAAAATAGTTTAGTTTTTAGCAAAAAATCTGACGTGACAAAAAGAAAAAATTCAGCCAAATTTGACACAAATTTTGACTTTGCTATTTACTGACAATCAATCATTGGAACGGGATTTTGTAAGCGAGTGGTGATTCATCCCACTAATTTTTGGACCACTAATAGCTCTAATGAACTTAAAAAAAAAAAAAAAACAAACAAACAAACAAACAAACTCAAGCCAAAACATCACATCACTTTGGTGGGGGTCACTGTGCCACATCATTAGTGATGCTCTAAAGCTCCTAATTTAGTGCTCTAAAACATTATTCTTTTGTAAGCCCAATCCAATTATTAATACATTATTTAAATTATTTCTTTTTTTTATTCATATATTATCTAAATTATTTCATGTATACTTATTGGTATGTATTGTACGTAAACAATTAATTTAGTTTTAATTTTTCTATAATAAAGAAAATGCATTGTAAAAAATACATCCATATCTGGTAAGTATAAAAACTAGGATTTGTTTTTTCTTGATTGAAAAAAAAAAAAAAAAAAAAAACCTAGGATTTAATGAGTACTAGTGTTTTCAGGTGATAAAGCGACGTCGTACGAAGGAGCGTGGACTTGGTCAACAGGATTATACGAGGAGAATTATTTCCTCCCCGTACAGTAGCATTTATTTATTTGTTTGTTTTATCTATTATATGAATTTGTTTGATGGGCTTGAAATTCCAATATTACTTTAGGACCAAGTTTTGGAATGAAAATTTTATAAACAATGATAAACGTAATTGAGTTTTGTTATAATGTGTATATATATATATATATTATTACTATCGTAGTAGGCCTGTTCATAGGTTTTCAGATAGTTTTTGAATCTCGAGTTTACTTGACATGATAGTTTCTTAATTATAAGAAAAGAAATATTAATATAAAAAAAAATACAGACCAGTAGACCCATGGAGGCAGCATTAGTGCTGCAAAGGTGTGTAAGTTAATGGATTAAATCCACAGTTGCTTCAATGAGGAATACATGGGCTAGAAAAAATTGAGCCAAATTTGACACAAAATTTGACTTTGCTATTTTCTGACGGGATTTTGTAAGTTCTAGCCATTTTTTCAATTTTGGTAAGTGTTTCTGCTTGACCATGGAGTTGCTTGCATTGGACCAAAAATTTAGACCTATTTATTGGACAAACGTTCGGAAACAGTCTTCAAGTTCAAATCGGCCGGTAAGCCCAATCCAATTATTAATACATTATTTAAATTAGGGATTTTGTTTTTAAAGTCCCTGGTATTAGCATTTTATAGCATAAAGGACACCAAATATTTTCATAATGTCTAAGGTCTCTCAAGTTGATCCACAGAAAATTGGTCCAGAGAAAATTAGTCCAAATTTCTCTAACTTCCAAATTTATCTCCAGAGAAATTCTGAATTTCTCTGGAACTGATATTGATGTTTGCAGATTAATCCACCAAATTTCTTTGGACATAAATTGAAGACCGACCTCGTGGAAGCAAGTGTAGGTTGCCGAAAATGCAATCTAAAATGCAGATTGTTCTAATATGTGCAACAGCAATGGAACTCTGTATATTGTGATTCAATCATAGTTTGAATGGAGAGGTTTGACAAAATGTTTCAACAAATAGTAAGGCATTAATATATGAAATACTGAGCAAGATTTGAAAAACTCAGCAAGATTCCAAAAACAATTTTGTAAAATTCAAGGATTTATAACAGAGGAGGAATAGTAGGTATAGCATATCAATCAACATAAGAACTGCAAATTTACAAAAGGATTTGGAAGTTTCATGAACATGCATGATAGCTAGCTATATCAACATTACCTCTCTAGAGAAATTTTGAAATTTCTCTGGATCAATCCAGAGAAATTTTAGTTCAACCCCAGAGAATTTCTCTGGGGATACCGCTCACCACTCCAACCTTTGAATAATTTTTTAATGCAGTACCTAACCGATATAGCCACTGTATTGAAGTTCACCAATCCAGAGACACTAGTTAGTCGCAATCTCAGAAGCATGCAAGGAGGTTTTCACACAACAAAACCAAAAGACAGATAAATACATATATTTCTAGTTCAAAGCCCTTCAGGTTGGCTATAATCATCCATTACACTTCAAACAGCCGCAACTCAAGGATGGATAACTCCAAACTCTTGAAACAGGAAACTTATCGAACATTAAATTTTCACAGCATTCTTGTCAGCCAATCCATGCAACACATGAGAATCTGAATTTTATAGAATCAAGCTATCCTCCTATCCCTAGAGTTCCACTGCTACTCTGAGAAGGGCATGGATGGACCAACACAAATATATTATCCAGGTTGCCGCTGCTTGTACAGAAAGCAATCTCGATCAACGGAGTTATACCGGGAGAGCGTTTGAAGATGATGGTAGGCACAAGAGAGCATAGATGTCGTAGGGGTAGCGGAGGTCGTCCTTGTAGACGGCGAGAATGAGGCGGCAGATGTGGGGGACTGCCTCGAACTCCTGAGAATGGAGAAGTTCAGAGAGAGAGAGAGAGAGATGAGTTTTGATTTGGTAAGGTCAAATTTCTCTGATATATGTTTAGGGACCTTAGACATCAAAAAATAATTTTGTGGATCTCTTCCATTACGAAAAGTGAGAGAGGGACCTTAGGCCAATTTTCCCTTTAAATTATTTATTTATTTTATTCATATATTATTTAAATTATTTCATGTATACATATTGGTAAGTATTGTACATAAACAATTTATTTAGTTTTAATTTTGCTATAACAAAGAAAATGCATCGTACAAAATACATCCATATATGGTTAGTATAAAAACTAGGATTTTTTTTCTTGATTGAGATTAAAAATAAATAAATAAATAAATAAATAAATAAATAAATAAATAAATCAAGAAGAAGAAGAAGAAGAAGCAGCAGCAGCTAGGATTTAATGAATACTAAGGCCAAATTTGGCATCTACTAAATAATACAAAAAGTCAAAAAGTCACTATCCTATTTAAGTCACATCTTCTTATTTAAATCACATCACTTCTCTAACACATCACATCAAACCCAACACAAACCCGACTCATATAAGCCAATAAGTCAAAAAGTGCACTTTTTTAGAACATCCCAAACCCACCCTAAATGTTTGTGCCAACTAAAATATAAGGTGGCTGTTATTATTATTACAAAAAATAAAAATAAAAATAAATTATTGATATTTAATTTTGTAACATTTATTTATTTGTTTGTTTTATCTATT
Organism: Camellia sinensis; assembly: GCF_004153795.1. NCBI lineage: Eukaryota > Viridiplantae > Streptophyta > Magnoliopsida > Ericales > Theaceae > Camellia > Camellia sinensis. Next base: position 452,705 of record NW_021025256.1, read on the forward strand.
ATATAAATTTGTTTGGTGGGCTTGAAATTCTAATCCTTTAAGACCAAGTTTTGGAATGAAAATTTTATAGGCGATGATAGACTTGATGGAGCTTTGTTATGATATGTCACAACCCGAACACTGTCCCGTAAGGGTCGATGAGGTGACTGGCCAATAATCTGATATTACCAAAAACCTTCATGTACAAATCAAAATAATCGGGACTAGCGGAAGCAATATACAAAAATACTAATAGTCCAATGAGTTGTACATCTATATGAACAAATATTCACATACATAAATATTAATTACTCACATTACAGTATATAACTGACAATATCTCGTACAAAACATATACACATGTATCCACCAAGACATATACTTGCCATCGGTCATTACGACCTAGCCTCAACCCGGAGGCACCAAAAACTCGATAGACCTCAAAAAGGTGGCTCAGCTATGCAGACTTCTGAGCTTGCTTTTCAGATCGCCCACCTATATACATATATACATAAACGGTGAGCTAAAGCCCAGTGCATAACATTAAAGTAAAGAGGTTAGTGAACGAATTCCAAACCTTATCATATACAGAAAACAGATCATCACATATCAGTTATATCAGTCTCATATCAGAACATAATAGTGGTACATCCAACAGAACATATCACATATCGTCTTTTGACTAGAGTAATCGGTTCCGGATACTGATTAAACACATATCACTACAATGAAGCAGCTAACGAGATCTTGTAAACAGTCATATGTCATGGACCCGCATTTACATGTCGTCTCCCATGACTTGGGACTATCTATGGATGCCATAATAGATCAAAATAGGACATTCGTTCACGTATTAAAATAACATTTCAGAAACCATAGCTTGTTAGATAGCAGTTTAAACGTATACCATACAAACATATTTTCATAGAAATGTTACTCACAGTGGGTTTCCAGAAACAATCAGTCGGTCCCTGACTCGTGACCTACAATCACAAATGCACATAATATAAACATATCTCATCATTACACATCCACATGGCCATTACAGCTTAACTTTCCTTACATTAGTTTCTTATTTAATCCATTTCTCATAACTTGTACACGTGAATCATATTCTCGGGTTTGTCTCATATTTTTTAATTCACTTTACTTATGTTGTTCCCTAGCTTATTAATATTTAATGACTCATAATTCATGCTTTAAACCCATCATAAACTTTAAAACATAAATTAAGCTTTCAAAACTCAATTTTATGTTCAAAACTCATGCAAAACTTCTACAAAACATGAAAATAAATATGAGCCCTGATCAATCATTAACTCAATTAAATCAAAACTTCCTTTAATTCCAAAATCAACTCTCATATTTCATGAACTCGTGATTTTTAAAACTTTTTCTTCAAAGTCATTTATATAGTCCATTGCATGGATCAAATCTTCAAACATTTCTTGTTGCATGTAATTTATAGAACTCAATTCAAGAATCATTCTCAAAATTGAACATAAAATTTACAAATTTAAAGAATCATAACTCATATTCTTCAACCTAACTTAATTTTAACATGCAAAACCCAATTCCTATCAATTTATATCATTAATCTTCAAATTATCCCATACTTTCCTTATTTCTTTCCAATTACATGAAATTGAACCCAACCCAAACTCATCTTCAATTTCAAGTGTAATACAAAGACTCTACAAAAATTCAAGCATAAATTTCATGCCTTAAAACTTTAATTGGCTGAAATTCTTGAGCTATTCCTTTCTCTCATTACTTCTCTTCTTGTATTCCTTTCCCTTTACTTGAATTCTCCAACACAATTCTCTCTCTCTCTCTCTCTCTCTCTCCCTCTCTCGGTTCTCCTTTCTCTCCCTCTCGGCTCTGTTTTGTCCCAGCACACTCATGAATTGATGTATATATATGTGTATATAGCATTTGTTGCCTTGAACCTTTCAGAACACACCAACATCCCCCTTTTGCATTATAATTTTATTAAAAAATAGTTTAATATATCAATTACATTTTAATTTAATTGAACATCATTTAATCTTAATTAATCTTGATTAGCCCAATCACAAATCCCACATAATTCAATTAGTCTAATTTGACCTCCTTGTAAGCCCAATTAATTATATTTAAATTTACTAGTCTAAATCAGATTTTTAATCAAACTCTAAAAGGCTCCAAATATCAAATTAAACTTATTTCCATTTTCAATTTCGATTTCTTCCATCATTAAGGCCTTCAATTTCAGATCAAACCCAAAATCTCTGTCGATAAATCACATATTCAATTGAATACCTCATAAATAAATTTAATTCATAATAAACTTAATTCTCAATCGTCATAACCTAATTAACTCCAATTCGGACCAAATTAATCAAATCTTCATTTTACAAATCTGAATCGAATATTTAATTAAACTCTCATATGGTCCAATACTATAAATTAAAATAATTCAATTCACCAATTATACTCTCTTGAGCCATTAGGCTTCCAATTCTAATTCCAATATAAATCCTCAATAGAATCCTCAATAAAATCATATATGAACCAATCTCCATAATTTTCATAAATCCCAGATTAAATCAGAACAGTAACAATATTTTCATAAATCCCAAATTAAATCAGAATAATAACAATATGAATTCAAATCTCCTTAATTAATCAAATATAAAATATTATACGTGGTGGGGTCATCACATGATATATATATATATATATATATACTAATGTATGCACGGTGCAAATAATAATAAAATCAAAATGTAATTAAATATAAAATTATTGGGCTAAAATGTAATTTATTCCATTTGTTGCTAAAAGTTTGAAGTCAAAGTATGAATCAAGGTTTGCAGTTTTGAAATTTTTTTTTTTTTAACTTGAAAATATGTTTAGTTATATATTTTGAAAACAGACATTTCTTAATCAATTATTTAAAGTATGGCAATTAACTCAGTCATAAACATTTCGTTTTTGTTAACAAACTTTATGATTCTAAAGTATAAACTTCATGTCAACACAAAAATTAAAAATAAAAGCATCCTTTTTAAGCAAGTCAATAAAAAATTACAAACACAAAACAAAATATACAAACCAAAGGTATTGTACATTGTTAACGCTCTATAATTCAAAAAAAATTACACCAAACAAATGCGCAACAACCAATGCTTTGCAATTACAAAAAAAAAAATTAAATTAAAATTAAATACCAAACAATGCAAACCGGTCAATACTCTGCAATCTAATAAAATTAAAATTGAAATGCACATCAACCAGTGCTTTGTAATAAAAAAATAATAATTTTAAGCACCAAGCAATGTACACCTGCTAGTGCTACTGCTGCAAATCACATTGTAATAGTTCTTTACAAATTATAAACCCAAAACTATGTGAGAAAAATATAGAATTTTTTTCTTCTTAAAACTTGCCTACAATGTGACATGAGATTTAAAAAAATGTATTTTTAACACCATCTGACATCAACCAAAAATCTGTAAGTGTTATGCAAACTTTCAGACATTACTAATTAAGTTAAGAAATAACTAATATACCTAGGCAGTTCAATGTAAAGCTAGACATTGGATCATTGAGCAATCAACAATATTTTTTAATCAATACTAAATCACTTGTACATCTATAAAAAATACTAAATCACTTCTACAAAAAGTAGCAACTGTACATAGCAGTCAATTTTTTTTTTTTTTTCCAAATCACTAGTACATCTTTGAGGATTTAAAAGGAATAGCAAAAAGTCAACTCATCTCTCTACTTTTCAAAGTAAAACCATTGATAGCATAATTGATAATAAAATCTAAAAATTAATGAGGAAATTACAATTCATTGTATGTTTTCACCAAAAAAAAAATTGCAAATCAATGGTAAAGCTTATCAACTTTAATATTTTAAGTGATAAAGTTTCCCATGATTTTGTAATTTTTTTTTTTTTTTTTTTTTGGTCTTACCATTACTTTGCAATTTCTCCAAAATTAATTTCAGTAATTAAGTGTCGCGAATAAAAAAATACTTGATGTGTTACAATCAAGATGTGAAGAAATAAAAAATATAAACATCTAAGATAATATATATAATAAAAACATATAATTAAAAAAAAATGGCGTACCCTGCAATTTTCGTGGGCAACCTTGGTGGAAATTCTGCAAAGATTTTTTATATTAGTTGACAACTATTTCAAATCTATTCAGAATGCAACAGCAACAATACAAAATTGAATGCAATAATGAAAGAAATAATAGAATTGCATAATGACAAATAAGATTACACAATATACTTAGGAAAAAAGTCCTAATTATGCAAAATTTAGTTATTTTTTTCTAAAGAATGCCATAATCAATTTCAAAAAAAAAAAAAATAAATTACAAATACACCTCCTGAGGTTTGCTTAAAATACAGATTGCCCCCTGTGATTTGAAAAATTACAAATATCCCCTTGTCAAAATTTTTTTATTTAACAGAATTAACTAAAAAAATGAAATTCATAAATGTTCTCCTATACAATAATAAAATTAGTTAAATTATTAATTGAAACATATTTCTAATATCATTAAAAACTGTTAATTGATTTGATTTATTAATAAAAGAGACGATTTGTTATGAAATTAGAAATCTCAGGAAGTAGAATGTAATTTTCAGAACTACATAGGACAATTTATATTTTAATCAAATCTCAGGGAGTGTCTTTACAATTTACCCATAAAAAAATATTGTTATTATTAGGAAATGAACTTGCGTAATTCTCTTGAATCTATAATACATTCTCGTATTATTCAATGAATTGTTCAATTTCTTTTATTTTCTCCTAATTAATTCTACTTGTCCAGTCTTACATACATCAAATAATTATCAAGTTCAGGTTGTGAAAGTAACTTAAAAAAAAATTATGAAATTTTGGATAAATTACACTTTTAATTCTTATAATTTGATCCAAATTTTACTTAAGTTCTTATTGTTTCAAATTAAACAATTTAGTTTCTATATTTTAAATCTAGTTTCAATTTGATTATTCGGTTCAAGTTGGAGAATAAAATTAAATGATTTTAGACATTTATCAGATCCTAAGATATACATACAAGTAGAAAAAATTAACAAAAATTCAAATAAAAAAACTAAATTGAAATTGGACTTAGAGCGTAGGGACTAAATTTTCAAATTATAATTATAAGAATCAAAGTGAAATTTGGATCAAATTATGGAAATGAAAAGTATAATTTACCCTTAAAATTTTTACAACGAACATTTCTTAAAATTTGAATTTATAATTTTATTTTTTATTTTTTTTATGAAAGTTATATATGATAAACTCATGCCATTCAACAAATATTATTTATTTATTTAAAGAGATTTCAACTAAATCTTCATTATAATAATGGATTTCTTAATGGCATAAGAGCAAAAGGCACCATCACTAGATGTGGTGATAAAGGAGGTCGCAAGAAGGAGAGAGATTGGGGATAGGGGTTTGCTAGTAGGAAAGGGGTTGCGGTTTGAAGGTCGGAGTTGTCGGCGTCGGAAGTGAAGAGGGTAAAGTAGAATTAGGGTTTGAAAATTTGGGGTAAAGGTGAGGGTAAGTTCGGTATTATGTTAAGTGTAAGGAGAGAAAAGCAAAATTGATTTTGGTATAATGAGAAATTGAGTGTAATAACATAAAATAGTGGTGTAAGTAAAATTGTCCCTTTAGTTATTAGCTCTTAGAAAATCTTTAAAAACAATTTTTAAAAAAAAATAAAATTTATTTAACAATTTAGATCAAAATAACTTACTTTAATGGTGAGAATTATATCCTATTTCAATAATCTTCTTAAACCAATTTTAGTGAAAAAAATTGATTTTCAATACTTTATATTTTAACAATTTCATCAAATATAAGTGAAAAGATTTTATTCATCCTTCATTTGATGAAATTTTTAGTAAAAACTTGATATAATATAAATTTTATAAATACATTAGATCTTATTTTAAATTTTTTTTTATCAAATTTAAATTTAATAAACGATTGGAGATACTCTTAATAACAAAAATGATGGAGATTTTTTATTGAATTATCAATTTTCTACCAATTACATACATGAGTCTAGTCTTACATAAATGTGGGATACACTTTTATATGCCTAGTTAGTAAAAACATTAATAATTTAATAGGAATAAGGTGTAAAGTTGGGCTAATTTTATTTTATTTTATTTTATTTTTATTTTTATTTTTATTTTTTATCAAACTCCTATTTTATGACTTATTTACTTGTCTAAAAGTATTAAAAAATTCTTTGATAAGATGTTTTAAAAAAAATTATGAAAATAACCTCTCTTTTTTTTAATTTTCAAAAAATATATTTGCATAAAATAAAAAAGATATAAAAATGATTATTATTTTTAAAGTTTAGGGATAATTATTAGTAGGTTCTATTGATTGAAAATATTCACTTATAAGTCATGAGCGAGTTTTTTTTTTTATATATATATACGTATTTTTGTAAAAAGTCAACCAATTAAAATAGCTAATTCATAAAATAACCAAAAAAAAAAATGTAATCCATAATGTGTTTTTCTAATTATTTTTTTGGGTAAAGAGTTGTTGAAAAATAAAATGTATATTATAAATTTAAATTTAACAGGACATGGACTATACTTGAATGGATTTAATATATATATATATATATATATGGGATTTTTATTGATAAATCCCATTTAAGAGTGTTCTAACCCAAGAAGTCCAAGAAGGAAATTTATAACCTAGTTAGTCCTATATGTTTGTACTTTTATTCCATGAGATCCTTTTTTCCTAATTTTATATTTTTTGGGACTATTATACCCTTATATATTATGTTGATACGTAATATATACAAAAAAAGGCAAATACATGTTTTTGTTTTGTTTGTTAGTGTTATTCACGTTGGTGAATCTAATTCAGTTAATCAATGTCGATTGTTTATGGTAAGCTTTCATTATGGTAGGGTTTCAATGCAGTGGAGAGAAGACGACGATGGGTTTCCGTGCAGTGGGAGAGAAAAAGACGACGACGCCAGGTTTCTGTCCATAGTTGTGTTCATTTTCGTAGTTTGGTGTTTGTGTGTGCTCTGGTTTGTTACATAATTGTTGGAGACTAGTTGTTGATCGAAGGTGGAGAACGATTATAGAATTTCTTTCTCAAGGTTAGTATGATTTTGTTTATGAATGCATGTTCATTTATGTAAAGGATTGCATGCTCTTGAATCATGGCATTTTCTTGAATATATGGGTAATACAAGTGTATGTTTGATGAATGAGGTTTTGATTTTTTACTGGTAATGCATGTATATTTTTGTTTGTTTGCTCATATGGGTTCTTCCATAGGTGTAGTTCAAAAAAAATATATTAAAATAATTTTTGGGTTCGAAGATTGTCTTCTTCCATTGTTGTGATTCAAAACTCTATTTTCTGCCATTGTTGTAATTTCAGCCGATAATCAAAGAGAGAGAGAGAAGGATTTGAATCAAAGAGAGAGAGCGAATTCAAAACTCAATTTTGTATCCAGTCGATTTTGTTACAAACTTATTCTTTGAATATGCATTTGGTTTGATTTGGATTAGATTGGTGTAATAGTGGAATTGCATGGGTTGTTATTGATAGTGATAATGATGAAGATGGAGATGAAGATGTGAGTGATGGTTTTTTATTTTTTGAGAGATTGAGATTTGTCAAATTTCTAATTCTGTTGCTACCATTATTTTTGGTTTTTTGTTAATCTTATCACATCATTAATTAGTTTTAATATTCACATTATCTATAACGGAAATTTGTCATTTGTGTTGTCAATCAGTGTGGATATTCACACATCCATATAATATTGAATATTGTATATATTTTCACCGTGTTTATTACTACTATGTGAGCGTGATGTTAAAGTTCACATCAGACCGTTGTATTCAATCATATAACTACAAGCCACAATGTTTATTTGGACAAAAAAAATGATGTGAATATTCACAATGTAACAAATAGATGTGAAGATTCACATTAATTCTAGCATGTTTGTGGATGGACATACACTTTATTTATGTACAGTACGAATATTTACATCGGTAGTCAACTATAATAAACATAGGACATAATGTAATTGAAAATGGGCCTTAACATAAATTACGATGTGAACATTCATACCAATTTCAACATAAGAGACCAGATGTGGATGTTCAAACTTTACATTGTTTGGAATATTCAAATTATGGGGTGCAAACTTACCTCCAACTGGAATGATAAATCTCTATTATTATTGATTCGACGTAGGGTTACTGCCACATTGAAAATAAACAATTGATCATTTATATGTAAGTATTAATGCATACATTTACAAACACAAGTGAGTACACATATGTGATTTACCATTGACATCAACATTTTATCAAGTCACACAACCAAAAGATATAATAACCATTATGGAATGATGAATGATTAGAAAATATTAAGACAATTGTAATGTGTATACATTTATATGCAAATATTATCAATGTGAATGCTTAGAAAATATCGCAACATATTTCCCATGTGAATGTTTACATTGTATGAATGGTCATAGCAAACTAAGTGTACAAAAATGGACATCATAACAGAAAATTATATCACTATTTTTTGGGAAAACAAAAAAAAAAATACAAAAAAATTAAGTGGTTTACATCTTTTGTACAATATCAATAATACCAACAACAATAACAACAACTGCAAAATAATAATAATAATAAAAAAATAAAAAAAATAAATTGGTAAAGGTAATATTATGTGCACACATGTATAAGCATATAGCACCAATGTAAATGTTCACAATAGCTACAGACAACTTGTAGACATCCCCAAACGTCTCGGGAGGAAATCCCCCGTTTTGTCCATTTGGGCTCACTACAGTTCAGGACTCAAATGTCACGGTCCTGTATCTAATCTCGCAGAGTGCAATGCAAGACCGATGAATCATCAAAGAGTCCAAATCTGGCAAGTCGTTTTTGAAAACAGATTTTTTTGCAAAAAGTGCCAAACATGGACTGCTTTGCCAGATACAGAGTTGCCACCTAATTTTTTTTTTTTTTGCAGAAATTTAGGAAACCCTGACTCGTTGCCTAAGGCCACGTGTCCGTCATCACCAAAGTTGCCTCGGCTCGGGAACTTGGGTACGATTGGGGAAGGTCACTTCGTGAGCACCCCCGCTCGCCCGATCAAAGATCGGCCTCTACTAACCATGATATCTAGTTTTGAAAACATTATGCGTTCTTATTCCGGTTTTTAGCCTAGATTTACTATGTGATGCGCACAGCATACAAGTATAGACTGGATCGCCTGAATTGGAACGAAACATCTCATGTTTGTTTTGAAAACGGTTTGCTACTTGCAAGTAGGCTAAAATGTGGATTTGCCACCCTCAGGTGGGCTTAGAAAACATGGTTTTGCCACTATCTAGTGGGCCTAAAACTCGCAGTCGATGAGTTGTTCCAATCCAAATAACCCAACCTTCACCCGCAGGCATTCAGGCAGTTATATCACATAAGCAGTTAGCCTCATGGCAAGCATGCTATCATGGCAGTCACTCACACGCATGCAAGGATGCTAAAGCATAAGTGTTTACCGAGTACTCCAAGCCAAACAGAAGTTAGGTTAGAAATCCATGCATGATCCTAAATATACAGAAATGCCTAATGCAACACATGTAAAATGCAACTATAGTAGGCTCGGCTATTCTAAGGATGACATGTGAAATGCTACAACTAACAAGTATTCAACTCGGAATTGAAATACAATGCAGTTAGTATGATGCGCCGAGCCCGGTGCATGCAATACAGATGAATTATGCAAACATGCAAGCATAAGTATGCTAATTGAAACATGCCCTAATCTAACCATCATAAGCGGGTAAATAAAAGGGAGAAAGACGTGGGGTTGGAAGACATACATCACACGCACGCACACTTATTACAATTGTGCCCTCGCTCGGAGGGTCCGAATAAATAATACAGTCCAAATAATAATTACAGTCCGAATAAGTACAAAACACTAATTAATTAACAGTTTAACTAGGAAATCAAGTAAATTAGCATGCAAGCTGTGGACCGCCTCGGCTCTGTTCCGAATGATGAAAGATGCATGCTTGAGTTGCTTGGCGCGGAAATCCATTGCGATGCCTCGATTCGCCTCTGTTTACACTTAATCCCGAAATGTTGTGCGAAGCTCCAGAAGGCTGTTGATTTCTAATTTGTTGCAACAAAGAGCAAGAAAGGGGCATAGCAAAGTATTTTCACATATGTATGCATGACTACTCTTCAGGAAGTGTAGTCCTCGATCCTCGTGCCACCAATCACGCATCTCGATGCATGATGGCCGAGGAGTCGAATTACACGACTCGATGTGAAATGAATGCACATATAAACACAACAAAACCTAAACTCCATCATGGGTAATCCAGAGTGTCGACGACCGGGAATTGAGACATGTTCCGTTACTCGGAGTACGAAACGTCCCTCGTTTCCCGTGCTTGGGCTAACTCCTATCCCAAACACAATGCAAATGAGATGGTATACACAATGCGACTAACATGCAACCTAGCATACGCAATGCCATGAACTATAATGGCATACACAATGCACATACGAAGGCTATCATGCGCACATGAAGACTATTAATGATATGATCAAAGCATACACAATGCAATGGCCAAACATGCAACAATCATGAACTAAATGGCATGCTCAATGGAAGATGGACTTACACCAATATGAGTGGACCTCAGCCACACTCAAATCAGTAGCCATTAGATGAAAATGAGAACGAACCTAAGGCATGGAATGCCACTCTACCAAAGCATGGCAAGGATGAAACATAACATGGAATAGCATAAATTACAGCTCTAAAACAGCATGAAATATGGTCCTGAAACATGCAAATGTGGCACACAATGCAAGCTAGGGAGCCCGGGTACCGAAACTAGTGAAGTGCGTTACTCTAGAGGTACCCAAAGCAATGCACCAATGGCAAAACCAACCCCAAACAGACCCTAGGCAGGTCTGAAACAGTGGGGAAATGGCCTAAAATGATGGCTCAGAATGCAACGGAATAGAGCTCATTCAATGGTCGGTAAATGAGGCATACAAGCCCGACTCTCAAACGCATTTAAAGAGATGAAAACATGGCAACATGGCATTCGTATAAGCTCTAAAATTTGATGAAAAATGACCCCAAGGCATGAAAATACCTCAGTATATGCATGGAATGGATCTCAAAACTCAAAGCTAAGCATGGACCTTGAACTACAAGCATGCAAAACTAACATCATTCAATCACAAGACCCAAAAACAGAGCTAGGGCAGTCCAAAATAAGCACATTATCAGTTTAAGACATGGCCAAAATGTGCTAAAATCAAGGTCCAACAAAGCATGCAAAGAAAGCTAATGAACCATGGGTTGTTCTACAACTATATGAAGCATATGAGGGCTCACCCAACCAGCCAAAAACAGAAGTATTTCATGCCCAAATATGCCCAAATAACCACTGAAACTCAGTCAACACATGCAAGAATGGTGAGCCCCTTTAGAAAGCCATGCAAGGGGTTGTTCTACACATACATGATAGACAAACAAAAGGGAAAAACCACCTCTGGAAATGAGTTATGACAGCCCTAAAACCCACCAAAAAGAGCCTGAAATTGGTCTAGGAAGCATGCAATGAAAGGTCCCTTTGAAAGGCCCTGAATGGGATTGTTCTACACATGCATCATAGACATAAAATATGGCCAAAGGGGCTCTTGACAGAGCTAAGGCAGACCTCAAAACTCACAAAATAGGGCCTGAAATAAGACTTCAAAGCATACAAGATGGAGCCCCTTTGGAAGGCCAACGATGCTAGTAAAGAGAACAAGGGGTGAGAGGGTCACCTCTCTCTGATTTTGAAGCTCAAAAGCACATCTAAGCCACTAAAAATCTACTAGATTTCAGTGGCTAAAAGGCCAAACCAAGGGCAATGCAAATGCTCAAATGCATAGCCCTAATCATGAGGAAATGAAGCATACCAAGAGGAAGGTGACCTCAAACAGAAAATTCTTGCAAGTAAGGCTAAGATATCATGCAAATAAGCCCTAAAAGAAAGATAAAGCATACAAGGATGTAGGAGACCTCAAACAGAAAAGTATCCTTAATCAAACTTCAAGAGGAGCTCAAAATAAGACACTTTTCAGTTTATAACAAAACCCAAAAATTCTAGAAAATAGGGATAAAGTATGGAGCAAAATAATGCAAAAAAGGGAGAAATGAGGACTTACCCTTGTAGCACAGCAAGGCAACAAGCTCTGGACCAAGAAAGGAGTTCTTCAACCTCTGAAAATCAGCTCCAAAATGCTTGGATGGATGGTGGAGGTGGTAGACTATGAGGTGTAGTGCAAATGGTGCAAGAATATTAGGGTTTGAAGCTTTGAAGAAGAAGGCTATGGAGGGAGGAGTGTATATCCCTTGGCTAAATTTTCAAACCCTTCCAAATGGAGGGGGAGCTTGTCTTATAGAAGACAAAGGGACATGGCTTCTCTAGGAAGCCTCAATTAAAGGGTGCAAGCTTCTAAAGGAAGCTAACCAAAAGGGTCAAACTTCTAGAGGAAGCTAGACCAAAAGGGTCAAGCTTCAAGCTTCCTCAAGAAGCTTGGCCAAAGGGTCAAGCTTCTCTTAGAAGCTAAGCAAAGGGACCAAAGCTTGCTTAAGAAGTGAAACAAAGGGCCCAAATCTTGGACAGTGGGTCAATTGCTTCACAGCTGGCACAGCTGGAACACACTCAGAGAGACAAAACAAAGGGTAACTGGCCGACCAGTTCAAGTGGTCGGCCGACCACTTGCCTTGGTCGGCCAACCAGGGTTCAAAAGGTTCAAGGCCTAAAGCTGGTCAGCCATGAAGCCCTTGAAGTTAGCTTTCCAATGCCACAAACCTTGCATTAAAATTCTTCATGTGCAAAACGTTATGCCTGTTTTGGTGAAGCCACGCAGATTCGGTCCAACCGGACTTCAACCAACCATATCTCCCCCACCCGGACTTGGCTTTAGGATATTTTTTGAGTGAAAAATGAAGCCCCAGAAGTCTCCTTTCCAATGGAAATGGCCTCACATCTAAATTCCTCCTATGCAAAGAGTTATGCCCGTTTCGGTGGAGTCGCGCAGTTTCGGTCCTACCCGGATTCATGCCGAACTTCTCCCAAACTAGTTTTCCTCTCTCTTTTCCTCTTTTCTTCAACTCCAAACCCCTAGACAAGGTGTTTTGAAAGTTTTTTCAAAGATTTCATCTCTCTTTCATTCATTTCCACTTTGTCCTTGCTCGGTTTACCGAAAAGCGCAACATTTGACAAAATGCGAGCCTCGGAATATCGTAAAAACCTTTATTTCAGAAACGTTTTGAAAGAGAGGGTTTTAAGGTCTAAAATCTTTTGATCAAGAGTGTTTTGGTCCAAAAAGGGGTATGAAGTTGAGATTTGACTCTCTCCTTGCCGAAGAAACTGAACCTTTCCCCTGCACAACTTCCAAAACCATCAGTCGTGTCCAAGTCTTAAAGGCGGTCAAAAATGGGGTGTCTACAGTTGCCCCTCTTTGACAGAACTCGGAAGTCAAGAAGTGACGGGAGTGAGTGTCAAAGCCCAGAGACAACCCATTTTTGACAAGGCCGAAGACTTGGACAAACAAATAAAATATAGATAAATAAATGGTTATGCCCGCAGGCTGCCTACGTATCCCTTTGTAAGGAATCAAACCAGCATAGTTTAGGGGCAGGATGCAAAATAATATGCGGGAAGATTTTGATAATTGGACTTATACGCCAGGCGAAGCCAGTTTGAAAGTTGGACTTATACGCTACGCGAAGCCGGTTTGAAAATTCAGGATTTATGCAATGCACTGTAATGACTAAAATGCAATGTGATAACTAGGAAAAGGGAGGTACCTTACAGGGGCAATTGGTAATGACTTACCTCGGCAATGTCCTACCTCACGCTGCTGTGGGAATCTTCCTCTTCTTCTTAATTGAACCACAGGTACTACTTTTCTCCCTGGCCATGGTCGCAACTTTCCCTATTCTCCAACAGGGTGACAGACTAGGTTGGTTCAGTATCCAGAATTGAGGCGCATACATATGCTATCTCAATCTATGGGGCTGCCATACAGATTTCAAGCCGAGGATATACCTCTGGGTATTTAAACCAGACTTTAATCTCAGAAATCCCGAACCTTTGCATTCTAGGCATAAGCCATTCGAACTCTACTTTCCACCGTCTTAGTTGGTCTCCTAGGAACTCACCGCAAACACAAGCAGATGGCTATACCAGACCATCGGAAGTCGTTTGGGCATGACAAACACCAAAGGAATTGCACCTTTAGAGGATTTAAGGTCTCCTAGGCCGGAGAGTGCACAAGATAGTGAGATGAAATGCAAGTAAAATGCAAGTACGATGCGCAAAACAGCGCGAATGATGATGCAGGATTTAAGGTCTCCTAGACCAGACAATAAAACAGATACGATGCAATGGATGTAATAGATGTGATGCAATAGATAATAGATGCGATGCAACAGAGAGTACAATAGAGGCAAAGGGTGAACACACTCCAACCACGCTAGACTCGTGAGTGGAGGAAGAACAAAGAAAATCAATCAGGAACGCGTTCCACGCAACCTAAGATAAATTCCAAACACGCTGAAATCGTGTGAGGAATGGGAGGCTCCAATCACACTAAAATCGTGAGAGGAGGTCCAAAAACAACCCGCTCAGCGCGTCTACTACGCAACCTGGGATAAATTCCAAACACGCTGAAATCGTGTGAGGAAAAGAACACTCTAACCACGCTGAAATCGTGAGAAGAGGTCTGAAAACAACCGCTCAAGTGCGCGCACAACGCAACCTGAGATAAGATCCAAACACGCTGAAATCGTGTGAGGAACGGGACACTCAAACCACGCTGAAATCGTGAGAAGAGGTCTGAAAACAACCGCCCAGGTGCGTACACAACGCAACCTAAGATAAATTCCAAACACGCTGAAATCGTGTGAGGAAACGGGCACTCAAACCACGCTGAAATCGTGAGAAGAGGTCCAAAAACAACCGCCCAGGTGCGTACACAACGCAACCTGAGATAAATTCCAAACACGCTGAAATCGTATGAGGAAATGGGCACTCAAACCACGCTGAAATCGTGAGAAGATGTAATGACCCCAAAAGTCATCCTTATTTAATTAGGGGTTAATGTGTTTTAATTCAACTATATCTATTGGAATTGAGAATGTTTTTATCTTATTTTGGGGTATTGATTAAGGTGGTGGTATGATGGTAAAGTAAGATTGGACCAAAGAATATAATCCAGATAGTTATTCTACGATTAGCCGTCACTCATTTGCCCATTTCTTTTTCTATACTTTGAATTTGAATGTGAGGTTAGAACCATTGGAAAGCTTATTTTCGGGGCTTCAATTTGGACACAAGAACGATGTAGAACGGAGTCCCGATGAGAGAGTTATACCCGTTTGAAGTTTTTACATCTGTGCTGAAAGCAGAGCTGCACGTGCGGGGAATAGCGCCGTGCGTGCGGGCTGTGCGGGACAGCAGCTCAAAAACGAGATTTTTGGCCCATTTCTTACATTTTCTTTTCCTCTCTTCTTCTCCCCTCTTCCATGTCCGAAACCCTAGCTCCCAAAACCTTGATTTCCTCCACTTTTATCAACAAATCCACCATGGATCTTGCATCAAGGATGGAGAACAAGAAAGGGTCAACATTTCCAACCGATTGAAATTCGAATTTTTTGGAGGATTCTTCTCAATCTTTGCTCCTTTGCTTGATTCTTGAGGTAGGGGTCCTTATTCCCTTTCAATATTTGCATTCATGGATGGAATTATGGAATTTTGTGTATATACAAACAAAATCTATAGTTTTGAGCATATTATGTCCAACTTGAGAATTGAGGGTTTAGAGTTGGAGATGTTGAAAGTTAAATTGGTGGGTTAAAATGATGGATTGTGACTCCTAGATGTATAATCATTGGAAAAATTGGAATAAAAAGTAATGGGTTAATAAGTTTGTATTTTTCTTGAAATTTAAATATTTTCTTGAAACCCTAGGTTGATTAATGATGATAACCAATGAATTGGCCCAAATTGAAAGTAGAGTAATGAAATTGAGGTATGGAATTATATGTGTTCAAGTTTAATTGGAATTTGGAACTGTTTGAAAATTATGTTTAAAATTTGCGAATGAGCTATATTATAAACATTGTAATTCATGATGTAATGTGAAAGGAAAATTGGGGAAATAATCTATTAATGATATGGATGATATGAACTCGGTTTTGGAATGTTGAAATGGAATTCAAGGATTTATTTTGAATTATGTTAAATTACAAATGGTGTTGATGAATTAAGTGATATCGACTTTGTTGGATTATGTTGTGTTGACTCATAGTGAATTGATTGGTGTTGTACTATGATGAATTATGTTTGAATTATGTGAATTGTGTAGGGTCAGCTACAGGGGCGGATCAAGCACCTGAACGCTGTGAGTAGTAGTACTTTGATGTACCTTTAACCGTATATCGTTATTGATGTTAAATCTTCGTCGTAAGAATTATGCTGACATATATGTTATGTATGCTATGTGAGAAACACTGTGACATTATGGGAACTTCAAAAGAGTTTGTGAAGTTATGTGAGAATCATTATGAAATTATGAAAACATCAAAAGAACTTGTGAAATATGAAGTTATGTGACTAAGGGCCATTTGTGAAGATCAAACCTATGTGGCCAAGGGCCGATTTGTGACTTGTGAAGCTATGGGGCCAAGACCAAATTTGTGAACTTGTGAACCCAAAAGTGCAACGCCCTCAAAATATTAACATTAAACCCACCAACATTAACATGCATTGATATAAAAGGTAACATCCTTCTATTCATCAGAGTAAATCATTACAAAAATATTACATGCTAGTAACCAAAGCAAATGCCCTACGGGCTTACAGCTTTCCAAGTTAACACTTGGTCACAAAAAGGAGAGTATTAACTCAAATACACATTAAGCCTCTGGCTTGATTTTACAGGTAATACAACAAAGGATAACACAACAAGAAAAGTTTGTCTGCCTCTAGCCTCCCAAGCTATGTCCTTGGAGGTGGCATGCTACCTGTACCTGAAAATGATGTCCCATATAGGGTGAGCCACAGCCCAGTAGAAATACACCAAACCAACTATAAACAATGACTAAAAGATTAGCAGTTGCTAGATGGTCAACTCATATACATCCACTTATATCACATTACTGTTCCATGATAATCATGTCCATATTACAAATTCACTTTCCATTTCTTATTCAACTTTGAGTCTGAAAACAAGGCTCAGTACCCTGGCCAAAACATTTGATGAAATTATAGTTCATCACTAAAACATTTTCGAAATTTATTGTGGATACACATTTTGATGCTGTATCAAAGTCAAACAAAAACATTCCCATATTTCTCAAATGATATACATTTTAGTGCTATATCAAATCAAACAAACAATTCCATACTTCACGAATGATAATGATATACATTTTAGTGCTATATCAAATCAAAACAAACACTTCCATAAGTCTCAAATAATACACATTGTAGCGCTGTATTAAATCAAATCAAAACAAACACTTCAAATTCGCAGCCTGATACACATTTTAGTGCTGTATCACTGTCACAAGAAAACACTTCTAATTCGCAGCCTGATACACATTGTAGTGCTGTATCACTGTCACAAGATTCGGTTTAGAGGTTCAGCCCCGTTCTTCCAATAAATCGTGGAGTACAGCCCCGTTCTCCTCCCGCACAATACAATGTATAAAAACAATTATCATATATAGATTCAACCTATCAATACAAAATTTTGATGTATTAAACCAATTGCCATGTTCATTAGCATACTCAATAGATTAGATTTAGTTTGCCTAATCATCATACATTGCCTACAACAATCAAGACTATCCTCTACCGATAGTCCAATACGGTTATTTCTAAACAGGAAATAAATGCACCAATTTGATATATTATCAACAGTTTAACTAGGTGAGCAACAAGTGAGTCCAACTACACCCTTTAACCCCATATCTTTCTAATTTGAATATTTCCTATTCAATTTCTCAATTCCCTAAATTACTTGTACAAATTAATTTATCAATGTAATTAGGGCTTTACCCATAATCTACATAACAACACTAAGGTTCCATTTTCTTCAATAGTTCAACATTAGCCTCATTTCCCTATATCAAACATGCATATAGGTTTACATATAACAAACCCCCATCTTTTGTAAAAGTACACAAAGACCCAAACTTTCTCAACAAATACCCAACAACCCCCAACATATCAAAATGCTAAAATTCAAAAGACAAAACTCATAAAGCTCCGTGTTGTTGTTGCAGAGAGATACACAAATCGAGTCTGAGCTGTAGCGAGGGGCCCCACGCGAGCGTGTCTACAGGGGTTTACACACTCCCAGTATTTCGTGCCTCTGCAAAACTTCTGCAGGTATGTTTTTCACGCTCGAGTGGTTTTTCTTACGCTCGAGCAGGTCGCGCTCGAGCGGGTTTGTTGGAGCTCGAGCGGGTAGTTCATTGTCTGTAAAAGAACTGGGAAAGGAGAATCTACGCTCGAGTGGACTGGTGTTCGCGCTCGAGCGGATGTGTTTTATTTCTGTTCTTTGGAGCTCGAGCGAGCATTCTTGCGCTCGAACGGGTCCAGTTTTTGTGCTTGACGCTCGAGCGTTCTATTCTTCGCTCGAACGGATCATGCGTATATCAGTTGGCAGCCTGGGCATTCTTGAATCACTTTTCAACTTCCACTCTCTCTCTTACTTTTCCGAAAAGTCATTTTTGAGAACTTCTCTCACTACTTTCTCCCTTCTCTCTTAGGATTGATCTAGTTGGAGTTGTTCTCCTACCGTTTAACCTTTACAAAAAGTGTGTTGATCGTCGAGGGCTACGTTTTGATACGAAAATTTTGGAGTTTGGAGCACTTTGAGTTTGGTGTCCTCCTCCGTTTGAGCTCTAACTTCGAGGTAGGGATATCCTACTTCCTCC
>NW_021025256.1:482203-494680 GCF_004153795.1 Camellia sinensis
TTATCTTGGCATTCCGCTCAAGATCACCTGGGAGAAGTAGGGCGGTGCTGAGTGCTACGCCGACATTAATGTCGTCGGCACTATCGCTGGCAAGAACAGGCTTATCTTCTAAAGTAATTTCAGGCGTCCAGGGGACTTTTGGTATTCTGGACCCCGAGGTCGTCGCAAACGATGACCTCGGCTTCTTTGATTGTGTGGACTCTGATGGCTGTGTCTCCGCAGACCTTTTTTTGGGAACGGAAGCCGTCTTCTCACTCCCTGCCAATTGTGAAATTGTCAGGGTATCCTCAGCCTCAACTTTAGTGGCTTTAGCCTTTGACTGGGCTTTCTTGGTTCGTTTCGGCTTTAGTGGGGGCATGGTTTGCGTTGGCTGAGCTAAGACGTCAACAGGGAGATCGGCAAGGAGGTCTTGAGCAACGGGCTTTGGGCGACCCATCTCAGCAGTTTTGACAAGTCTTCGCCGACGTTTTCGTTCTTGTATTGGAACCAAGTATGGGGCCGAAGTAAATGGTTGATTGGTTGGGTTAGATGTTGACTCTTGATCTGTTCGTGATGTAGAAGCGGTTTGAGTTGTGGCAGTAGGAGGAGAAAGGCTTTTCTTCTTTCTTTTGGGGACGTCGGGCAAAATCGATTTGTATGTAGGAATAAAGTTGAGAAGAAGAGGTGTTTTTCTTTTGTGAACTAGCAAGTCCAGGAGTTTTTTCAGGTCCTTACTGGCAACGTAAGATTGACGGAAGTTTTTCGCTGGCTTGCGAACGTCTGCAAGAAGAAACAGACATTAGAAACAGATAAAATATTGAAGACTTGAACACAAACAGCTAAGTATTGACACTGGGCTCTTACCTTTGCCCTCTTTAACTGATCGGGGAAGAGGGTAGAGATGGGCGTCCTCGTCTGCGCCAAACTCCCAATTTTCCGAAGCAATCACATAATCATCTCCAGCCCCCTTGTTGGAGTCTGGAAGGTCGGCTACGATTTTGAATTCAGTGGACCTCGGCTTGAGGTAATAGACGTAACCTTTTTCCTTCAGGTTAAGGGCGCACATGGTATAACAGTATTGGATGTCGGCAAGGGTGATCCTAATATTCTCCTGCCTAGCTAAGGCGATAATACCAAAAATCACTCGCTAAGAATTGATTGCCAATTGCATGGGGTTCAACTTATAATAATGAAGGATCTCGCGAAAAAGAATGTTGAGTGGGAGTCGGAGTCCGCACTCAGTAAAAGCTACAATGGAAAGAGGCATGGCGTTTTCTGTAGGCATGATGGAGTCATCATCCCCAACAAGTCTCAGGTGGACATTGGCAGGGATGGAGAACTCCTGCCTAAAGTACTCAAGTTTGGTCGGGGTATGTACCATGTGCCTCCACATACCCATAACATCGACCTAAAATTAGAGGGCTAGGTTTCAGAAAGAAGATGCTCTTAAGGGGTTATCGGGACCTCAGCGAAACCCTAGGTATATGCTGGTAAGGATTGTTTCAGTTTTTTCCTAAGAATTGATAGGTTCTATAGACAAATCCCAAACCTAAATCTATAAAGGCAAAGATTGAAAGCAAAAATTGAAGGCAGAGATCTGGAAAACAACACAGGAAACAAGAAACCAGAACGCAGTTTCATAATGAAGAACAGAAGTGGGGTTCTCAAAAGCATAAAGAAAACAAGAACTACAAGGCCAAGAACAGTGGCAAAAATGTAAGAAGTAGTGAACAATAAATATGATTCACGGAATTAACAGTTTAAACAGAACAGTAATAGCAGCAAGAAGATAGAAGAACATCAGTGAACTGAATACATAAAGAATAGTGGCTTACCAGAGAAATTGAAGCCGGAATAAAGTTCGCCGAAGACAGACGATGGTTACAGAAGTGACAGAGTAGCGAGAGCCTCACCAGAGAGACGAATGAAGTTGCAGAGCCTGGAGCTTGAAACAATGGCGGATTCAAGCGACAAAGCTTAGAGAGAGAAAAAGCAAGTGAATCAAAGCGCAAAGTAAAGAGACGAAGGTAAAGGTAGTGTTTTTGTTGAAAACGTGAAACGACGGCAAAATAAGGCATTTACTGCGCCTGGAAAAACGCATGCGTCAGACGGCGCAAACAGATTAAGACGGCTTACAAGCGCGTCACAGGCACGAGCCAGTAAGAAAGAAACGCGTGTCTAAAACGGTTGAATTGAAGTGCCTGACAGCTCATGCGCGTAAAAAGTTCCTTAAAAATCTTTGATTTTTTAGGGAAAGCATGTCGGCCAGAAATGAATGATCTCGGTTGTCAAATCTTAAGCCGATTTACTGGAAGAAAATACAGATATAGGTTCCATCACCTCAGAATGTCGAGGTAATAGAACCTAGGGGACAGTTGTGGGGATGTATTTTCTGAATACCAACACGTGGCAAGGTGATGCCGACGTGTCAGCCGAAGTGCCACGTGTCCTGGTTGTGACGCCGAGGTTATCTCGGCGGGGCCGAGGTTATCTCCGAAGATATCGAAATCCGAGATAAGCAGATAATGGATAAGGGAC
Organism: Camellia sinensis; assembly: GCF_004153795.1. Lineage (NCBI taxonomy): Eukaryota > Viridiplantae > Streptophyta > Magnoliopsida > Ericales > Theaceae > Camellia > Camellia sinensis. Next base: position 484,721 of record NW_021025256.1, read on the forward strand.
AAGAGTCCTAGAGTAAAGAGAAGACTTTGCTAAAATAAGAATAAAGCTCTTAGGGAGTTTATCTTTATCTCTTGAGAAATCCAAAGTGAGTACAGAATTGGAGTCCATAGAGGTTAGGCTTCTAGTGGGACTTGGATTGAGTAAACTATAAAAGAGAGGCACCCCCGTGGGTCTAAGGTACGCAGTTTTATGCTTTGAGTAGTGAGTTTAGCACTTGATTATCTTTGAGAGATATACTGACTTGATCGTCGGAGTGCCCCCCGGGTGGAAGAGCCACCGCCGGAGCCTTTTCTTTCTGTTACAGGTTTGCTAAAGCCATCTATTCTGCCGGTGCTCTCCAGCTGATTACTAGGCGGGCAGTGTGGTCAGAAAATCACTCACACAGTGTGAATAAAAATATGAGTGTTTATCCTTTGTCCTAAGTTTGGACTTTTCTCATAAAATAAAATAAATGAATGTTTAATTATTGAATTTGTAAATTTAAATTTTCTCTATTAGATTTGACCGTTACTCATTCACTTTGACCATATAAATTAAGGCTCCTTTGTATTTATGAATTTGAAATATATGAATTTAACATTATTCATTAAAAGAGAAAGTAAAGACCGATAGATCTAGAAAGGAATGTAAGCCCAGAACTAATTAGGCTCAGAGAGGAATATAACTCGGATCAAGTAATGAATCAGACCCATAATATTTCAAAAGCAAAAATACCTTCTAGAAGGCTATCCTCAAAAATGATAAAGACTGGCGAATCTACATTCATCCAATAGACAAGGAAAACAACAAGTGAGCTACAACCTAGATTGACACTGATAAGGGAAAGAATCGTTCGATCAACTTTCATCTAATGATCCGTGTGCTATGCAACTTGGCCACTATGGCCTGACATCACTATAGTCGTCCGATGAGCAGAGATCCAACGATCTATAATAAAGACAACTTGGCCACTAGCACAAATGATCACTTACAAACGAAGGACCATCCGATTAAAAAAGGAATTGACGATCACAGTGAGACCCAATCAGATATAAAAGGAGAATTAGGTAAACCATAAAGACAAACCAAGGTAACCCAAAAACACTTTGTTGCAAGTCATTTCCTATTTCATATAATGGCCAATCAATATACTGATTTTATAACGCCCCAATATAAATAACAATAACCTAACTCATAACATTGCTTACAAATGATCAACAACATCATATCTTTTATTCCATTCATAACTTTGATCAATACAAAAGATGACATATGCAATATATATTCATAAATCTTAAATTCTGAATCTGTAACATATGACATAGATATATGAATTAAGGTAAAAGTAAAACCAAATAATTATATGCCTAATGGCTACTGTAATGCCCCAAAAATAATACAATAAACCAACCAAGACAATATGTGAATGACAGTAAGAATCAAAGTATAAAGTCCTTCTATTACATGCGATCCAATTATACAAGAGAGTGACATATGCAATTATACATTTATGAGCCTGTCCCTAAATCTACAGTATATACCACAGCATGAGATAGAACTGGAACCAAACAAAGAATAAATACCCTAAAGGTTTACATCTTTCCAAGATAGTTTTTGGTTACAACAAAAGTGGACTTTTAGTCCAATACATTTAAAGCCCTTTGGCTGTAGGAAAGTTAAGTACAAAAATGCAAAGATTGAGCTTTCAGCTCCACATTCCTCCCAAGCTAAGTCCTTGGTGGAGACATATCACCAGTACCTGAAAATGTTTTTCCCAAATAGGGTGAGCCAAAGCCAGTAGAAACAATCTAACACAATATATGAATTTTAACAAAAATATAAATATGATGCGCATATACGATGTCGGTGACAAAATCATTTACAACTCTTTAGCAAACCATGTCATGCCAAGTTTTGTATCACAAATTATACTATCTTAATCCTCTTTTTATTTCAATTCATTTTATCTCAATTCATGAGTTATTTTCATTTATCAAAAACAACCAAATTGGGAATACAACTGAAAGGTTCTCAAAACGATATAGTCATCACATAGACATTTCTATTTTCCATTTTACAGAAATTTCGTCCGCGGGAATCGGCACCCATGTATGCGCAACACTTTCGGGACTTTCACCTTGGACACATGTAACAACCCTCGTCACTGTTTACCGATTAACCACTGATTACTGCTAAACTGAGACTGTTTATGATTGGTAACTGAATTGATTGACGTACTAAACTGACTGACTGAAATCTGGAACTGAATTAATTAAGTATATCTATTTAATTGTATGTCTATCTGTTGACTGCTTGATTATCTGTTCATACCTTTGTGTTTAAATTGCGAATTGAAGGCCTTATCGGCGGCCGAACCGGAAATTGATTACTGTTCTATGATCAGTAGAATTAATGTGATTTTATGTCATATTCAGTTAAAATGTGATTTGGTACGATTAAATTAGGTTGAATATTGATAAATTACATATATTGGCTTTAATTACCATTAATGCCACTTAGTGGCCACTACCCTATACATTTTGAGACTTGTATACATTGAACCAAACATTTCCTCAGCCTTATTTGAGAGCTCTAGCTGACCAAGAGAGAGTGAAAGTGAGAGTTGTGAATTCAACATAGAGATTTGGCTTGAATCTTGAGGAATTGATAGCTTAAGTGCATAATTGAGCCTCTAGACTTGTGATTGAGGAACCTAGGTATGAATTTCATCCTCCTTATTGTGTATTTAAGTTCCTTCTAGCATGGATCATGGTAGTTTAAAGAGTTAAGTCAAGAATTGGTTCAATAGTGTTGAATTGAAGCTTAATTATTGCATGCATGGCATACTCTTGCATTTTAGAGCTTGTTCTTCATGAATTTGCCACGTGCATGTCCATGTTTTGATCATAAACCATGATTTCATCTTGTCCTTGGAAGAATTGGCTCATTGGAGCATGAAATTGAAGCTTTGAAATGGTTTAAATTCATGCATGTTTGCATGTTTTTCATATTCTTGAAAATTGGTTTGAAATTGAGTTGTTTAAAACACCCTTGGGCTTTGATTTTACAATTGAGCTTTGGAATCATGTTAAACTATGAGTTTTGGGATGTTTTCTAGAATATTGGCCCAAGAGGATCGAAATTTGTGTTTTAAAAGTTGAATTTGAGCTTGAGGTTCAAATCTGGGAATTCTAGATTTTGAACTCACGCTCGAGCAGGGTGACTGGCGCTCGAGCGTGAAATTCGTGCTCTCAGTACTTTGCACTGTTTTACATTCCGCTCGAGCGAAATAATTGACGCTCGAGTAGGACTTTGTGTCTCATGCTCGAGCTGGTGTTGAGCGCCTAATCGAGCGTGATTTTCACCTATCCAGCACTTTTGACTGTTTTGCAGAACGCTCGAGCGGGTAAGTCTACGCTCGAGCAGAGACCTTTGTCTGCATGTCCGCTCGAGCGGAGTAACCTACGCTCGAGCGTGACCCTTGTTTTCTGAAAATTCTGGAAATGCTTTTCGAGTGCATCTTTGCATCCTCATCTCATCCTAGCCATTATTAGGCCTAGTTTAAGGCATCTTAACGAGGATATAGATGTAGAACACACCGAGGCAAATTAGGGATTAAGTTATTATCTTTCCCAACTGTGTAGCTTAGTGTGTGTTCAATCTGTAACTGTGTAGGGTTGGCGAATGGGGACGCGTTCTAGCTTTACCGTAGCCCAGAACTCTGTTAGTAACAACTGTGTAAAGATATGTTCAAAATGATTATCTTCTAAACAATTGAACTGTACTGCTTTCTGAACTGATACTGTTAATTGAATGAATGCATGTCCTATATTCTGAACTGTATTGTGGCATCCTTAGCAACTACTATTTACTGTTACTGTTACAGAGATCTCTGTCGGTTCCCTTGTTAGAACCACTACTGTTACTGATTGATGACCATCATTTACTGTTCGGTCTTTTAAGACCTACTGTTTACTGTACTGTTATGCTAATGGATCTACCACATATGACTGAATGACTGATATACTGAATTAACAAATTGTTTTCATTACTGTAAGGACATTCATTCTTAACCTCTTTACGCATTACGTTATTCACTAGGCTTTAGCTCACTGCTCATATATATATGTAGGTGTACAGGCACTAGACCGTGGTTAGAAGCGTTGAGGTAAGCTCCAGTTTTGTCAAGCCAACCACTGTGTCTCACTGCGAGGTTCCGAGCCTGTCAAGCTTTGGCTTAGGGGTGTTTTAGTTCCTCCTTCTGTCTCTGTAACTGTTTTGTTAACTGTACTGTACTGTTTAATAGGGATTAGGTCCCTGAACTGAACAATTGTATATGTGTACATACTGTTTCGTCCGACTGTATATATTTGTATGAAAAGTCTTTTTTGGCATACAGACTGTCACAGCTCATTGGACATTGTTTATTTACTGTTTTGGCTTCTGCCAAGCCCCTGTACTATGTTTTACTGTATTACTGTTAAGCAGGCCTTTGGTAATCTTGGATTACTGGCCGGTTACGGTGCTAAACCCATAGGGGCGAGTTTGGGTCGTGATAACACACATGACAGCTTAATTTAATGGAGTCTATCCCTCTTCTCCTCCCAAACAATGGAGTACATCCCCCATTCTCCTTCCAAACATCATACATATACAATGTATTAAAACACAGTCATATTCAATGACAACCGATAAGAGATTAGTTTCAATTCACCTAATCCTCATGAAATTTCTACAATAATCATAACTATCCTCCACCGATAGCTCAAAACATATATTTCTAAGTAGATATACAATCTCTTCAAGAGATAAAATTATCCAAATTACCATAGGTGGGTAATAATGCAAATCCAACTCTACCATTAACATAAACCCTCATCCAATTTCATATTCCCAATACCAATTTCATTAGTTTATACGAAAGAACAATTTGAACCATTTTAGGGCAAAACTTCCTTTTATTCCAAATTCCATCCCAGATATCAAAATCAACAAACTTACCACAGCACAACTTCACATTTACTTCCATAACCATTTTTAACACATATATTTGAAAACCTCTCTTTTGATTTCTAACTAAAACCCTAAGTTTGTTCAAAATCACTTCAAGTTCCAATGTTTCTTCCACATCAATGAATAACTAAGTTAAAAACCATATGAGAGTGTAGAAAAATCCCTACCTCAAGTTAGAAGACCAAAGGAAGAGATGGAAGAACTTCGAAGACGCCAAAACCAAGATCTGTTCGGATCAAAACGGAGCTCTTGAGGTGCTCCACCTTTTTAACAAAGGCACAAGGGTGGTGAGAAACCACTAAATCTAGGTGAAAAGTAGAAAGAGTGTGAGTTTTAGAGAGAGGAGCTCTAGATCTAGGATTTTGAGAGAGAAAGTAATGAAAAAGTGATGTAAGATGACCTTTTTACGAACTGATATACGCACAGTCCGCTCGAGCACAAGAAGTGATGCTTGAGCGTCATACACAATAAGTTATTCCTCTCGAGCGCAAGAAGTGACGCTCGAGCACAGAATGCACACTCCCAATAGTTTTGCAAACAGAAGAACATCGCTCGTGTGCAAGAATAGTCGCTCAAGCGTAGAATACACTCTCTCAGTAGCTTTGCAGACTTGCAAAAGTATTGAGAGTTTGCAAATCCCATTCGAGTGCAAGAAGTGCCGCTTGAGCTAAGGAGCAAAAATCTGGGTAACAAAAGTTTGGAAACTAAGGTGCTATTTGGTAACACTTGCGTTTTCAGTTTATATTTACAAAAATTTAAAAAACTCAAATAAAAACTTGTTTGGTAAATTTTTAATTTATAAATCAGTGGTCTCAGATTATAAATTTCACCAAAAAATGTAAACTCAAAAAATGTGTTTCCGTTTTGAGTTTTGAGTTTTTTTTTTTTACCACCAACTAGCCACCACTGCCACAATTTTCCACCGTCTTCCACTACCACCACCCACCCCACCACCACTGCACCACATCACGCACCACCTGCCAAATATTAACCACCGCACTTGCGGCACACACCCATGCGACCCCACCACACCAGCATTCCACCCTTCGCCACCACCAGCCTTCCCCACCAACAGACCAACGCTCATCCACGACGTCACACCTGCATACATCTACCGCCCCACACACGCCACACCAATCACACCACCTGGTACACGACCATTCACCACCCTACCATCACACATGCCACCTACCGACCACCACACACCATCCACCACCACACCACCATCACACCATCACCCCTGCCACCACCATCTACTACCCCACATCACCACCACCATTTGCTACCATCCGCACCAGTCACCCCCACACACCCGCTACTACAGCCATGCTATTCAAGACGCCATCTGCACACCACCTACACCGACCAGCAACCCATATCGCTACACCCACGTCACCACACTACCCACTCACCACCACCACCGCACTCGCTACCAAACACGCCACATAGATCCCAGCCCCCACCCACCTCCTTCACACTACACACACCCACCCACCTATAAATCCGCCATCCGCCATAGAACACCACCCACCCCCAATCCCTGCATCCACCAACCGCACTCCAACCTCACTACAACACCTCGCTACACCCATCCAACCGCCCACGTCACCACACACGCACCAACCAAACGAGGAACCCACCTGCCACACTCACACCACACACACATCCGCCACCGCGACGCACAACAACCAGTCCACCCATCACCAACCACCACCCACCACCACCCAATCCTTCACAAAAGGGTTACCGAAATATGGTAGTAGCGGTTAAGTACTTAGCACGTCCGCAGAGAAATCCAGTGTTCTGTATCGACTGCTTACTTTTTCTCTGCTATAAATGATTTCTTCATGAATTGATTTAATTGGACATTGAAGTTTTGACGATGGAAACGAGAATGTTTGACACCGATAAAATGGATGTTCAAAATGACCGATCATCACTTATAATTTTGCTAAGATCATTATTGTGTTGGTTTCTACTGGGGCCTTGCTAAACCTATGGTAGAAAATAAATTTTCCAAGTGCTATGAATCTCAGCACAGGCTCCATCCAAAAGCGATAACGACTAGCTTCACGGAGCCACAACTACCACTTGTGATCCGACCAAGGGCTTACATTCTTTGGTTTATAACATCGCGTACTAAGTTCTTTTTGTTTCTTAAAGCATTGGGCTTTTATTTACTCTCTGTGCTTGAGACTACAAACTCGCTATCATTTGTGTTCTCTCACACCTAAGGATTATACTTTTTTATATAAGATTTTTAAGATTTATTTAAAGCGATTGTTATAATTTGTTGGAAGATAATACTCTCGATTTTACAAAAACCAACGAGTTTGTAGCTTGGACCCTGTGTATATTTTTTCTAAACCCCCCATCTGCTCGGAAGCTTTATGCATTCTTGATATTTCCTGGTTTTTTTGGTTTTTTATCTCAGATGTTGTTTGTTATGCATTACTTCCTCGCATTTAATAACAAAAAATCAGTTTATAAAATTTTTTGGTAAATTATAAAAACTGAAAATGATCAAACGTTACAACAACAGACGCTTAAGCAACCAACTTTGTCCAAACACACCACAATAGACCCAATATCCAACAATTAAGGAGATGCAAGGAAGTAGACCATATACAACAGACATAGACCAAGAAGCACGTGTCAAAGGATGCAAAAAGGGTTCAGGTTTAAATGAATCCTATAAACACTTTCCAAATCAATACTTAGGAGTACAACATAAATGAGTTTTAACTCACAAGCAAAGTAAAAGGCCATGCTTAAACAAAATAATTACATTAATAAACACAATTAACAGCCCTTGGCTCCATGTCACAATCCGTAGCTAGGTCCTTGTGGAGGCTATTGCATCACAGCACTTGGAAAGTTATTTTCTAACATAGGCTTAAGCAAGGCGCCAGTAGAATACTTCTAACACAAATATATGCAATCTTAGAAAAAATAAAGGGGTGAAATGCATAGTACATGCCATTTGTCAAACATTTTCTCGTTTTCCATCTCAAGAACTTTGCAATGTCAATTATAAATAATTCATGAATAATAAATTCCAAAATTTTTTTAATAGCAAAAAATAAGGCAGTGTCGATACAAATACATGGGAATCTCTCGTACGTCTGCTATAGGGCTATACAAGCACTCAACTAAAGCCTTGTTTAACGGTACTAATTGGCAAGGTACATTAGCAGGCCGTAATGGCGAGTTTTCTGAGCTTTTCACCGCCAAGGACACACAGGCAACATCATAAACCACAAACCAACCCCTAACCAGATTCACGAGATGATTTCACCTCTTTTCTCAAATCAATAGCATTTAACAATTTTAATAGTGGAATGTTTGCTCATTGCAACAATTATGGAAGAATAGTTTCAATTTGAGGGCTAATCTCATCCTGTCTACAAACATCAAAACTATCCTCCACGTAATAACTTCAAATAGATTATTTTTTATAACATCATAGTTTCCAATCAAGAAGTATATAATTCCACGTCCTTTTTACAATGGAAGTTGATATTCATATAATTCCAACTCTAACCATCATCTCAACATTTTAAGCATTGGTCGTTGGCACTCTTACAAAAACGCCAATATCATTTTCCATTTCCTTCCCACAAATCCAAATATTTCAAATTTTAGAATAAAACCCCTTTACTTACAAAATAAATTTTAAAGAAAGAAATATCCCACCGTTTTTAATATATCTTCAACTATAAACACATTCCCATAACCATTCTCAAGAACTCATTTGGAAAACGCTCTTTTGATTTCAAAATCAAACCCTAGTTTTCCCAAAATCCCAAAATCACTAAGCCAATTTCAAAGAGCAAATAACTAAACTTCAAAATCATATTAAGATGTCAAAGAAATCTCTACCTTAAAACTAGAAGACAAGAGGGAATTAAGGGTAGAAGCTTGGCGGAACCGAAAACAACAACTCCTCCGATTGAAACGAAACCCCTCGACGTGCTCTATCTTTTCTCCAAAAACTAGGGTGAAAAAATCAAAGGATTAATAGTAATTAGAGCTAGACAAATAAGAACTAGAGAGAGAGAGAGTGTGTGTGTGGATTTGGGGTTTTGAATGTTTAGAGAGAGAATGAGATGAAAGTGACTCAAAATGGTCTTTTCCTCCGAACTGATATACGCGACAGACCGCTCCGAGTGGACCAACACTGCTCAGCATAAGACACAGTAAATGACGCCGCTTGAGCGACCAAAACCAACGCTCGAGCTCATAATGACTCCCTCCTAGAAGTTTCATACCTACAGAAGACGCTCGGAGAAGCACAAAAAGGACCGCTCGAGCAAGATATCACACTCTAGTGTTTTGCTGACTGTAAAAGACACTCAAGCGCAAAGAAAGACTGCTCGAGCGAATAAACAAAAATCTGGGCAATAAGGTTGAGAGAGATATGTTGGAAAAACAACCTTCGGTGCTGTGATATTGCCTCACTAAGGACGTAACCTTGGAGGACTTGAAGCTTAAGGCTCATTGTGGATGGTTTCATGTTTCATGATGTAATTATTTTTTGTTTAAGCTCGAAGGCTTTACTTTATCATTAAATATAAACTCATTTTGTCTAACCAAGATCATCTTGAAAAAGTTGTAGCCTTAAGGCATTTAATTACTTGATTTAAATGTACCTTTTTACACTGTGTATCCATGCCATATGTTATAGATTCTGAATCTAGGATTGTGAATATATATTTGCATATGTCATCCTTTTGTAATGATCAAAGGTAAAGAATTATATAATGATTCTCGGTTTATATGTCTTGATAGACCTCTTACGATTAATATATCTTTATAAACATTTCGATTACCAACCTCATTCGAATTTTTGAATCCAAGGAATCCATGTAACAACTCATTCCATTCTCATTCTTGTTGCGGTGAGGTTTGGTTATTGGGGTTTTGGTTGTGTTTGAAAACAGGTTGAGAAGTTATTTTTTCAAGGAG
>NW_021025256.1:494705-608473 GCF_004153795.1 Camellia sinensis
AGAAGCCATGGACCTAGTCGTGACCATACACCTGGACGGGCAAGAGGGAAAGGTGATGGTGAGAAGGGAGGGCTCCGGCGGTAGTGAACACAACTAGCGCGCGAATAAACCAGTAACTTCCCACAGACGGCGCCAACTGATAGTGTTCTGGAACTGATAAGGTTCTGGTTCCCGGGTGAATGGGTCGGACTGGTCCAGGTTCTTCAGACTCCGGTTCAGGGGGATGACTCCGTCAAGTGACCTGCATGCAAGCCCAAAGGGGAACGGGGCAGTCCCCCAGTGAACCCTCCGGCGTGAGAATTAGTAGAGGAAGAAGTAGGGAATATGGAGAGAGGGATCAAGAGAGAGATAACTTAACCTTATTCTTGTCTTTCTATCCTTGCTTATATCCTTTGGTCATCATTTCCCTGTCTCTTGTGACGTGCTTCCTTTCGCCGAAAGCCTGTGCCGTAGCTTACCTTGTTCAGGGTGATGGGGCTCTGTTCCGACGGGGGGGTGTTGTCGTAATAAATGCTGTGATGGGATGCATTAATGGCGATGTGTTGTGATAGTAACTCTACAGATTTTTGTCTGCTGATGTGGCCCGTGTCCCACCTGCCATGTGCCCAGATGCCATTGGCCCTCCATGTCTAGATGGCCTCCAGTTGTCCTGGGCTTTGCCAACTGGGTTATGCTATTGGTCCTAAGCGATGGGTTCGGGGTGGTTTGCTGTGGGCCGTATGCCACGTGGGCCTATCCATGTCATTTAGTATAGGTTATAGGCTTTTTATTTTTTTAGTAACTTTTTAGCTATAATACTCACATGCCAAACGAAGCCTAATCAATTTCAAAATTCAAATTTGAGGGTCACTACATATGAAAAGCAATTTATTAATTTAAATTTAAAATTGGCACAATACAAATTTAAAATTATAATGATCTATCCCATGATTTATAAGTTTTAAATATAAATTTAAAATTAATCATAATTAGCTCATTATTTTTGTATCAATGAGCAATAAGAGTGATGTTAACATTATTTATATATTTACATATTTTTTTTAAAAAAATACTTTTAAGAAAAGATATTATGAGAGTTTCAAAACATCATACAAAATCTATATACTATTATAATTACAAAACAATGTCATCTTATTAAAGCTAAAATTGTAATTCTTTATTTTATTTTATTTTATTGATTTTTTAAATTTTTGATAATATGAATATGATTGGTCTATAAATTAATTTTATATTCTTAAAATAAAATTTTAAATTTAGATTCTTCCTTAAATTATGTTATCAGAATAAAATCAATATTCATTCCTTAATTTATGCATATTTTATTAAATTAAATTAAATTCTTTTTAAAATTATGTTACAATAATTAGAATGAGGTCAATAATCACATGTGTTATAATATTATTGGTCTAAAAATAATATGTTATTAAATACACGTATTCAAATTATTAATCGCTTTTAAAAGTTTATATTTTTATTTTTTGTCATTTTTGGTTTTAAACTTTATAATTTTTTTTTAATATCCTTCTAAACTATAAGGACTTGAAAAATAAATGTTTTTAAAACAAATATTTTTTTAACAAAAGAAAAAAATATTAAGAAAATAAATAAATTTTTTAACAATTGCCAAACATAATATATTCTTTTTTTTTAAATCTCGATTGTCAATTAAACAAATTAAAATAATTTTTTTTTTGTTTAAATAGTAAAGAAGAGACTTTTCATAAAATCAAATAGAAACAAACATTTTTTTTTTTAGGGCGAATTACACTAACAGTTCCTGGAACTTGGGATTTGTGTCACTTTGGTCCCTGACTTTTTAATTGTAACATATTTGACCTTGAATTTTGAATCTCATTCCAAATAAAGACAATTGAAAATATCGTTACTCCATTTCAAGTGCAAAGTCGTCAAACTGATAAAATGTGAACTAGTTTGACAAGCCCAAAATACATTTTCTGCCTTTCAAACAAAACTCAAAACTTTTATACATATTCTTCGAAAACAAAGGTGTTAATCAGAACGCATAATTATTGACAATTTAGTTGCACATAAACTACTCATTGAAATTTCTGATCACCCTTTAAATTAATTTCACAACATTTCCGCTTAATAAAGCCATCCGAGATCATAACACTAGGAAAATTTTTGTTTCCAATTCTGTTCCAATATAACAACCAGTGAATCTCTACCGTCACCTAACAATGCCCATCACTCACATGGTGATGCTGCAACCAACATCAACATAACATTTCTATAATTTGAAACTTGTGTCACTTTGGTCATTAACTTTTCAATTGTGATATATTTGACCTTGAATTTTGAATCTCATTCCAAATAAAGACAATTGAAAATATCGTTACTCCATTTCAAGTGCAAAGTCGTCAAACTGATAAAATGTGAACTAGTTTGACAAGCCCAAAATACATTTTCTGCCTTTCAAACAAAACTCAAAACTTTTATACATATTCTTCGAAAACAAAGGTGTTAATCAGAACGCATAATTATTGACAATTTAGTTGCACATAAACTACTCATTGAAATTTCTGATCACCCTTTAAATTAATTTCACAACATTTCCGCTTAATAAAGCCATCCGAGATCATAACACTAGGAAAATTTTTGTTTCCAATTCTGTTCCAATATAACAACCAGTGAATCTCTACCGTCACCTAACAATGCCCATCACTCACATGGTGATGCTGCAACCAACATCAACATAACATTTCTATAATTTGAAACTTGTGTCACTTTGGTCATTAACTTTTCAATTTGATATATTTGACCTTGAATTTTGAATCTCATTCCAAATAAAGACAATTGAAAATATCGTTACTCCATTTCAAGTGCAAAGTCGTCAAACTGATAAAATGTGAACTAGTTTGACAAGCCCAAAATACATTTTCTGCCTTTCAAGCAAAACTCAAAACTTTTATACATATTCTTCGAAAACAAAGGTGTTAATCAGAACGCATAATTATTGACAATTTAGTTGCACATAAACTAATTGAAATTTCTGATCACCCTTTAAATTAATTTCACAACATTTCCGCTTAATAAAGCCATCCGAGATCATAACACTAGGAAAATTTTTGTTTCCAATTCTGTTCCAATATAACAACCAGTGAATCTCTACCGTCACCTAACAATGCCCATCACTCACATGGTGATGCTGCAACCAACATCAACATAACATTTCTATAATTTGAAACTTGTGTCACTTTGGTCATTAACTTTTCAATTGTGATACATTTGACCTTGAATTTTGAATCTCATTCCAAATAAAGACAATTGAAAATATCGTTACTCCATTTCAAGTGCAAAGTCGTCAAACTGATAAAATGTGCACTAGTTTGACAAAAATAAATATCAAAAAATTATTTTTTAATTTTTAAAAATTATTTCTACCCACCAAAAATATATTTATATAAAAATATAATTCTTTTACATTTTTATTTTTTTATTTTTTTATCAAATTAATTTTTAATATGTGTTTGAATGATGATCATGTAATAGGTGATTGTTTTTATTAATGTTTTTGGATGGTTATCATGTAATAGATGGTTGCATTTGCTGATGGTTATCATGTAATAGATGGTTATTATGTTTTTAATATGTTTAATATATGAAATATTTTTAGTTTTGAATTTTTTGATTTAATGGATTAGTTTAATAATGCCATTAACATTGTTGCCATGTTTGACTTTTGAAAAAATAGAAATTAATTTAACGAAAACAAATATAAAAAAAAATATTTTAAAAAAATATTTCTACCGTCCCAAAAAATAAAATTATATAAAAATGATATGTTTCTAATTTTTTTTTTTTACCAATTTAATTTTTAGTTTCGTAGAAAAAATATCTGAAAATATATTCTGAAAACCAAACTAATCGGAATTTTATAACTAAGAAAATTGCAACATTATTCATTAAAAAAAACGTCCATTACATTTCAAACAACATATAAGTTAACTAACACAAAATAAATTGTATGACGATTTTGCTCTTGAAATGGATCGTTTACAAAAGAAACATCTTTTATTGTTCTTATTTGGAACAAGATTCAAAATTCATGATCAAATGTATCACAATTAAAAAATCAAGGACTAAAATGGCACAAGTCTCAAACTATAGGGATCGTTAGTGTTAATTTGCCCAAACTTATTTAAGTTATTTCTGCTTAATTAATTCTAAATAGAAGTTGTACTAAATAATTTGACATGAACTTTTTGAATAATTTTTCTTTTTTTAAAAACAAAAGCCATGAAAAAATAAAAAAACTCAATATGCGATTAACATTAAACTCTTATGTCGCATCTTAATTGAATTTAAGCCATACATTAAAGATTCTATATATGTATTTTACTTGATACAAATTATATAACATTGCTATAAAAACAATCCATAAAATCCGCCTAGCAGAAAATGAAATGATGAGATTTTTTATTGAATCCAATTCGCTTTTTTATTCTGTCACTATACAACTTTAGTTATAGAATTATGTCTTGAAATTTTGATATAATTTAAAAATTAAGAGTGTATTAAAATTGAAAACAGCGAATTTTTAATCGTAAAAGACCATTAGGTCCATCACACCCTCATGATATAACACTGTCACAGCATAAAAAATAAAAAATAAAAACACTGCAAATCTGTTTTACACTTTGATAATGGCTTCTTTTCAATTGATTTAATGGTTGAATTGTGAGAAAAAAAAAAAAAATTATGAACCCTATAACAATGAATTATGTTGTAGATTGTTTTAGGGCTCACAACTCCTCTCACATTTGGACTGAATTCTCTGGTCAATTGAAAGAAATAAAAGTTCAAACCCTTTTCATAACCAGAATAGTAGTAATTTTAATATTAGATAAATGGAGAGAATTTTTTAAAAAAAATCAAAAAATAGAAAAAGAGTGCCTTTTTTTTTTTTTTTTTTCCTTTCTAGTTGGGACCCATAAGCATGTCTCAATCTTGAATCTTGAGTAGAAATCTAATCCTATCATACAGTAATGGATTTGATTGTTCCCTAATAGAAGAAGTGCACCAATTTGTTCCAAAACCTTGTGGCGTAGCTTTCATTATGAGATTACACAACTAATATTTGAAAGCAACCCTTCATAATGTAAAGAAATTCAATGGCAAGTTGATACCCTTTTTTTATTATACTAAAAATAAATAATTAAAACCTCCAAAAATGTTGTTCTTTTACCCTTCTTTTATTAACAAATTCAGCTTAACAAGTATAGAACCTACAATGGTCTACTTAATTAAAAACAAACAAAAAAGTAAAAAATTGTTTAGTAAAACCAATAAAATTTTTCGTCTCTTAAGCTGCAGACTCCACTATATCATCCCAAAAAAGAGGAAACTTGGTGTACATTCTTGCATCCGAAAACTGAGGGGGGGGGAAATGATTAGGTATGTGTAAAAGTTAAATAGTAATAATTTTTATTTAATTATTCATAATATATATATATATATATTTATCACATAAATAAATTTAATTGAACCTTATCTATATATCTTCACGTATGTAGCACCAAAGGCAACATGTATGGTGCTCACACCACTTGACCCCTGTAGCAGTTCTCAATAGTGTGAACTAAAATTTAATTTTTGTCACCGAATTTGCATTTGGACCAATATATATATATATATATATATATATATAAATTCTTATTTTTAAAATCAGTACAAAAGAAATAAGAGAGGAAAAGCTATATTGCCCATCGATAAAATTCAAACTTAAACATTATGTCTAGCAAAATAAATGCTTCATCCACCACACAAATCTTTATTAAGTTATAATTTATTTATTTTTATTTTTTTTATAGGTAGTAATTGACTCTTTTCAAAACAAAGAAAAACGTTTTAAACGGCTAGTTTCTAATCGCTCTCTTGCACTCACTTTCACAATAGAAGACAGTAGTAGGAAAAACAAATTTGGAAGGCAGTGAGTGTACAAGTCGAATAGCTGATTGAGATTTGTCCTAGTGTGTTTTTTTGTTTTATTATTATTTTAATATTGGGGGCAAAAAAAGAAATGAAGAAAAAAAAAAAGGAAAGAATGGATGAGAAGCAACTTATCAAACACAAGTTACAATATGGTGGGGTTTGGCAATTATTTTTTGGGAAAATTGGCCTAAGGTCCCTCTGTTAATTTTAGTAATGGAAAAGATCCACAATATTATATTATGATATCTAAGGTCCCTCAACTTCCACACTAATATATCACAGAGAAAATTAACTCTCTCAAGACAATCCATCGAATAATTTCTCGTTGAAGAAAATCTGAGCCTACTCTCCCTCTATATCAAGAGACCCAACTTCTTCTTCCTCAAGCAGCTCTGCTTCGGGTTTCCTCCAGCCGTTGCTCCGGCGTTGCCATCCATTCCTTACTGGTCTTCTTCATTTTTTCTAGAGAGAGAAACACAGATTTGCAGGCAGCCAACAGAGAGAGAGAGATCGACTGTGGTGCTAGATCAAATGAAGAACAGAGCTTTCTTGTCGGCACTGTTGATGCTGTGAATGTGAACCTAGATGCCTTGCAAAAGATTGAGAGGTTCTTGCCCCAACCAGGTATTGAAAAAATTGTAATGGGTCGATACCGTTCCCCTAAGAAGACACCGTATTAGAGGACCCTTTTTTTGTCATCTGGGTTCTCCCCATTAACATTTAGTAACTTCACGGAATCACAGGCTGAGTGTGTGGTGAAGAGGACTCTGGTTAGGGGATTCCATGCCGAGAAGAGGCAGTCTTCTCTCCTTCTGTGCTGGCAGCAAAAGGAGCTCATCTCGGCGTCAGCATGGAGGTGCTGAGGAGTAGAGGTGTCTTTGATCACAAAATTCATCCCTGTAGTCAAGAAGTTGCACTCATAAGTTATGACTTACTGCTTTAGTATCTGACATTTTTGAATCTTCTTGATTCTCCCCATTATCATCCAAGCATTTAGCCTTTGTATTTTTCCACCCAACCATAAAACATCAATATCAGTTTCAGAGAAATTCAGAATTTCTCTGGAGATAAATTCGGAAGTCAGAGAATTTTGGTTAAAACACATTATAAAAACACATTTGATAAATTCCGAAGTCAGAGAAATTTCGTTAAAACACATTCCGAAGTCAGAGAAATTTAAAATTTCTCTGAAGATTAATCCAGAATTTCTCTGGAGAGAAATTCCGAAATCCAGAGAAATTTCCAGAATTTCTCTGGAGAGAAATTTCTCTGGACCAATTTTCTCTAGATCAATTTTCTCTGGATCAACTTGAGGGACCTTAGACATTATGAAAATATTGAGTGTCCTTTATGCTGTAAAATCTTAATATCAGGGACCTTAAAAAAAATTCCCCTTATTTTTTTAGTACTTTTTATTTTTTACAAAACTTAAAAAGTGATGTGTTTGGTAATTATTATTTTTTTTATTATAGAAAAAGTTTTGTAGGTCTTTTTAAATTTTTATTTTTTGATAAGAAATTATCGTAATGCGCTGCTGTAAAATCCGTGTTATCATAACCAAAAGAAAATGATGAGATTTCTTAAACTGCTAAAGGTAAAATCGTCTTTACACAAATCTGCAGGGATTTTAACCACAAAAAAAAAAAAAAAACTAATATGGAAAAGTTACTTATTTAGCCGAAAAAAAAATAGGCTTTTACTTGTCATTTTTAGTCAAAATACTTATTTAAAGATTGTCAAACAGAACCTTAGATATTAACCATTTAACAATTTTCTTCTCTTACCCATCATTTCAGTTAAATTTAAACTTAAAAGAAGTAAGCATTTGGACTCTTCCAAAAAATTTATAATCTTATCTCGATTCTTTTAAAATCTAAATAATTTTATCTTGACCTTACAAACTTCCTAAAAATCTCATAGCCCAATACAATATTAAATATTTATAAAAGAAATTAACATTTTGATCCTCTAAAATCTATATATAATCTCATTTTGTTATCATCTGGTTTTCAAACTCAAAAGCGGTTTTTGAGTTTATTGTTTTTCATATTCTTTTGTTGTTAGCCAAAAAATAAAATAAAATAAAATAATTATTAAATATTTTAACCTAATATTTTTACTTTTCAAATGCATTTAATCTAAATGCACCTAAAACATAAAATATTTTTTTTACTTTTCAAATGCATTTAATCTAAATGCACCTAAAACATAAAATATTTAAGTATATTTAAAAAGTAAAACTTATTGATTAAAAATATGAAGAAAAAAAAATTTACTGAAAACAACAAAAAAAAAAAAAATTAAAAACAAAGAACTCAAAAATATTTTCAAAAGGTACAACAAAAGTTCCCTTTTTACAATTTTTTTGGCCCACCTCTGGTTCTTACCATTAAGGCCCAACTCCAATTATCTAACTTTTGTAAGTTTCTGCAGTTGTGGGCCCAGGGCTTAAACCAATAAACTGGGCCTGATCATGACTAATTAGGAGAGGGTGATCATGTACTAATAATACATCATTTTCATAAGATCACGCATCTGCATTATTAAGATTATTAAATGACATTAATCATTGAGATTACTGTCGAAAGAGCCGTCCTTCGGTTCATTAACTCATCATAATCATGTTATTAAAAGGTGTTTTGGAAAGTAGGTTAAAATGTAGTTTTTTTACCTTTTTTTTTTTTTTTTTGAAAAAATGTATAAAAAAGCAGAGAAATGATGTGACTCAAAAAAATCAAAAAGTCAAAAAAATAACTTTTAACCAACTTGTCAAAATAGGCCTCTTTTATGAGTCGATAGACAATTTGTTTTAAAGTTTATGACTAATCATGATGTTGGTATTGATTGACATTGAGTGATTTTAGGCTTTTAGCTCTTGTGAGTTGGAAGAGCTGCCCTTCAATTCATTAACTGTAATAGCGTAATTAAGCATCCAAACATAATTTTCTGTGATGTGTCAATGAACAATTTAATTTTAATTTCTTGACTAATTATTATGATGTTAGTTCATGACACCGATGTCGATGGGCTCTTAACATTCTGTGATTTTAGGCTTTTAGCAAACCATGATGTTGGGACTCGGAAGAGCTGCCCTTCAGTTCATTAACCGATAATCATGCCATCAAGCATCTAAACATTTTCTTTTGTGAGGCGGCTATCAATTTGATTTTAGGATTTTGGTAAAACATGATCTTATTGTTTGAAATGGTTTATTTGGTCCAATTTATAAGAGTTGTTTATAATCTCTTTTTTTATATATATATGTATAAAGTTTGTGTTAGAATTTTGATACAGTTTCTACTATAGTTTATAAGGCAAAAAGAAAAAGAAATAATTTTTGAAAATTTGAGGGAGGCATGTCTTTAACTTCTATTTTCTGAATTTTAGTTTTCAAACCCGAGCTGATGGGCCATTTAAAGTTCTCTATTTTAATATCTCATTAGTGCTTAATTATATGTATAGATAAACATAATTGGCCTATCAAGTTTCAAGTCTCTATACAGAGGGTACAGATAACACCTTGGATATTAGCCTTTTAGTTTTGTTCTTAAAGTGGGCCTTGTCATGGGGCTTCAATCATGGGCCAAAGCAAACAACATATAAGCCCAAATCTGTTTTAATCCCTACATTAGAATCATACATTACAAGCATCAAATATATGAAGCAAGAATCCCTTTTTGAAAAACACTCACTTATCCAGCGTGACGTTCATATTCGAGTTTCATTCTCCTATTTCCCTCCTATCAAAGCAAGAGCAATGGATGATATATGACCTTTGTTGTTTTGGAAAAGATGATATGTTGGTAATAAGTAATCTCTAAGGATTATATAATATTGTTCATGTGATATTTCTAATTAATAATGTAACAAAAAAATTTACAAGTGAATATTGTTGATCAACATTTGCTAAGTTGTTAAATAGATAAGAGTCGCCCACTTAATGTGATTAACAGTTTCTCATTTACCAAGAACACTATATAAACAATATCACGTAATACTCTGTCATTACCTAATAATTTTCCCTATTCATGCATGGCGACTCTTGTGAATTCCAAAAGTTAGGGATAGCATAAATGATAGCACTTTTTTTATTGGGTAAATTACATTGACCTCTCATAAGCTTTAGAGAAAAAACAGTAAATTTTATAATTTTAACATAATTATAATAGACTTTCTTTTCTTAATGTATTAATCCACATAATACTTAGTATCATTTTCATCAATAATTTTTTAGTCACATGCATTGGCACAATTAGAAATTCATCTTAGAGGAAACATACATTAATTACAATATTAAAAATAAAAAACGGTGCTGCGATATACACCAATTTGTGTGCTAACTAGTATACCAACTAGTGTTATGCCATTATTACTGACCCCACTTATTAATTAAATTACAAATATCCAAAACTTCTAAAATTATGTCACATCATTTGTTAGTATACTAATTGATACATATAGTATTTTTCAAAAAAAAGGTTCTCCCATAACAAAAAACAACGAAATATTATTAAACTTATATATTTCTTTTATCAAATATTACAATTATCATGGGATTTACATTTGACTTATAGATTCACTATCAACAACTAAAATTTATTAACCTAGCAGTAGGGACAAACAAACAATTGAATTTACAATCAACAAATCTAATCATATCAACTTAATAGAGAGTCCCACAACAGAGAGAAATAATCAATCATAGTGAGAAAAAAATTATCCATTGATTCAATTCTTACTTTCACTTGTCAATTAAGAGTGCATACAAGAATGGTCAAAAGAATAAATAGAGAATTTTCAAAAGGTTAAAAATGTGAGTTTTACATAGCACTATTACAATTTTATAAGAGATAAATAATACATATGTAACGGTATAAGTAGAAAAAATTGAAGGAGGCACGTGACCCCCTAGGCCTAAGGTAGCTCCGTCCCTAGTCATATGGATAGAAAAAGAAAATTATCATTTATTTCATATTGAAATGTATATATTTTATTGTTTATCCTTTTGTGTTCACACCATTTGTATTATTTTAAATCCCTACAACATTACCAAAAAGAATGTTAGTGTAATAATGCCAAAATTATGGATTTTTTTTTTGTTTTTTTTCTGAATCTTAAGAAGAAGTCAGCGTAATTCATATTTTTTATTTTAATTTGGGAAAGACTATGATACATGTTATGCATCATATAATTAAAGAAGAAAATGACATAATTCTATACTTTTTGAGTTATAATTTAAATAATAAAAAAAATTCATAACCAAACACTACATAAGACATAATTAAAAATTTCAAAATAATATTATAGTTAAAAAAAAATCATTATATTAAAAAATAAAATAGCATAATTAAAAGTGCGTGTAGAATTCTCCTTTTAATTTTGACTTGGGCTGGATAAAAAATGTCTATATATGGGCTGGATCAAGTCAGCCTGGGTAGCTGCTAATTTGATTGGGTCGACTCTCTAGTTCTGATTGGAAATCGCATGCCCATCACTACTTTTTTGGAAGCTCGGCTCGTTTAAAAGAACAAAAAATTTTAATCAAGCTTAAACTTAAGTTCGGCTCCACACACACACACACACACCAACGAGCGCGATCACTCAAAGCCACTCACTCACTCACTCAGAATTTGCGCCGCATTTGATCGTCGCAACCTCTTTCTCACCGCCGCCTCCACCGCCCCCGGCGACCTTCAGAGGAGAGAAGAGAGAGAAAAATGCAGAGTCTTGCTGTTCCATAATCGCCGATCGGTCGCCGGAAAAGCTTGATCGACCTCGATCTTCGAAGCAGTGCTCCGGCGTTTGACTTGACTGACTGACTGAGCTTCTTTGGAAGGTTTATTGATGGCTTCGGAGGACGTGAAGAGCGGGGAATCTGCGGTTTCGACGATCGTAAATCTGGCTGAAGAAGCTAAGCTCGCGAGAGAAGGGGTTGGGGCTCCGAGTTTTGCTGTTCTTAGTATCTGCAAGTCTCTCGTTGCCGGAGGAGTCGCCGGAGGACTGTGAGCTTTTATTTTGTTTTTGTTTTTGTTTTTATTTTTTATTTTTATACTAAATTTTTTATTTCTCACAGGGAAAATGAATTGTTTGGTGATCTGCGTGGTTAATGAGGAAATTTAGGGATGGAGTGTAATTGAAACAACATAAAAGAGATTTCATAACGCTAATCTGAATCTGCATTTGCAAAGAATTTTTCAATGCTTAAACCACAAATAAACATAAACAAAGTGCAGACATAAGGATGAAAAAAATATATAAGCATGGGTAATCCTGGAATGTTGCCATAATCGTATTGGGTACTTACTGGGTACTGGTTCTAATACCGATAAGATTGCATGTATTCCGGGTATTGGTGCTCGTACCTCTAAAACTGCATGTATATCAGTATTTGAAATACGTATCGGATACTTTTTATACATGCTTTGGCAATTGGGTACTCCATGGATACTTAATGGGTGCATCCGTATACCAAATTATGGAACATTGGTGGAGATACCTTTAATGTATTAGAGAGTTATTATTTACTTGATGTGCTAGAGATGTAAGATGTATTATTCAATGATGAAGTTGATAAAAGTGAAAATTAAAGCGTCAAGTTTTTTAATTTTGCTTAGTTTGCTTTTGAAATAAAGCTTTGTTTTGTAATTTTATCTATTTAATGGTATTAAAATAGCTTATAGACTTTATTTTGATATTGTTATTGTTGAATTATGATTTTTTTTTTTTGTTGGTGGAGATACCTTTATGGCATGTTTGATTGGAAGGATTAAAGTATAGGATTGAGATTATTAATCCGTGGGCCCAATCATCCTATGTTTGTTTTGACATTTTAGTTTAGGATTATTAATCCAATGGATAATTAATCCAACAAATTTGTAGGATTATTAGTAATGGGGTAGGGGTGGGATAACTAATACCACACTAATTTAATAGGATTATTAATACCTCACTATTAGTGTTGTGAATCAAACATGGCCTTAATGTATTAGAGAGTTATTATTTACTTGATGTGCTAGAGATGTAAGATGTATTATTCAATGATAAAGTTGATAAAAGTGAAAATTAAAGCGTCAAGTTTTTTAATTTTGCTTAGTTTGCTTTTGAAATAAAGCTTTGTTTTGTAATTTTATCTATTTAATGGTATTAAAATAGCTTATAGACTTTATTTTGATATTGTTATTGTTGAATTATGATTTTTTTTTTTTGTAATTTTTCCTTTTAGTTTTGATATTGAACTTTGATTTGTAGATTGAATTTCAAATTATAAATTATAAAAAATAAAAAATTTATCGGCATACCCCAGTCGTATCTGTATTCTATTTTTTTTAGATCTTGCCATATTGACGTACCCGTACCCGTATTTGTACCCACACCCGTGCTTCATAGGCACTAGAGTAAGGAAAATGTTGAAGAACCCCAAAGAATTATCAAAATTTCTACTAAATATCTCACATAGTTGTGTACCCACACCATGTTCAGCTTATAGAGGAAAAATGATGACTTGCTGTTAAGGAAATTTCAAAACTTTCTAAATCCTACATATATATATATAATAGCGGTTTGTACACACGATGCGTGTGCAACTCGAAGAAAATAATATTACATGAATGATAACAAAGAAAATGCACATATTGTATGTGTTGGTCAAGTAGTAAGAACTTCTTTTATTAAACCCATAGTCATGGGTTCGAGGCCCTTCCTCCTCTTCACATAATTTTTACAAAACACCAAATATAGGGATATTTTAGGAAAATCAAAAATATGATACACATATGTGTCAATACCACCAGCATCTTTCACTTTATAATAGTATAAAAGATAGATAGATAGATATACACTAGGGGTAGACCCATATGGGTGTGCAGTTACAGAATTCATTAGTTTGTGGATGTGTGGTTACAGAAGAAGTTTTGCGATTAGAAAAGGTAACTGCCCTTGGGGTATTATCGGAAATAGAAATCTGTGACATCAACACCAATTCCAACATTTGCTTTATCGATGTATAGTGTAGTATAGTATAGTATAGTGTAGATAGAAGATAGTGTAGATAGATAGAAGATAGTATAGATATATGTTTGCTTTTATTAGTTTTTAAGCAACCAAACAGAGCACAAGGCTTCATATCTGTTGATCATTAGTAAGGTATAAGAGTCAAGACTCAGAGAAATACAATCATCGTTCCTTGGCTACTTTCTTTGCAAAAGAGAAAAAGAAAAAAGAAAGAAGAAAAGCAAAATAGGCATAGAGTTTGCTTCTTTCTGATGTTTTTTAGAATAATTAATCTGGATATATTTTTCCCCTTGAAAAACTAGAAGGTCGATTCATGGTTGTGTAATACATATATATTGTGGTTAAAGCTGGTTGGCTATTCTTTTTGCCAATTTATGTTGGGGTTGTTTTCTGGGTGTGTTGTTGCATATTTATGATCTCATTCGTGGTTTGTGTTGTAAATTATAGATTTCCTTAGGTTAAATTATGCCAACAGTTAGGTTTGTACCCAATCTACTTCTCCAAGATCCCCATCGAACGAGGACTGAACTGGATGTGGATTTTTTACTTCCTGTGGTTGCTGAAAAGATTGTCTTGACCTCTGTTTGGCACTTAATTGAGGAAGCTGAAAATTGACTACATAATTTCTATTGGAAGATGCATGTTTTGCTCAAGAAACGTACCTATAAAGAGTGCACAAGACTCCAACAAACACATGAAAGAAATATACCTCTAGCTTCAAGGGTAACGTCAATAAAGGCCTAGACCATAACCAAGAGCCTTTGTCACAACAAAATATGAAACAAACCTCTCGTAACCTGAGAGGTTAGGAATGCTATGTGACATTGCCACCTTCACTTTGCATGTGCTTAGGAAAGTTTTGATCTTTGATTGGAGTTTTGGGCTTGGTAGAATATTGGAAAAATTCTTATCTTGAGCTTTAAGAAGTTGATTGTACATTTCATGGTTTCTAGTTAATAGGTTTTGTCTTTGTGGTTTTGCCACGTTAATCCGCCATTTATTTTCTACATGTGTATTGTAGGTCACGCACTGCTGTAGCTCCATTGGAACGGTTGAAAATATTGCTTCAGGTGATTCCCCCCACCCAAAGCCCTTTTAAAGATTTTCATTTCCTTTTTCTGTTGAACACCTATGCTCATGCATACTCATGGTCAAAGCTTTGGTATAGTCTTGTATTTTCCATTCCACCATATGAAAACAAATTAAACTATGCAGTAGTGTACACTGATAGTGATGTTATTGAGAATGCTTCACTTCACTTGACAATAGTAAAGTGATATCTCTGTTTGGTGGTTTTATACTCAAGAGTAGTAGAGTGATATCTCCCCGATTGTTGCATTTTGAGTGTTAAGGTGAACAAACCTCGAGAAATTTTGCATGAAAGACAGACTTGTTTTAGCCATTCTGTCTCAAATCAATTTGGGTTTATGCCTGGTAAGTCAACAATGGAAGTGATCTATCTTTTGAGGAGAGTAATAGAAAAGTATAGAGAAAAGAAAAGAGACATTCATATGATTTTTACCGATCTTGAGAAAGTATATGATAGAGTGTCTCGAGATATAATCTGTTAGAGAAGAAAAGGGTGACAAAAGGTTACATTAATGTGATTAGAGATATGTATGAAGGTGTAGTGATTACTATTAGATCGCCTGCTAGAGAGATGAGTAAATTTCCAATTACTGTAGGGTTACACCAAGGATCAACCTTAAGTCTTTATCTTTTCGCTTTAGTTATAAATGAGTTGACACGTAATATTTAGGATGATGTGCCATAGTGTATGCATTTTGCAGATGATATCGTGTTAATGGATGAGATTAGAGAAGGAGTTAATACTAAGTTGGAGATTTAGAAAAAAACACTTGAATCTAAAGGATTTAGGATAAGCAGAACTAAGACTGAGTATATGAAATGTAATTTTAGTAACAGTCACAATGGAAGCAGAGGAGAAGTGAAGATTGAGAATCAACAACTACCTAAGAGTGAACATTTTTGTTATTTAGGATCGATTATCTCAACGACTGGGAGGATTGGAGCGAATGTGGTCCATAGAATTAAGGCGGGGTGACTTAAGTGGGGGAGTGCATCTGGGGTACTGTGCGATAAACGAGTATCCATTAGACTAAAAGGGAAGTTCTATAAAACGGCTATTAGACCAGCAATGTTGTATGGGACGGAATGTTGGGCAACTAAGAAACATGTAAATAAGATGAGTGTTGCTAAGATGAGGGTGTTAAGGTGGATGTGTGGCAAAACTAGAAAAGACAGAGTTAGGAATGAGTATATTCGAGAATGAGTAGGAGTAGTACTAATAGATGATAAATTGAGAGAGAATAGATTGAGATGGTTTGGTTATATACAACAAAGACCAATAGAGACAATAGTGAAGAAATACGATACAGTGATGGTAGATAGTAATGTTAGGGGAAAGGGTAGATTTAGATTGACGTGGACTAGTATAGTAAATAGATATATGAATCTTCTTAATTTGACTAATAAAATGGCTTTGGATAGAGACGAGCGGAGAAGAAGGATTTATACAGCCGACTCCATTTGATGAGACTTAGGTTTGGTTTGGTATACTATTCAACATTTATCTAGAGCCATATTATTTTACAAATTATAAGTTTTCATTTTGTTTCCATCAGCATCAATATTTTTAAATTTTATTTTTCCTAAATACATTTCTTTTGGTACGGTTAATGTTGCACATCCATGACAATGCAGTAATTGGTTTTTGATTATCATAGACAAACTGTCTTAAACGAGTCCCTTCAGATTCAATAAGTTGGTACTACCTTGAGTTTATCACAAATGCCTTTGTATCACAGAGATGCATACTCTCTCTGTGCACATGTGCTTCTTGGCTCATCAGATGCAGGAATTACATTTTAAATGATTTTGAAATTTAAATTGAACTTCATTTTTCTTTTGAAGGATCACATTTTATGTATGACAAGACTATTGACAATTTTTATTTGTATGTATGCATTCCAAACATTGTTTTATACACATGTACTTACTATATTTTTTGCTTTAATTAATTCTTGTAATGTGCAGGTACAAAACCCGCATAATATAAAGTACAATGGTACTGTTCAAGGCCTGAAGTATATATGGAGAACTGAGGGCTTCAGAGGATTATTTAAAGGCAATGGTACTAATTGTGCGCGTATTGTTCCAAATTCAGCAGTCAAGTTCTTCAGCTATGAGCAAGCTTCTAAGTATGATGGTTTCTACTTCCGGTTGCTTCACAAATATAAAAGCGCATTGATTGGATTTCTAGTGTTGGATGTTCTTCTTTGGTTTTGAATTTTTCTCTTTTTTTTTCATTTTTAATTTGACAAGAGATTCCAAAATTTAATTTTAAATGGTACTTACTGTGTTTGTGGAACATGTTTTGTTTAATGAATTTAATTTTTTTGGTTTTGGCTTTGATGAGTTTTATGTGTGTGTATATATGTATGTATGTATTCATGCTAAATGGCTATATTCAAGTCTTCTATTGATTTACTGGGCTAACTTTTCTGCGTATTAGCTATCTAGGTTATGTGCAGCAACCTACTATTACTAAATTAGTTGCAGTGCAAAGTTTGTCTAATACTTATGAGGAGAGAAAAGATGGTTTGAATTGATCACTTCTTTGCATTGGAAATTAGTAGTTTGGTGAGAAGGCGAACCGAGAGGGAATGGTAAATTCTATATTAAATAGATTTTGGAATCTGAGGCATCTATAAAATTGTTTAGTCGTTACCATTATCTTCTCCCCTTATTGATGCCTTCGTGGCACGTTTGTTTTGCTGGTGTGGAAGGTTAGGGGTGGGAATTTCATTCTATTTTCTGTCCATACCAGAGCTCAAGACATGATTCTAGTGGCACATAGAAATGTGGCGAGTGCAGAATTGAAGTACCTCTGAAACATGGGTATCTTTAACTCATTATGCGGTGATTATCTAATACCCATTCCAATAGGAATGAACTAAAAGAGAAGAATGTACAAAGTTTGCCCTGCAAACTATTGAAGTCCACAATCAGCATGATAAAACCTCAGGCAACATCTGCAAGAAGTATAGGAAAAAATGAATAGAAACAAAGAATCTTTGTTGCCAACGCATGTGTAAGCAAGCTGTTAAGGAGGCCAAGAATTTTAATTTGGTCTCAGGAAGCATGAAGAACTTTATGTTACTATATGCATAATAAGACCAGGAACATTACTGTTCTGCCTTTTTAAGCATACTGGAGGCAGGGGTATCTTTCGTTGCATCTCATGTGGTTCAAAACACTGGTGAACTTCTGCAAATAGGATAAACATTTAATGAATTCTTTTGGTTCACTTGTTAATTTGGTTCAAATTTGTATTTTGGAATGCATGGACAAAGGTATTTGTGGGTGATGTCATTGCAGCAGAACTTACAAATACTTTTTGTGGGTCTTATAAAAACCACATTAGAGGCTTACAGAAATTATAATTTTATTTTTCTCACATTGCTCACCATACTTTTCAACTATTCATTCAGTATATATTCTCTCTGCTGACAGTTCCTTGTTATACTGCAACAGGGGTATCTTAGCTTTATACCAGCAGCAAACTGGCAATGGTATGCCCATGTTTTGCTTTCCGTTTTATTGTTGTCTTTCTTGTGGGGCCAGAAACTCATTTATGTGGATTTGACTTGTCATTTATTAGTTTGTGGGTATTGTAAGAGGCCAGTTGTTATTTTGGTTTTAAACAATTGGAATTCAAATTAACAGTAATGTGTTCTGCATCTCCTAGAGTACTCCAAAACTTTTCTTTGATTTGTTGAAATATTATCATAAATGGCAATTTACAAAGAATATGCGGACTGTCTGATACATTGCCTTCATTATTCGATTGCAGAAGATGCTCAGCTCACTCCTGTATTACGCCTTGGAGCTGGAGCCTGTGCTGGAATAATTGCCATGTCCGCAACATACCCTATGGACATGGTTCGTGGCAGACTGACTGTGCAGGTATTTTTTTGCTCCTCAAGGATGCTTATCTCTTTGGAAC
Source organism: Camellia sinensis (assembly GCF_004153795.1). Lineage (NCBI taxonomy): Eukaryota > Viridiplantae > Streptophyta > Magnoliopsida > Ericales > Theaceae > Camellia > Camellia sinensis. The sequence goes on from NW_021025256.1 coordinate 513,700, forward strand.
TTGGGAGTGTTGAAGGTTTTCTTTGTGAATATTGGGTGGCTTCTCATGGTGTGTTTCCATTGGAATAATTGCATATTTCCTTTGACTTTTGCAGACAGAGAAGTCTCCTTATCAGTACAGAGGAATATTCCATGCTTTATCCACTGTGCTCCGAGAGGAAGGCCCACGGGCTTTGTATAAAGGCTGGCTTCCTTCTGTCATTGGTGTTGTAAGTCCTATATTTCTTGTAACTATCCTGGAACTGCTTTGTAAAGTTGTGACGATTGCATGTATGCGTGTGGAAATTCACAACTTTTAACCCATCTTTCTCCCATTCACAGAGATGCTGCCCGTGAGATTTTCTTGGAACATGTGATTGACCAATAAATATAGAGATCTTGTTTTCATAGATTATAGGAATGATATAGGAGCAGAAAGAGAACATTGAGAGAGAGAGAGAGATCAACCAAATCTGAATTTTGTTTGTCTGGACACTAATTTCGTCTTACACGAATTGAGCCTGTTTTTAGGCTCTAGACTACATTTCGTGGAAATATTCCTAAACTGATCCTACCAAAATAGAATAGGATTCAAATCATACCACCAAAGCCACGACAAGTCCGAAACAGTGTTACCAGAAAATACTAAAACCCTAGCAATTTACATTTTGGAGCACATTCTGAAACATGATACACTTTCATTCCAAAACAGTAAATTAGCGATCCAAAGCTATCCCATAATTTTTTTATGTTTTTCATTGAAAGTGGCATATCACGTTCCCATTCCTATTCCCTGTAACAAAACGATCAGCATTCTAGGTAACATAGATCCGAAAAGAAAGAAAACACACCAACATTATCTATAAGATTCCCAAATAGATCAATAAACACATTATCCTTATACGAGTCCTCATCATTTAGGCTGCATATTTCTTCTGACTATTAACTTTGCTTACAATGGAATATTCATGTCATCTTGTTAGCCATGTGCATGGACGTTATGCTCTGATTTGGTATTTGCAGATTCCATATGTGGGACTCAACTTCGCGGTGTATGAATCTTTAAAAGATTGGTTGATTAAAAGTAGACCTTTTGGACTTGTTGAAGATACTGAGTTGAGTGTGACCACACGGCTTGCCTGTGGAGCTGTTGCTGGCACTGTTGGCCAAACTGTTGCTTACCCTCTTGATGTCATTCGTCGCAGAATGCAAATGGTGGGATGGAGTAATGCTGCTTCTGTCGTCACAGGCGATGGGAGGAGCAAGGTTCCACTTGAATATACAGGCATGATTGATGCTTTCAGGAAAACTGTTCGGCATGAGGGTTTTAGAGCACTTTACAAGGGTTTGGTCCCCAATTCAGTGAAGGTCAGTCTCATATCATACCCTCTCACCTGCCATTTATTCAATCTTCATCTGACCTCCTCTGTGCTGACTGGTGCAGATGGTGGATAGATAGGAATTTTAAAAATGAGGTTATGTTGGGATTTGTCATTATTTCATTGGATTACTCTCCAAGTGATATGGTTAATGTTCTTTAAGCTGTGTTTGGATCTATGCTAGCTGGACTCTTCAAAATAAATTAAATACCCATATCTGACACCCGACATTTGGACAAGGGTGTGTGATATATGTACGATACTTTCTATTGGACAACACTATCATTATATGTATATATTGTTTTATAATTGCTACAAAATGAGTAAAATTCCTTTTTGATACTATATATTACATATAACATTTTATCTCGCATGCTCTATGAAGCACGGACACGTCCCTGAGGCCTGCATACGAGTGTCGAACACAGACATGCGTCGGACAAGCTGTGGACACGTGTCCGACACTCTCCCTTACGTGTCCCTTTTTTTGTTTGGAATTTTTCCAGTCAGACACGCAGTGGCACGTTTCAAACAAGCACGATGTGGATTGAAGAAGCCCTAAAATTGCTGGAGAGAGAGAGGGAGAGAAAGGGAAGAGCGATAGATCAAAGGAAAACAAGGATGTGCTCCAATGGTTGCTGCGAGAGAGAAATAGAGAGGAGAGGAAAGAAACCCTAACCTGTTTTGACTTGGTCTTCTTTGTTGTTCTTCTTCTTCTCTTCATCTTTTGTCTTCTTCTTCTCTTCTGATTTTGTTTCTTTTGTCTCTCCTCCCTTTTCTATCTCTTCTGCCTCCCTTCTCCCTTTTCTGTCTCCCTTTCCTTTTATTCTCTCTCCCCTCTCTTTTTTTTTCTTCTTTTTTTTTTTTTTCCTGATGTGGGATTATCAAATAAAAGTAATTATTTAAAGTTAAGAAATTTTCTTTTTTTTATTTATTATTTACATCCATGTTTTTATTAAAATTTATAAAATAAATTATTTTTATTTGAAAAAAATCAATTTTATTAAAAAAATTTAATTAATGTGTTTATTAATTTTATTATTATTGTAATTTTATAGGAACCAATGTTTTTTTTTTTTTAAATTTTAGATATATGATAAATAAATAAAATTATATATATTAAACGTGTTCCCAGCGTGTCGATTTTTGAAAATTTGCATGTCCGCGTGTCCATGTCGTGTCCCGTGTCCATGCATCGTAGCACATGATAGATCAAATATATAAAAGTACAATCTTTTTTTTATCAAGTCCGCATACCGTTACACTTGAGGTTTGACAGGTTTGACTTCTACATACACACCAGCAGCACCGGACACCCATACCCGAGTTAATGTAACATGGGTTTGAATCACGGATTTGAGCTATATTTCATTCACTTCTCTCTTCACTCGTCTTTTCCTTTCCATTAGCAAATACCTCTCTGACTTTATGATCCAATCATAGCATAACTGTCCTTTATGGGTCAATGTCTTGTAGAATTTCACTTTTTTGCCTGGCAACATACTGAGTGTCACTGGAAACATATTACAGGGCCAAAATTGGATTAGTTGGATGATTTAGGATTAAAACAACTTCTCTTAGATAGAACATGTGGGCTAGGAGTTGAGGGTGACTTACTTTCTTTGGATTAATCATTCAGAAATCTGTTTTCCAAATACTTGAATTTGAGTTAATTAGCAATGTTTAATCCTTAAATAGAATAGGTGACCTCTATTAAAACTGCAAATAAACCCGTTTTGATGATGCTCTTAACTTGATTGTTTTCAGGTTGTCCCATCCATAGCTATTGCTTTTGTGACGTATGAGCAGGTGAAGGACATCCTTGGAGTCGAGATAAGGATATCAGACTAACAGGCTGGAAACTCTGATCTCTGTTCAACAGCTGCGCTATTTTTGTAGCTAAGGGAGAGAGACATTGTAAACCAGGAGTCATGTCTCGTCTCATATTGAGAGAGGGAGAGGGAGTTTAGAGATTTGTTTGTACCAGTGTTACAATTTTTGCTCCCTCTCTTGTTTAGCTGTGTATGTTTCTTTTGAACATGCTTTATTGTCAGTAATAATAAGCATTTGTGAGGAACGACGCTACGTGGGCATTCGCCTGCCTGCCTTGCTGTTCAAGTCAAGCAGGCTTGGCAGAGGGATACTTTTTAATTGGAGAATGCAAAAATAATTTTTCAATAGCAGACTACAATACGCAGATTCTCTAATTCGTTGAATGGTGGTATCAAGTCATTGGGCATATTTGGTTGTGTTCTCATTTTCTGGCTTTGTTTGGTAATGTTTTCGTCTTCTCTTTTTTATTTTTTCATTTTATTTTTCTTTTTTGGATACCGGAAGCAGAAACTTGTTTGGTATATTATTTTTGTTATAAAACAAAAATGGAATTTGACTCTAAAATTTCAAAATTTTTGTTTAGAAAAAAAAAAATAAATAAAAAATAAAAAAACGTTTAGCTTGTGGCGGGCTCTCTGGAGATAATACGGTCACCACCTGTGAAACTCGGCCACTCTGTGATTTTTAATGACACTGACCACCAATTTCGGCAACTCACCAAGTAAGTTTTTCTATTTTTATTTTCAAAACTTACGTATACAAAAAAACCAAGAAACTTTTTGTGTGTTGTTTTATAAACAGAGACATGAAACTGGCAACATTATCAAATAAACAACACTTTTTTTGTTTTTGTTTTTGTTTTTGTTTTTGTTTTTACTTGTCCTCGTTTTAGAAACAAATATAATGAAAGACTTCAAAATACCAATCATTATAAATATTTGTGGAAGGTAGGTTTGTTCACTCAAAAAATGCCCTAGTAATTTTTACAAGGTCAATGAATGTGGTGATTAACACTTGCAGATTAACAAACTGCAATTCTCAATCACCTAGTCATACATTTATAAGAATAATAAAAAGTTAGTGTACATAGCAATTTTGGGTCTTCTTTGTTTAGATAGCCTGTTGATGCTGCTTTATCTTCTTGGATTACCTTTCTTTTCTTGCTCACATTCTTCTGCAGTGCCTGAATTAAAAATTCGAAAATTATTTTCACACAAAAATGAAAATGATGGAATTTTTCAAAAACAGATGTGTATTCATTTTCTATTCTTTGAAAAACACATAAAACTTGTTTGGCGAAGGTTTATGAAGTATGTTTTTAGAAGGAAACAAAAAATTCTGAAATTTTCAAAAGATATTTTAGCACAAAAATGAAATTGACTGTTTTCAAACTTTTCACCCCAATAGATCAGAAAAAACAAAAACAATAAATGAAAACGAAGAAAATAGAAACACATGTAAAGAGGTCTAAATTTTTTTGAAAAGGATACCAAAGAGGAGAAGTATTTATTGAAAAAATATTTTGAAACAACATAATAGTTTTATGAGGTAAACCCTAGGTATTATTAGTTAAATGAAAGTTGTAATAAAAAATAAATAACACAAAAAAATCACATGTCACATATTGTATCCTTTTGGGGAGTGTAGTTTTTATCTAAAAAGTCATTATAAGTAATTATACCACTTTCTTTTATTTTCTATACATTTTTTTGTAAAAAAATCAAAAAATTAAGTAAAATAATACCTTAATATGCCAACTAATCCATTTCAAACAAAATGATTGCTTTTTATCACAAAAATAAATGATTGCAAATATGCCAATATGGTTTACAATAAATAATAAATAGGTAAGTCATATGGTGTTGTTTGGCAAGTTGGTTTGTAGCTAAAATAGTCACAAAAGATAAAATAGACTATTTTAGCCACAAAAAATAAAACATCACATCCAACGCATAATCATTACACTCTTCTCTCACAAAAAAAAGTCAAAAAAGTCAAAAAGTCAAAAAGCCAAAAAGTCTTTCTCAAACCAAGCTTTTTAGCCCAGGCTAAAATAATCAAAAAAATCAAAAAGTCAAAAAGTCAATCCACTTCCCAAACGGAGTTAGACTTAATTTCTATTAAGTCTTATTGAAAGTTATTCCTAATAAAATTATTGCTAAAAATAATTTTTTGTTATGCTTTTTTGTCATTAAAATTTAATTAGTGACTTTTTTTGTCATGATTATTATTAATTGTTGCTAAAACTTACAATTAGTGACATTTTAATGTGACAAATTTTTCAAATAGTCACTGAAAGTTAAAAATTAGTGATTTTTTTTGTGATGATTTTTTTAAACTATCGCTAAAACATAGAATTAGTGACTTTTTTATGGCAATTTTCAAACTGTTGCTAAAAATTAACAATTGGGGACTTTTTTTAATAGTATTTTATGAAAAAATGCTATTAATTATCATTTTATGAAAAAACGCTATTAATTATCATAGGATTTGTTGAACAATAAGTTTATTTATTAAGACTTATAGGTAAGCAGGGGGAAAGGCATGTGAGGTCCAGAGGGGTAACGTGCCCCCCTCAACTTTTAGAAAATTATTCTTTTGCCTCTAGTAAAAATATATATTTCAATTTAATCCAAGTAATATCTTGAAATTTTTATATCACTATTTTCTTTACTTTTTTTATAAAAAAAAAGTTTAATTTATCACTTTAAATGTTTAATTATGCTAAAAAAAATTCTTATAAGTTTTATAGTAGATAAATGTTATATATCACTGATATTTTGTCACTGTTTTATATCACCTCTTATACAACACATAATTATTACACAATTAATGACAACTAATAATATATTGCCATGTAATTCAATTATTCAAAACGGTGAAAAAAACAAGTAATATATATGGATGTTTGGGAAGTGGATTTTTATGTAGATGTTTTTAATTGTAGGATATTATTGGATAAAAAATTTTAGTATTTGGGAAGATAAGTGTTTTTGTGGTTGGATGGGATATTTGTGAGAAAAAAAAAATGAAATGATTATGAAGTTGGATGTGATATTTTTTTTGGATTTGTTTTTTTTTTTTTTTTTTTTTTTTTGCAAAAACTGTCTTTTAGTGAAAAAAATAAAAAAAAAAAACCCAAAACCAAATCTTGCCAAACTTTGTCTTTTAATAGTCTCTGTATATTTCTTTCCATTGCAGCGGAAAAAAAAAGTCTCTGTATTTTATTTATTCATCTTTTTCTCATTTCTTTCTCTATCCTTACTATATCTCTCTCTATGTGTTTGCATCTTAATATGATTTTGTTCTCATATTTTATGAGGGTATATGTAATTATTTTTTAAACCGTGATGATCATCATATATAAAATAAATTATTAACAATAAAGATAATAATTAGTTAACTTGACCTTATATTTAAATATAACTTTTGCACCGCACTAATTTTTAGTTCTACTATCAAATAAAAATTAAGTTAAATTATGATTTTTGTTAAGATTTTAATTCAAAGGTACCCCTTTTAGCCAAAATCCTAGCTCCACCACTGCACGTAAGTCCTCCTAAATAAATTGTAGAGGATATGTTCTTGAAACTATTATTTTTCAAAAATTATTTTATGTGATCTATGCAGAAAATAAAAAATCAATCCAAAAAAAAAAAAATCCATACCTGCAATCTCTTATCTTTGTTTGAAATCTTGTTGCTCGTCGTTCTACGCCCTTGAATTCATGATTTATTCCTCTTCTTCTAGTCTGCAATCTTGATATGGTGTCCTTTTCTTCATGATACTTGTCATTCTCCTCTTTTTCTCTCTCCTCAAATTCTAGACATTCTTCTGCAGATAATGAGAAAAATGAAGTGAGGAGAATGAGGTTGAGCTCCGCTAGAAAAGATGTATTTGTTTCCAAACAAGCGTCACACTCTTGATTCTCTCCTACTTTTCTTTCATTTTCTCTCTCCTCCATCTTATTTTCTCGGTTTGTTTCCATGGCAGGTTTGGAAATGACAGATATACATTTAATTTTTAGCACCAACTTTTGTAAAATGACTATCCCTTTGAATGTGAAGAAAAGTGATAGAAAAGAAAATTTTGAATATTCATATGGTTAAAAGTATAATCAAAACTAGAAGAGGACAAGAAAATTTAGACCTCTACTTGAACCAATCAATGGCTGGTGCTAAAAAACACACTATCAATAATAGTTAATTAATTATAATCAAGAAATTATTAGCATCAAATAAAAGTAAAGTGACAAGTGTATGGTACACTAGATCATTTGCTCCAAATTAGGCACATGGTTGGCTAGTAATTGTGTTTTGACCATCAAGTTTGTTGAGCTTTTTTTTTCTTCTTAAGTTTCCCCCCTCTCAAATGCTAAATTGTTACTTGTAAAAAAGAAAAAAAAAATTAAGTACATGAAAAAACATTACATGTAATGGCAACCATAATGTCTTGCATTTGATGATGAATTAAAATATAAAAAAATTAAAGTAAATTATATTAACTTCTCTTGAGTAATGAAAATATTACTCCGTAGTCCCTTCCGAACCCATACTTGTTGCTATAGGTCTTTCTATAATTAATTTGTCAACAAATATGCGTACCCATATTTTTCCACCACGATGTGCATTTTGTGTCATTGCTTGCCGCCCTTGCTTCTATTTGTCTAAATGTGATCCGAGTGGGTTCAAGTGCTTGAAGAGCATATATATTTTCTGCAACAAATATGATTACCTCAATAAAATATTCCCTTCGTTGTTTCTCTATGTTGTTTACGGAATCTAGTTCTTTTGAGGTTATAGTTGTTAATTTTTTCTGAATTTCATCTCTATTACAAAACCGAACGTGAGAGTTTCTTCTCATCTAGCTCTTCGCGAATAAAAAATTTTTTTTATAATTTTTACAACATTTTAGTTCATACCACTAGTGAAACATATAGAAAATAATATTGTAATGCCTAATTTACCTTCATTATTCTTACTAGTGATAACCTGTGCTATGTACGAGATTTTATAAATTAAAAAAAAAATCATTATAATTATCTTGAAGTAATCTAATATTTTGTCTTGTAGTATACATGAAATTTATAAGTCAACTTTTATATTTATAACTTTTTAAATTATTAGTTTAAAAAAAATAAAAAAAATATATATAAATCTATTTAGTGCAATTTTGATAATTTGTATTAAAAAAAAGTTAAATCTGATTAAATGAGTTATGACATATCTCTTCTTGTTATGAAAATATACAAATTTAAAAATTATAATTAAGACAAATATGCAATGTTATTATTAAAGGAGAAGTGAAATGATATTTAACAATAATTAATATAATATTTCTATTATTAATCCAATAATTTAAGTTACACTTCTTTTGATTTCAATTTCATAACTAAAAATATAATATGAATATAATACACATAAATTTCTAGTCTTTAAGAATAAGAAGGTTTTAAAATATTTTCAAACTTTCATCATTTTCTTTTAATCTTTTTTTTATCTAATTTGATTTTAAATTTGAATAAAATTTTTAATTTGATATGAATTACTTTAACTTTTTCATTAAATTTTTATCAATTTAAAAAAAAATTCAAAACTTTCATTCTTATCCCAATTTTTTTTTTTCTTTTCACCAATTTTGATGGAAAAAACAATAATTTTTAACGTTTCATCTTTTTAAATTTTTATCAAATTATAATTTGATAAAAAAAATATTAAGAGTTAAAAATTCTCTTAATTGGAATTATAATGAAATAACATCTTGAAATAATCAAAGTTTGAGTATATGGTTGGTTGAAACATATAATTTAATTAATTCACTTCTCATATTTGTATAAAAATTGACACTTATGACTACATCATTATAAGTCAGATTATGGAAAAAAATTTGAGGTGTCAAACATTTTTCATTTGTAAATATCCTACATATTAATAAAAAAAAATGTTTAGCTTTTGGATATTTGTTTGTCAGTTTTGTTTTATGGACATAAACAATTGATATTTAAATTTAAAAAATTAAAAAGTAAAAAAAAAATAGATTGGGTTTTTTAGAGATAAAAGAAGCCATCTAACTCTTCTATATACTATTTAAGATGGACTATTTAATCACATAAAAAAAATAGAAATTATATTTAGAAATTATGCCTATATATTATGCTATTATATACAACTATAGTTGTAACAAATTAACTACAATATATATGAAAAGTTATATTAGGCTTTCATTTTTAATTAATTGAATTATAATTAACAAACTAACAAATAGCAGTAATAGTATAATATGATAGAAAGAGGATAAAAATAAAGAACACAATGCTATTTAAAAGTTTTAAATTTACCTAGTTATACAAAATCTAATGTTATCGTAAAATCTTGAATTCTCAACAAATTTTCACATTTTCTATAAAATAAAATGACAATAAAAAATAAAAATATTGATACCCATTTTTTTTTACTTCAATTTTATGGTCTTTATTGAAAAAAGCAAAATCTGATCAAAATCATTGGCACAAAACGGACATAGATTCTTCGATTGCAACCATAATCACCAATAATGCTTCTCCACCATGCAAACCTATAAACAAATACATAAATTTTACTAAAATCGAAACCGAAACCAAAACCAAACCAATAGCAGAGAAAGCTAATCACATAAAAAAAAAAATTTAAAAACAAATAAATTAATGGAGTGGCAGAATGTTACCTCCAATAACTTAAACCTCACCTCACCTAACCCAATCCCTTAACTCCTCCGTCAATGCCCGCTAAGCCTAGGAGTTGAGATGACTAATCAGAATATTCTTTAAATAAAACTTGAAAATTAATTAATTTATCACATTAAGTTATTTAAAATTTTGATAGATATACATCAGTAAAATAGATAATTATATTACTAAATCATAATTTAAATTTAGATATTGTCATATTTCTTTGAGATCCATATCTAAATTCTTATCTTTTTTATTTTTGTGTGGTTTCTATTTGGTTTTTTTTTTTCAATTTATTTAAGATAGAGTTGTAGGTTTCTTTTTTCTTTTTTTAAAATTTAATTTATCTGTGATTTCTATTTGTTTTTAATTATTATTATTTAAGTAAGTTATGATGTGAGTTAGATATGTAATTGACATGTGAGTTTTATTGATTTAAAGTATGATTGTGGGAGGTATTTTCAAATTAGATTTGTTTAGATAAACTTTAAGGATTTTTAAAATTTAAAATTGAATATTGAGATGCAAAAAAAAAGATTTTAACCAAATAAATAAAAATTAAATTTATTAATTTTATCTGTTTGTATACCTGATTTTTAGTTTTTTTTTTGTTATATTATAATATAATATATAAGATATAGATAGATATTCACAAGTTTCATGAAAAATATTATCTGATTTTTTGGGAAAGAGAGAAGGCAAGTTTTAATATCTTTTTTTGGAAATCGGTAAGAGGGATTAGGATAGAGAGATTGTGAAATATTTTTATTATTTTTCCATTTGAAATTCATAAATTAAGGGACAATTATTATTTCTAAAATAATTAAATAAATAAATCAGTCAATAATTTTTTTAATCTATTTTATAAATTAAAAAATCAATAATTTTAGAAAATTGATTAATTTTTCTCATTAAGTGATTTAAAATTTTGATAGATATACATAAAAAAAATAGATAATTATATTACTAAATCATAATTCAAATTTAGATATTGTCATATTTCTTTGAGATCCATATCTAAATTTTTATCTTCTTTATTTTTGTGTGGTTTTTATTTTTTATTTTTTTTCAATTTATTTTAGATGGAATTGTGAGTTTCTTTTTTTTTTAAATTTAATTTAGTTGTGGTTTCTATTTGTTTTTAATTATTATTATTTAGGTAAGTTATGATACGAGTTAAATATGTGATAGATATGTGAGTTTTATTGATTTAAAGTATGATAGTGAGAAATATTTTCAAATCAGATTTGTTTAGATAGACTTTATAGCTTTTTAAAATTTAAAATTGGATATTGAGAGGCAAAAAAAATATTTTAACTAAATAAATAAAAATTAAATTTATTAATTTTATCTGTTTGTTTATTTGATTTTTAATTTTTTTTGTTATGTTATAATATAATATATCAGATATAGATAGATACACACAACTTTCGTAAAAAATGTTATCTGATTTTTTAGAGGAGAGAAAAGGAATGCAAGTTTTAATTTTTTTTTTTTTTGAAAATATTTTTGTTATCTTCACATTTGAAATTCATAAATTAATGAATAATTATTATTTCTAAAATAATTAAATAAATAAATAAATCAGCCAATAGGTTTTTTTAATCTATTTTATAAATTAAAAAATCAATAATTTTAGAATGAGAGTTTGGAACTCTTAGGAGGCTTCTTATTAGAAGCCCTATTTTCTTTATATAATACTAGCGGTAACACGTGCGATGCACGGGTGTATATAGTTTAAAATGAATAATTTAAAAATAGGATTGCAAAATATATGATGCATTATGGTTTTAGGTTTAATATCATCCACATTGATTGTCTTATATTATTTATTTTTTATGAGATTTTGATAACTAAAAACATAAAAAGTACTTCAATTAAACAAACAAATAAATAAAAAACAACTCCAGTTAAACATCAATTGACAATTGTATTTTGCCATGATTAAAATAATATTTTATGTCAACCCACAAACAAAACAAAATAAAAGACTCAATTATTCAAGTTTCTCATCAAAAAAAAAATTAATATCAAATGTAAAAGAGAAAAATGCATTAGAATTGCATAAAGATACAAAAAAAATAAATATCACAAAAAAATATAGAAATCATAAAACTGTGTGAACCCATCACCAAAATATCCTCGAAAGATAAAATTTTAAGCGAAAAAAATATAATGAGCGCTCAATGGCCAAGTTATTACTCTAAAATTCTCAAATAAGAAAGAGTTTTTTAGTTTGGTGGGAAATTCTTTATTAGAGTGATATACACAAATAATTTTCTTATACATTTTTTTTTGTGGGTGCAATTTTGGTACATGAAAAATGTTTCAGAGCTCTAAACAATGAGCTCTAAGGGAGCTCTAATCAGTGGATCCCACCCATTGATGTGATATTTTAGCCTTCTTTTTTTTTTTTCCCTTCACTGCCAACTCATTAGAGCTGCCTTTAGAGCTCATTGTTTAGAGCTCTTTATCATTTCTGTTTGGTACATAATATCCAACATTGATGTAATAAAAAGAAATTCAAAAACTCTCTAGGCATCAAGCTTGGTATTATATTTATGATGTCACTTGGAAAAAAATTAAAATTTAGACAAAAATTGCAAACGTATGAAGCATTTCAGCCATATCTATAACAATATAAAAATTATATATATAAAGAAAGAGAGAGGAAGAATATAGCGATCTTGATTTTGACCCGACTCTTGTGGTAGCCCGGACTCGAGTTTATGGTTTCTGGATGTTGTTCATTGTCTTTTTCCTCTTTATTCCTCTTTAAATTTGGTTATTTGCACGTGTTGAGCGTGTTTGGAACAGGTTACTTGCTTGGTTTTCAAATCTCATGTTGCCCAGAATTTTGGTACTCCACTCGAGCGGCCCTTCTTGCACTCGAGCGGGATTTGTAAACTATCAATACTTTGCACATCTGTAAAAGTACTTGAGGGGTGTTTTCCACGCTCGAGCAGCGTTTCCTGTGCTCGAGCGGTTTGTTTGTTGTCTGTAAAAGTACTGGAGGTGTGTAATCTGCGCTCGAGCGAGACTTCTTGCACTCGAGCGGAACAACTTGTTGTGTCTGACGCTCGAGCGTCAATTCTTACACTCGAGCAGACTGTGGGTATATCCAATCGCGAAAATGACTTTTTACATCACTTTTTCAGATCTTTTCATCCTAAAACCTAAAGTTGTGACCCTCTCTCTCTAAAATACACACACACTCTCTCTCTCTCTCTCTCTCTCTCTACATTTTCACCTAGTTCTAGTGGTTTTTCCACCCATTCACCTTTGTTAAAAAGTTAGTGCATCTTAAGATCTACACTTTGATCCAAATAGAGTTGGGTTTGGAGATTTTTGAAGTTCCACCCTTGCATGGCTCATCTTCTCTCTTTGAGGTAGGGACTTTTTACACTTTGTTATATTTTTTAACTTAGTTATTTGTGGTTGTGTAACAATAGTGGGTTTTGGGAGTATTATGGACAAACATAGGGTTTGGGATATAAAATCAAAAGAGGGGTTTTGAGAAATGTGAGATGGATGGTCATGGAGTTAATTGCAAGCTTGGATTGTGGCCAAATGTTTGATTTGGGCCACATGGGTTGCTATTTGAAAAAAGGGGGGAGTTTTGCCTTAGATGGTTCGAATATTTATTTTGCATAAATATATGAAATTGGTGTTGCAAACACGAAATTGGGTGAGTATTGATAGAAATGGTAGAATTAGATATGTATTATCTCATACCTATGGAAATTTGAATAAGTTATATGTCTTGAGATTGAATATATGTTTAAAAATAACTGTATTAGACTATTGGTGGAGGATAATCATGATTGTTGTACAAATTGCATGAGGATTAGGTGAATTGAAACTAATCTATTGTTGGTTGTCATTGAATATGACTATGGTTTATATACATTATATATGTATGATTGTTTGGGAGGAGAAAAAGGATGTACTCCATTGTGTAGGAGGAGATAGGGGATGGACTCTATTGAAATTAAGTTGGCCGGAGTATCTAGGGTAAAAGTCATGAAATCTTGTGTATACATGGGTGCCGATCCAGCGAACGAAATTTCTGTAAAATGGCAAATTTGAAGTATTTGTGTGGTAGTGTATTGAGTTGGAAAACTATTGAGTTATAGTCTCAGTTGGGTTATTGAAAAATGATGAAATTAACTCATGAATTGAGAATACTGAATGAGCTTTAAATAAATTGAAATTAAATGAATTCAGATATGAGCCTTGGCATCTTTCGATATATAAAATGTGGAGATTTGTCACCGGCATGGTATATACACATTGTACTTATATCTTTGTTAAATCTCATTTATTGTGTTAGACTGTTTCTACTGAGCTTTGGCTCACCCTACTTTGGGAAACCTTTTTCAGGTACCGGTGATATGCCTCCTTCAAGGACGTAGCTTGGGACGACCTTGGAGATGAAGGCTCTTTTTATATTATTTTGTATTTAATGTTCGTTCAAGCCTCGGGCTTTATATGTACAGAGCTTATGACTCTCTTTTGTTGTAACCAAGCATTGACTTGGAAGGATGTAAGCTCATAGGACATTTATTTTGTTGATTATTCACTGGTAATACATGCTATAGATTCAGAATGTACGTCTATAAATGTATATTGCATGTGTTATCTTTTGTAATACGAACTCTGATGAATGAAAGTATTTTATTTTTGTTATTCTTCCGTTTATGAGACGGATTTATTATATTATTTTTTTGGGGACATTACAAAGAAAGAGAAAGAGCAACATGGAACACCAAGACCATCATATTTGAGATCAAAAAGTAATGAACAATTAATAATTTAGTATTCATGTTGGTGACCAAACCTTTAGATTTGAATACAAATGAGCTTGTTTGATTTCATTAATAGTTTTGTATGTGTTTATAATCAATTGAAATATAACTGTATATATAGGAGGAGAGAGATGCGAAATTAGATAGCTAAATGTAGATTATCTATATTAAATATTCGAATTTAAATTTAAATTTAAATTATTTTTATTTTGAATTTCATTGATAGATATAGATTATCTTTATATAAATTTTCAATTCAATTATTTTTTAATTTTCTGATAACTTTGTGTTTTTTTTTTTTTTTTTTTTTTTTTGATAAGTTTGTATTCGGATAACTATTGTTCTAAGAGCATATTATTGTTAGCTTCCCCTATCTAAAAAAAAAAAGAAGCATATTATTGTTATTAAATTATTAAAGAAAATAGTTTTTATTTTAAATGGAAGTGATGGGAGAGGAGTGAGGTTGAAACTTAAGTACCACATAATTTTTCAAAATTTTAGATTTTATAAAAAAATTAGGCATAGAGATTTGGAGGTCTAAAACACACCTACTATATTTGCTTATATATATAGTATAGATAGATAGATATAGATATAGATAAATATAGATATTTATATTTGTTTTATATATTTTTTTAATATACAAATTACTTTTTTTAGCCATATCTATAACAGTATAATATATATATATATATCAAGAAAGAGAGAGGAGGAAAGAGAAAGAGTAACACGGAACACCAAGACCATTGGGTTTGAGCTCAAAAAGTAATGAACAATTAATAATTTAGTATTCAGGTTGGTGACCAAACCTTTAGATTTGAATACAAATGACCTTGTTTGATTTCATTAATAGTTTTGTACATGTTTATAATCAATTGAAATATAACTATATATATAGGAGGAGAGAGATGTGAAATTGGATAGCTAAATGTAGATTATCTATATTAAATATTCAAATTTAAATTAAATTATTTTTATTTTGACTTTTGTTGATAGATATATATTATCTTTATATAAATTTTCGATTCAATTATTTTTTAATTTTCTGATAACTTTGTGTTTTTTTTTTTTTTCTTGTTGATAAGTTTTATTTGGATAACTATTATTCTAAGAGCATATTATTGTTAGCTTCCTCTATCTAAAAAAAGAGAGCATATTATTGTTATTAAATTATTAAAGAAAATAGTGTTTATTTTAAATGGAAGTGATGGGAGAGGTGTGAGGTTGAAACTTAAGTATCACATAATTTTTCAAAATTTTAGATTTTATAAAATAGAATAATGTTTGAGAGTTCTAATTTGAAAGCTCTAATGCAACTCTAATGATGTGGAAAGTAGCTATGTGAAGGTGGGACCCATACTCCTCTCTCTATCTCTCTCTACTCTCTCTCTCTCCTATCTCACTGGAGCTCCATTTAGAGCTCTAGTATTAGAGTTATGTATTACTATATAAAAAATTAGGAATAGAGATTTGGAGGTCTAAGAACACACGTACTACATTTGCTTATATATATAGTATAGATAGATAGATATAGATATTTATATTTGTTTTATATATTTTTTTAATATACAAATTACTTTTTTTAGCCATATCTATAACAGTATAAAAATTATATATATATAAAGAAAGAGAGAGGAGGAAAGAAAAAGAGCAACACGGAACACCAAGACCATTGGGTTTGAACTCAAAAAATAATGAACAATTAATAATTTAGTATTCATGTTGGTAGCCAAACCTTTACATTTGAATACAAATGGCCCTGTTTGATTTCATTAATAGTTTTGTATGTGTTTATAATCAATTGAAATATAGTATATATAGGAGGAGAGAGATGTGAAATTGGATAGCTAAATGTAGATTATCTATATTAAATATTCGAATTTAAATTTAAATTATCTTTATTTTGAATTTTGTTGATAGATATAGATTATCTTTATATAAATTTCCGATTCAGTTATTTTTTAATTTTCTGATAACTTTGTGGTTTTTTTTTTTTTTTTCCTGTTGATAAGTTTTATTTGGATAACTATTGTTCTAAAAGCATATTATTGTTGGCTTCATCTATCTAAAAAAAGAGAGCATATTATTGTTATTAAATTATTAAAGAAAATAGTTTTTATTTTAAATGGAAGTGATGAGATTGAAACTTAAGTACCACATAATTTTTCAAAATTTTAGATTTTAAAAAAAAATTAGGAATAGAGATTTAGAGGTCTGAGAACACACCTATTACATTTGCTATATATAGTATAGATATAGATATAGATATTTATATTTGTTTTATATATTTTTTTAATATATAAATTATTTTTTTTAGATTTTTTACAAAAATAATTTAACAATCACCTCACTAATCATAGTGTATAGAAAAAGTTGAAAAGTGTGCTACAGTAATTATGAAAGAAATTTAAAAAACTTGTGGGTTTGGAGAAATCAATAAATGCTGAGGTTATTTTTTTTTAAATTAAAAAATTAAGATTGAAATATAAGAACTCTCACAAGACTTATGGGTTAAAAACCTTCTTTTTCTTATATATTATAGATAGATAGATAGATAGATAGATAGATAGATGTCCAAATATCTCGTGCATCGAAATAGCATATTTTCATGCTTCAATAATACACACCGTTGAGAGAATGAGAATAATTAGATAAACTCATTAGGTTATAGGGAGGGTAATTGTGTCATTGGACATTTATTCATATTTAGATACAAAATATTGAAGGATAATATAATAATTTTATCACCTCTATTAACACTATTGAAATTATCGCTACTGCATGGGAGTTCAATACGATTTTATCAAAATTGTAAAACTAATTATAATTGCTTAATTACTTAAGAGAAATTAATATAATTTATCTAAAATAATAAGATATTGTTTCATAGAGAATGCTTCATGTAATAATAAGATATTACATAGAGTAGAAGTGTGCATCATACCAGCTCCCCAAAAAATTAATATGATTATATAGATTGAAAATAATATTGTCTCATAATTTTATAAACAAATCAATTTTTATTTTTTATTTTTTTTGAAATTATAAAAATTGACAAGAGTTCATGTCAAAGGGAACACCAAAATAGTATCATTCCTTATGGAAGAATAGATGATAATCAAAAGGTAATCCCAACTGGGAAATTTGGTATTATTTGGTCTAATAAAATCATGTTAATAGAATTTAAAACAATGATTTTATCTAATTATTTTGTCTAATATTTACTCTACCGACACTCTCCAATCATGAAAACAGTTTGTCTAAGCTTTCCAAATATAACTAATCAAAAGAAAACGAGACAAAATGTCTATCATGTTATCAATTCTTTTGGAGCTCCTCTGCTATGTGGGGATGAAACTATGAGAAGAATATGGGGCATGACCCTCTATTTCTCTGAAAAATTATATTTATCATAATACTTATAAGTGTGTATGTATATATATATCTTATTCCATAAATAAAATGATTTTTCAATATAAAAGATATATATCTTATTTTCTACCAATTTATTTTTTCATCCTATTAGAGTTTGTTTTTATAATATTTTGTTTTTTTTATGTATATATAATTTATATATCGTATGTGTTTGTCTATATGGTGAAAAAATATTAATTGTCTTTTGGCCTTTGTAGTGATAAAATTCTGATTCTGTCCTTGCTGCTATGTTATAAGAGGGATGTAAACGGTTTGGTTTAATTTGGTTTGGTTAGTGTTGAGAGTAAGTTTATCACTGAATCAATTCTTTTAGTTTTGATGGTTGAAAACTAATACAGATAGTATACTATAATTCAATTTTATCGGTAATCGTTTTGATGTAGAAGAGGGATTTGCTTTAAATTTTTAAAGGGTTATATAAAAGCTTCTAGAATTTCACATAAAATAAAAAATAAATGAATATATGAAAATTGCTCTATAAATGTTTTTCTCTCCAATTTTATCACAAAAGTATGTAATATTAGTCATTTATCATATAATGCTTAAAGAATTAAAATATAAAATATTTTGATATAATATCTGGTCCATTTAGTTTCTATCAATATAAAAAATTTTAAAATTAAAACAGATCATATATTATAAAAAACAAACTAAGAATTAATATTTTGATCGATTTCAATCAATCGATTTGGTTCTATTAATTTTTTTTACACCTCTGGACGAGACTAAACAAAATGCTTAAAATACCCTAAATACTTCTACCGGTGGGATGTTCTAGTTTTTTTGGTATTCTACAATATCTTTCATCACTAGAGGGAAGCTATGTGAATAATTGACCAACAATGTACTTATAGTCCATGCACACTTTAAATGCATTGATTGAAGAATTAAATGATCTACATTCTTGACCATGAAAATATGTGGACAAAAACAATTGGAGGAACATGTACTTAAAAATTTTTAGCGACATGTCACATTCTGATACAGATCATATCATATTCATTTTATCATAGCATACGTAATATAATTATAATATTTTCTAATAAATATCATAACATATCATTTATGTAGTTTGTAGTATTTTTCACCACAAATAATTTATAATAAGATTTGTAATATACCGTTTATAACATAATAATATAATCATAATGATTCATAATTTTCGCTTTAACATGAAACTTATGGGATCATGCTTCGATAACTTAACACCATAAAATAGCATAATTAGTATCACAAAATGACATAATAGTTATAATGTGTGTCCTTTTTAAAAGTGTATTTCTTCAAATTATGTTGAATAATAATTTTTATTTTTATTTTTAGTGAACTTTTTTCATATATTTTTTAAATTTTTAAATTTTTTTTTTCCGTCTATTTGATTATAATCTAAGTGTAATCTTTTTAATTTTTTTTAAAAGTTTACTTTAAAAAAATTACTAAAACAGTCAATTTCAAAAATAAATACACATACTTTTCAAAATGAGAATTTATTAATATATTCCTCTTCATCTACTTATATTTACTTAGTCTAAATTATTTTCTTATGTTTCTATGGGTGACATAGTTATCAAAATATCCCTAATAATAATAAGGTGAATCACGCATTAATATTCACATTGACAGTATGTTCCATGATATGAATATTTGTGAATATTCACATTATCAATATGAATATTTACACTGTTAAATCAAATTTATTTAATGTGAATGTTTACATCACCAAATTGTTAAGGGTTCAAAAAATATTTTTAAGGATAAAGTTATCCATAAAATACTTTAAATATGAGAATTAAGATTTAATGGATCAAATGTCCAAGATAATAGAATTTATTAGAATACAAGAATATCTTATAAACTAATTGAGATACAAATGCTTGAAAGAACACTTTCTAATAAATTTTGTTTTTTAAAGAGGGTAAATTACATTGTGATTTAGTGAAGATAAGTTTTTTAAGTTTAACATAATTATGTTGAGATTTTTCATACTTTAATTCACACAACACTTAATCATATTTTTCGTTTATTTAGATAAAAAATTAATGTTATCTCTTTGCATATTTTAATTCACACGACACTTAATCATATTTTTTGTAGATTTTCGTTAGTTATTTAGATCTAAAAATGATATTATCTCTTTTACTTTGAATTCTATATTGTACATTATAAATCTTTGTGTCTTTATACTATTTACATTACTTTCACTCAATTAGACTTACTAAAACGGGCATTAGTGTAATTATATCAAAATTATAAAATTTATTATAATTTCTTCAAATTTTAACGTCAATGTAATTTATCTTCTTTTTTTTTTTTAAATCATGGGGCTAGTTGGCCCATGGTATTGACTTCTAGGTGCTTGTTTTTGGTAGCAATGAATAAATTTCAATATACTTGAAATTGATGGGTACCAACTAATGTTGGCGAATTATAATACGAGTAATGTAGGGAGAGTCCACTGGGGCTCTCATGTGAACTCCCAATCAATTATAATAGATTAATATTAGAAACACTAAAAATTTAATTAAATATCTTATATGAGTGTGAGATTCACACCACGTAGATCTCATATTGATTCCACACTCATGTGAAACATTTGGTAGAAATTTTGATAAAACTTTTAGATATGTAGCATTTTTTATTATAATAAGATTACTATTCAAACAATTATATTCATAAATTCATTCATAATGATGTGGTAAGGGAGTTAGGCATTCTATCATTAAGTATGTAATAAATAAAAAGTTGATACATAAAATGTCACATAAGTATGAGTAGAATTGTGAAAACTTTTTAAGGGTTTCAAACATTTTTCTTGTAATAAATATTTTTTTGTTATTTTTTATTGGGTGATGCACCAATAAATCTTAGATTGTAAACTTATGGACTGTTTGGTCCTGAAAGATTTCTTGTGGATGGAAAGGTCCCATTATATCCAATTTTACTTGTGAGGGGTATTATAATGCACGCGTGTATTACAAATTAATGGTCAAAACTGGTACTTTGTACCGTGTGAAATTACAATTTTGGGGCATCTGTATTCCTTCGTGGTCAGTGTTGAAGTTGGAAAAAATGTAAAGATTCGTCGGAAAACATCAGAATAGTTGAAATGAAATGTTAATTGTAATGATTACATTCCCTAAAATAAGGCGAGAAAATCCTAGATTGGGAAAACCCTAAGATGGTATCCCCAAATGTGACATCGATTCGAACTGTGTGTAGACAATTGTGGAAGCGTGAAGGGCGAAGTGACCGTCGGTTGTTAAACGGCACTTGTAACACAAGATTGTAGGTGCATTAACACTAATCGTTGTGTGAACACTATTGGGAAGAAGCCATATCGTGAAAGTGTTGAGATTGGGCCAACGTAACATGACGATGCCACAGGGAGGTATGTATATTGGTTTATGTTTTGCGTGTTAAGGGGTGATGCTATATGTTTGATGTTTATATACTGCGTCTGGTGGTTATTGTGATGATATGCATTTGTATGTGAAATTTGTTTGGGTGTTTCGATGGTAGGGCGGAATTGAGTGTAGTGTTAAGTTGAATTCATTCGTGTGATACGAAAATATCAATTGAAAAAAGTGTTGCAAAAACGGTTTATACGTGATGTCATAGAGTTTGAATGTTGTGCTGCTGTGCATTTCATTGTCATGTGATGTTGTACCTGTTTAACACAGACACATATTTTGTTGCTTGGAGAAGCACATAATGTGACACGAATGAAAGATCCTTCATATGAGTACTGTACCTGCCGTGTGTCTCTAAGTGAGGTTGTGATTTATTTGATGATGTGTGTAGCTCGGCTTTCCACCCTTATTTTCGGAAGGCGAATAGCCTTACAGTTCGGACTCTACTTGTGGTTCTAAATCTGATGTCACAAGTGCAATGTGAAATAATGAAAACACAAGAAGAGTCCAAATCCGACAATTCTTTTTGGAAAATCGATGTTTGAATCAAATGCCAAAAATGACTACTCTGCCAGATTTCAAAGTCGCCACCTAAATATTTTTGAAAAATTTAGAAATCCTGAGACTCGTGCCAAAGGTCATTAGTCCGTCATCACCAAAGTGTCTCAGCTTGGGAACTTAGGTACGAGAAGGAAAAATCATGAATTGAGCACCCCACTCGCCCGATCAAAGATCAGCCTCTACTAATCATGATGTATTTTTTATTTATATTATATGCTCTTATTTCGATTTATTAGCTATATTACAATGTGATATGCACACAAGGTATAGACTAGTTTTGCAAGATTTGGAACATTTGATCTCATGTTTTGTTTTGAAATTATTTTGTGAATTTTGCCACTTGCAAAAGTGGGCTAAAATGGAACATTAATCAAACTACCCCAACTCAAGCAATTAGCCTTCATCCATAGGCATTCAAACAATTATATCATTTAAGCACTTAGCCTCATGGTCTTCATGCTTTTACATGGTAACAAAAACACACCCATGCAAGATGCTAAAACGATAAAAGCTCACCTAGTACTCCGAGCCAAAACAAAACAAAATAATTAGAAAAATATGCATGTTCTTAATTAATGCAATATGACTAATGTAACGCACACATTATGTGTTTTATAAGCTCGGCTATAAGCATGGCATATGAATCAATTTGCTAACATGTGGTCTAAAGCACGTATTCAAAGATTTATTTAAATGACAATGCAAGTTTGAATGATGAACCGAGCCTCGGTGCATGCAATACAAGTGGATGCAAGGCATGAGAATGCTAGTGAAACATGATGTTCTATACTAACCATTGTAAGCAAATAAATAAAAGGGAGAAAGACGTTGGGTTGGAAGACATACACATTATTACAACATTTGATCCCTCACACAGGAGGGTACAAATCAATATCCGAAAATCCGAATTAACTAACTATTACAAAATTGGGCAAATGAATAATAATTAACTTAACTAAGCTAATTAACTACTTTATTACAACAATTTAACTAGTTATACCAATTATCAATAAGCAATGGTTACAACAATACTAATTCCAATAAGATTAATTTACAACTATGATAATTATAACACTAATGAAACAATTAATAGCATTCGACAAAGGCGTAAGTGAAGATGAATAAGGGTTGCATACACAGCGTCTGAGAGCTACTCTATCTGTCCAAGCCGACTCTGTTTCACCTTCAGCCACTGCCTCTGTTTTCTGCAAAGCTGCACTGTTGGCCACACACTTAGAGTCGGCCGTGCATCAGTGATAGCTGGCCAGGTCTACAGATGGCCAGTCATGCCTCAATTTGGTGCAAAACTCTGTTTTTGTGTTCTGAGGTGAACCAGTGTAGACAGAGTGTTCTCAAGCTCTGTTTGTCCCATCTTTCTTTCTCTGTCATGGAAAGGGTCAAAAGAAGGATAAAGTTGGTCCCAAAACCATCAACGAGCAAGTTGATAGCTTGATGATTCCAGATACAAGTTTGAACAAAAGTCAATGAATGCAATTAATAAGACCACCCCTCCCTCTTGTCATAACGTGAGCTCAAAGAGGGAGGTTGCGACGCTTCAAGAATCATCAAAATGCCATAAATTAGCATGTGACAACTCTTGACACAAGGAACTTGGCATAACGTCTAGCCAAGTTCAAGCGATTCTAGCCATTTTCTTTATATGGGTTGTTCCAAGTTTTAAACCAATTTTATGAAGTCTTGCCATTCCTTAGTCCATTTGTCCATGGTGATGTTAAAGTCCTCTAAACAAGAAGTACTGTCAAACAAGAGGTTCTTCTAAAGCATGAGAGAGAGAGAGAGAGAGAGAGACTATACCATTGACAATGAATCTCCGAAAAGATTAAGCCATTAAATAGGAGTCTTTCTTACATGTTTGAGCAACCTCAATTAGTTGAAATCATTCTCAAGAATGAAAGAGATGGATGGTGGATTGATTGTTAAAATTAGATTTTTAGACATGGAAATATATTGAAGAAAAGCTTAGAACAATATATAACATGCAAACTTATGAGACAACAAATGAATTAACCAAAGCTTGAACCAATTAAACAACTTAGGACAACCCTCAAACAGCCCTTATTAGATGAAAAATAACGGCTCAAAGTTAGTGAAAAGAGCCTAAAAAAACTAAACAACGAAGAGGGGGAACAAGACTAGTAAGTAAAAACAAGGAGGGTGGCTAATCCCTCCACTTTTGAAACCTCAAAACATGATCTTTAGCCCTTTTTTTAACTCTAAAAATCAGTGCAAGGAGGAAAGAAAATGAGTGTAAAAGAAAGGTTTGAGCTATAGGTAAAGATATAGAAAGAGTGTAAACTCTCTTTACTCTTTTGGTAGCTCTTCAAATCCAATCTTAAACACTTAGAATAGACTCAAAACAACGCAAAACAATAATAACTAGGTAGGAAATAAAAGATATGAAAGCAAGAAGGAAGATAAAAAGTTTATACCTTGCAAAAGTTAGTTTTTGATTATGAGCCAAGCTTAGTCTCAACCCACTCTCAAGCTTGAATTATGCTTTTCAAATATCAACCAAGGCTCTAAGATGGTGAGACAAGGTTGTGTATGGTGTATGGAGATGACACAAGGGAGCTAGGTCAACTCAAAGGTTGCTTGCAATAGAAAAAGGAGGAAGAAAGAGCTCTCAAGGTGTACATAGGCTCTCTCTAAATAGTGTAACCCCCAAAACAATAACACAACTTTGTTTTTATAGAATTTGAGTTTAAAAGGTGATAAATATCTTCAAAAACGAACAGCTGGTGGCCTCCCCCCCAAAACATTATTTCTCGCCACCAAGGCCTGGCTAGCCATTCATAGCCACGACCGGCCATCACTGATGTACAGCCGGGCCTTGATGTCCTTCCCTGTTTTTTGGTTCAAACTCAGCTCAAGATGGCAAAAGGTCCAAAAATGAGACTAAAAAATTCAAACAAGATAAATGTTGAAGATTTGAGGTTATTTTGAGAGCCTGACTGAATCCGAATCGCTGTGAATTCAAAGCACACAGTTTGACTTTCATCATCGAGTGCATCAAACCAAGCGCCTAAGTTTTAAGGGCGGTCAAAAATGGGGTGTCTACAATGTGCATAAGTATGGTAAGCCAAATTAGGGATGTTAATTGTATGTTAAATGTGTGTGAATGTGAACATGTCATTTAACGGTTGGCGCAGTGTTTTTTTATTGTTTACTCTATTCAGGAATGGATTATAGATGTGTTGTGCTGATCTAGTATTAGATTGCACGTGGTTTGACGTGTGAACGTCGAATACGTCCTCCAAAAAATGGAATAACATTAAGAGCCTTGGCTTGGTATGTGAATGCGTGTTGTGTTACTTAAACCCTGTAACTGAAGTAATCCCTAAAGTGGGTTCTTACTAAATTCAACTAGGTTGTGGCATCATTCCTGTTGGGTTACAAATTGGGTAGTTTACATTGATTGTCCCGTTTCGAGCATATCGAACGAACCAGATGACTAACACTATTTACATTCTTAATGTCGAATTAGCTATGCTTTCCACAATGTATCATATTGAATGACTATTGGTATGATGCTTAGAGTGTTGCAGTTGGTGATGTTGAATTTGATGTCGCATATTTGTTATTGTTACGTTTAATCTAAATGTGGCACTATAATTGCATACAATTGAATTTGAGTGTGCTATTGATCTTGTTGGTATACGTTGAATTAAGTTTATGTTGGTGTCTCATGTCAAATATAGCAAACTACCATTGTTGTTCCATGGGCTAAACGTTTGTCTGCACTCTGTGGAGATGTTGGTTCCCATATTTGACAAATGTACCTTACCCCAACCACCAACCACCATAATTCACTATACCACAGAACACACAAGATATAAACGTTCCATTTTTGAAAGATGGATTCAAAGTTGAAAAGTCAAAACAAGTTCATTCTAATAACTGACCAAAATGGAACATCTACAATTCATTAACAAACAGATAAAACATGAATGAACTGTACCACTCCTGGAAATGCAACGTGTACAATTAATCTGTTACAACAGTAAATGAACTCTCTAACGTAAGTGAACAATTGCGCACAAACAATGTATTTGTTCCCCGTTTGTGAAAAACGTGAATGAATCATCTATTTGTTTCCCCATTAATTACGCAAACCATGTATGTGTGGTTTGTAATTGTATGGTATGAGGTCATCAATTACTTATGGCTTCTGCAGTGGATCATATTGAATGACTAATTATGTGATGGTTAGAGTGTCGTACTTGGTAACGTTGAAATTGGATTCTTATATTTGTTAATCTTCTGTTTAGTGTGTAAGTGGCATTGTAATTCCATTTAATTGGAATTTGTTATGGATTTGCTATTGTTGGTTTAGATTGGTTGGAGTTTACTTTTGTATTTTGTTTGGAATTGTAGTAAATTGAGGACTGTAATGTTTGACGTTTCGTTTGGGGGGTAATCATCATTTATTGTAAGTAATATACGGATCACAGGGACAGGTATGTGAGTAAGATCTAGTGTTGTTTTGATGTTGCTCTTGTTACATTAAAAACAAGGGAGTATAGTGTGTAAATACATGTTACATATTCATGACCACCATTGAAACTATTGTACTCATATTCTATGGCCCTTTATGCAGGAATCATGCTGAGGCAGTCACCACATTAACACCCACTATCTGCATTAATTGATGACTTTAACTTTACTAAAAGAAAGATTAGTGTAATTATGTGAAATTTGTAGGGTTAACTATATTTTTGTCAAATCTGAGGACAGGTGCGTATAATTTAATTTCTTTTTTTTCTTTTTCTTTTTTTCCCCTATGAATGACCATATTATAAGAGTGAAAGATTTTTATAGTAAGAATTTTCCATTACAACTATAAGAACATCAAAAAAGAATAATTGACACTAGAATTAGATGTTCAAGCTTGTGAGTGAATTGCAATGCATTAACAATAAACAAAGTTCATAACCTCCTCTTTTGCCTTTGAATGCAAAGTGATATTACAAAAACTCAACAAATCATGAATGAAGTGCAATGAAAAATAGACTTAAGTTTGTTTTTAATGTTCAAAAAAAAAAAAAAAAGAACTGAGTCTATGACAATACTATTTTTATTGCAGCGAGCGAGCTAGATCTTGGCATCATCAACTAAGAATGAGAATACATGGTGTGATCTGCCAACTCTTATTATTTGGATGATCAAAGACAGACTAGATTTTCCTACCAATCTCCGATTCACTTCCGTTTGCAAGAATTGGCACCACATATCCTTGTCCTACACCATCAATCACCACCACTCTAGGAGTGAATCACCACTATGGATCATGATGACTGAAGACATATCTCAGAGCAAGCGGGACTTCATAAATATCTCAACTGGAGAGAAGTACAACATTGATCTCCCTGATTTTCGCAACACCATTGTCTTGTATTCGAAAAAAATGTGGTTGCTGCTAGTTAAAATGAAGCACATAAAGAAAAGGTATTTGCTCAAACAAATTGTGGACCCTGATACCAATTCTTCTTTCTTGTTGCTTAATCCTTTCATGAAGGCGATGATTAAATTACCCTTAATTCAATATATATTAGAACCTTATGGCGCGTTTACTATAGCAGACAGCGGCAATCCTCAATTTGTTATCCTTTCCAGTGCCGCCTTATTCAATTGTGGATCATTTGATTGGGTAGATTTATGGACCATCTGCGTAGGGGTTGATGAAAAGTGGAGTGGCTATGTTAGTACTAAATGGAAATTACCAAGAAGAGTTGAAATAATACTGCGTGTAGTGATTGTTGGACACTTGGCATACTTCTTCAATCAAAATTCACACGTTTTTGTTTTTGATTTGTTGAATTTGCAGTTTCAAGAAACTGTGAAAACAACAACAAATGAATTTTCGAGCAAGTCTTGTTGGTTTTGCGTAATGGAGAACCGAGTTGAGATTTATAAGGTTGTTCTTGCTGACAGGATTTGTGGAGTTATCCCAATGTTTTATAGATTGAAGAAGATAACTAAAAACAACACAAATTTTGATTGTGAGGGTTTGAACAGTGAAGAGTTCAAAAATAAGTGTTAGTATTTGATCAGAAGCCAAGGATACCAGTGTTTTGTATTTGAGGAAAAAAGACAGTGTGAAATTTATCACAACCTAGGTGTTTGGTATGATGAGTATCTTAACTTTCATTTTTTCAAGGGTAATTTGGTGGAAAAAGTCATGTCACAACCAATTCAAGGCTGTGTAATCAAGGAGCGGGCTGACATGGGCTAGATTGATTTTTAGTTCAGGGAAAAAATAAATGAGCAACTTAGATTTGATTGTATATTGTAGAATCCACTCATAGATTAAATTTTAACCGTACATTGATAATTTTGAATTTGTAATATAATTGTTATTCCGACTTTTATCACATAGGATGACTTTGTTAGTTGTAAGAAGTTATCAAAATGAAAAGATCATTAATAAGATGCATAATTTCATTTAGGCTTATCTAACATTTTGTTTTTAGTTTTCGCTTTTATATTTTTGTTTTTGGAAACTCAAACTTGTTTTTTTTATAAATTAACTAGTAGTTGGGCACGTGCATTGCACGTGGCATGTGATTTTTCATCGACTGTTAGTATTGTAATTATGCGTGTCTCTTAAATTAATATGTGATATGTCTATACAAAGTATGGAGACTTGTTGGGTAAATTGATTTGTATTCAAAATAGAACTAAGCAATAAATAAATACATACTTGGTTGAAAAATTTAAATGAGAAATGAGAAATTTTATAAATATAAAAATTAATTTATAGTTAGATTTTTGAACTCACAATCTTATCGTAAACGATAAACAATAAACATGTCCTTTAAATATATAGTATTATACAAATCTTTTTCTATCAACTTTCCACTTCAATTTTTCATAATCCGTACCTATAATACAATTGAATGTATGAAATTAATTGCACAAATTTGTTTAATAGTTTATCTCATAATACAAATTCACTGAACTCACTATTGCATATTATTTGTATATTATTTTTTATAAAAATGCATTAATATCAATATGTAATATATTTTTATACATCAAGAGTTGTTGAGTCTCGTTTCCTGTACCACGAATATCTTGCATGATGAAAAATATAACATTAGTTATTAGTATATAATTGTTATACAATTGTCATGAAAAAAATTAATACAAAAAGTCTAATTATTGTCGTGATGTAGATGTTTTGTAAAATTTTAGTTTGTAATTGAAAGTGTTTATTGTGGACACTTGTTTGTATGACATGTGTGTATATATGTATTGAATATAAGTTGATAGGAGAACAATACACAATTTCGTAATTTTTTCCTAGCAAATATAACTATATTAGTAAAGCGATACATATTAGAAAATTAAAGTAGTTGATGATAATATAGAATTACAGATTAACAATGTATAAACACAGTAACATATATAAATTTGCATTTATATTTTTATACATTTATATATATATAGATATTAACATATATAAGATATCACAAAAGTAATATGTAAAATTTTTTATAACAATATAATACAGGTAACAATGAGAAGTTAATTATTCATAATTAAATAGTTTGTCATATTGTAGATGTTTAGTGTTACACTTTTGTGTGTATGCAGGTGGGAGAAGGGAAAAAAAATTACCCATACATGGAAGGTGCAAGTGTGTCTGTGGTGAAGTGCAAATAAAAGGCTGTGCATGTGTAGATTATTTTTTTTTTCCCTTTCTCCCATTTGCATATAGTTTCCCCATTATCAAATTCACATAAAAATTGAAAGGAATTTGTGAATAATTTGTATAAAATTAGATATTAGTGAAGAAATATTTTTAAAAAAAGAGAAATTTATAGTGTTTGTTTTGGTTTGTTTTTTCAAACTTGAGTTTTGAATTTTTCAATTTTCATGTTTTTTGAATTTGACACTTTTTTTGAATAAACATTTTATCTTCTTTTTAGATTCACTTAATTTAATACTTGTTTTTATTTTTTATTTTACTTTTAGATTTAGATTCACTTAATCCAAATATACTTAGAAAATAATTTGCTGTATATTTTTTTTAATTATTAATATTAAATAATAATAATAATAATAAATAAGTACATGTCTGAATTTATAAAAAAATTTACTAATTTTTTACTTTTTAATTA
The DNA here is from genome assembly GCF_004153795.1 of Camellia sinensis. Lineage (NCBI taxonomy): Eukaryota > Viridiplantae > Streptophyta > Magnoliopsida > Ericales > Theaceae > Camellia > Camellia sinensis. The sequence goes on from NW_021025256.1 coordinate 543,954, forward strand.
TATTTAGATTATTAGATATTAGATATTCATGTAAAAGTATAATTTAAATATAAAATATGAAGAAATTTCAGTATATTTAATTACCAAAATTGAGAAAACATGAAAAATCAAAAAGTGAAAAACAGATTTTAAAAAATAAAACCAACAAAAGTGGTTATTGTTTAGAATTTTGATATCATACATTAAAGTACCATGTAAAATACTAAAGTTCATAAAATATAATTTAAACAAAAAGAAAGTGTATAAAGATAATCTTCAAATTTTTGAGACAACACAAATCTCTATTTGAAAAACGCATGTACTTTCCTATGTTTAAATTCGAACGAATGCATACAATTTTAATTCAACCAAAATTATTCACAGTGATTTGATCCATGATGGACAATTGTAAATATTATGTATATCAATATAAAAGGAGACACAGAAAGTAAAAAAGAATAATTGTTTTTTGTTCTTCAATCATCGTCAATGTAAAAAATAGAGAGACTTCTTTCTTTTTCTTTTCTTTTTTTTCTTTTCAAGAAGGAGACGGTTTGTTTATATTTATATAGGACTCTTGGAAGTAGATATATCATTTTTGAGTATTCAATTCCAAAAAAAAAAAAAAAAACAAGAAGAGATAATTGGTTTATATAGGACTTTTCACGACTTTTAAAAAATATAATAGATTTGAAAGGATAAAATTGAGATTAAAAAAAAGTAAAAAACATGGCAAGATTTTCACACTTTTATAATAGTAGTAGATAGTAGATAAGAAAAAATTTAAAGGAATTTTTAAAACCCCATTAAAGGATGATTATAATTAGTAAGGGATTGTAATTTTCAAAACCTTAAGACCATGTTTGTTATCCTTGGTGGTGGAATTAGGCTAACAATAGCTTGAGTTCCACCAATATTGTTTGGTTGAGAAAAGAATGTATGAAACTAACAATTCCAAAGGATAGGAAGGTGGAATTCATCATAATCCAATGATGAAGACATTATTATCCCCATTCTTGCAAAAACAGCAAATCACATTTTATATAATAAGAATTTTTACAAAATTTTATAAATTTAATTTCAATTAACTAATATCATCATATTAATACATAAACAAATACAATTTATTGTATATCTCCAATCTAATCTCATAACTCAATACCACCATACTTATAATTCCATCCAACTTCATTCAACAATTAAACATGACCTATGTACTATGTAACTATGAATTTTTATCCCGAAAATGAGGTATATGATTTACATTTAAAATTAGTTAGATGTAGAAAATTCCCATAATTAATGTAACACAATTATATAATATTTAAATCATACATATATGGTCACATACAATTAATGGCAGAAGAAGCACCAATAATAACAGTAGCTAATACAGTAGCTTCTACATCAGAAGCAACAGAACTTGTAGCATATCAAGATGTTAAGGAAGCCTTAGATAAATGGACAATTCCTAATGTCAAACCAGATACAATTTATAAAATTGGAACATTTGATTTCTCTAGTAAAAAGATAATCAAAACCTTTGAGCATGTTATGCCTTTACAAGATAATGATGAAATAATTAAACTACTTCATATCCAGGATCTGGCACCATTTTTCAAAAAATATAAATACATTCATACAGGCCTTGTCCAAATAGCCTTCAAACCCTTGACTTTGTTAGGTCAAGATACCAGTACCCAATGCACCCTTCGAGATGGAAGATGTCTCGATTGGAAAGCCTCTCTTATGGGAGCAATTGAAACCAGTCTATCTCATAGACCAGTATATTTTAACATTTATCCAAATTTGAGTATTGCACTCATGGATCCAAATCTTTCAGAAGTCTTAGAACTTAGAGTTCTTACCCATGGTTATAAGTATATGGTAGGAACGCCACCTTTAACAGTCATTTTCAGAATACATCTTAAGGTTCTTACCATTTTGAACCCATACACTAGAAAACAAAGTGAATCAGGACAAACAGTCTTAATAGATACTAATCTGTTTTGCAGCCAAGTCGCTATTCCAAGAATGATTCCTTGGCAAAATATCGCTTTTCTAGAATCATGGCATATACCTAATGTCGTTCCAGCCAGACCAATTATTAGACAAACTATTGACCAAGTAGTCCAAACTCAATGAGGTAATGTATACCTCAATTTCCGTAGACCACTCACAAGAAGTATGTCCAGTACAAATTTTAGATCTATTCCTCTCTATAGAGTAGATTTACTAGAATCATCCAAGCAATCTATTTCAAAACCTGTTAAGTTAGTCATGCAAGGAATGCCTTCTAGACCACCTAGTAGGCCATCTAGTGATCCTTCTGTAGATCCATACAAGGAGTCCAATTATCAGAAAATCAAATACCTCGTGGTATTTATGAAACCAGAAGACCTGAGAGTCTAACAGCTAGCGATATGAATTTTGAAATTTAATGGATTATTCTCCAGGTAGTGAAATTAGAAAGAAATTAAACCAAGAATTTATACAAGATAAGTATCAGGAATTTCGAAATTAGTATTTTAAAAACCATGATAATCAGCAACTTTTATACTTTAAAAACCATTATTATTATCATTTAGAAACATATAAAATTTTAACACCTTTCCCTGAATGGTACTACGAATTTGTAACAGTTATGGAAATAGTTCTTGAACGGCAAATAAATGTTTTAACCAATATTCAAAAAACATGGACAACAGTTAATGGACAGACTATTACGTCTATACATCTGCCACCACAATCATTAGAGTTAACACCAAATGGTGATACGACTCTACAACCTTTAATGACAATAGCATATATGGAAATTCCATCTAAAGCATCTCAAAGAGATGTAGTTCAGGTTAAAGATATGGTTCCAATTATGAAACAGAATAATTATACTAATCTGTATTTTCAAACAGTAAGTAAACAATTGACCAGAATTGAATAATCAATTGAAAATTTTAAAGATAGACAATTAGTACCGACAAATCTACAATTCAACTGTTAATGTAAAACCACCTTTAGAAGTAACTAATTTGAAGTTACATTCTGACAAACAGGATAATGAATTTATGGAAACTCTTCTAAAGAAAATGTCCAATTTAAATGTAGGAAGAGTACCACCTCCAGAAGGAAGTAGCTCGATTCATATGATATCCATTCCCCAACAGAATAATATGCCAGAAGAATATAGTGACGCACTTACTCCTTCCATAATTCAGGAATTACAGAATAATTTCCAGGATGTTCAATCTGTAAATAAAGTTAATTTTTCTAAAGAAATCAGTAGAAATGTCCAACCAGGATCTAGTAGGTATTATTATCATAGCCCTACCCCTCAGGATATTTCCAAGCCCAGAATTCTTATCATGGAAAAACCATTTATGAATGGAATAAAGATGGTGCTATAGAATACCGTATTTTTGAATGCATACATCAAATGATTATGTATGCTACTGTTTGTAAACAGAATAGTAATACAGATTATCAAATTGTCCGTTTTATTATTAATGGATTTACAGGTATATTAAAAGGTTGGTGGAATAATATTCTCACTACCATTCAACAGAATGAAATTTTAACAGTGTCACGAACCAAACCCACCCCTATAGGTTTAGTGTCGTAACCGGCCAGTAATCCTTGGATTACCGAAGGCCTCAAAACTGATTAACAAAATTAAAGGGCTAGCGGAAGCAAATACGTAAATGTAGTTGTCCAATGAACTGTGTAGACTTACATGAAACAGCATATTTAAAACTTTATATACATAACCAAAAATCATTTTCTCATTATACCCACACACTTAGCAATAACATCTCAAGTACAACCAACAAAACAAAGAACTCTCATATACAGAAACAGTAGAACTTTAACACATGACACTTCAGAAACCTCCATGTGAGGCGCAATGGTTGGCTGACAACAGGACACAGATCCAGACAAAAGCCTTCAGGCTCGATCTCCAGAATGCCCACCTATACATATACATACACACAGTGAGCTAAAGCCCAGTGATTAACATCAATGTAAAGAGGTTAGTAAACGAAATCCAAACATGTCATAAGCGTAAAACAGATCATAGCATAATTATTCTCGTATCTGAACATAATAATGGTACATCCCATAGAACATATCACATAACGTCTTCCGACTAGAGTAATCGGTTCCGGATACCGATTAAATACATATCACCGCAATGAAGTGGCTAACGAGATCTCGTAATCACATGTATGTCATGGACCCGCATTAATATGTTGCCTCCCATGACTTGGGACTATCTATGGATGCCATAATAGATTTCAAACATAGGACATTCGTTCATGCAAATCATTATTTCAGAAATCATAACTTATCGTATCTCGTTTGGAACATAATTCATATCAACATATCTTTACAAAAATGTTACTCACAGTGGTTCCCTGTAAACGGTCAATCAATCTTTGAGTCTTGACCTACAACCACAAGTACATAACACAAACATATCTTATCATTACACATTCATGTGGCCATCACGGCTTAGCTTTCATTACATTGGTTCTTGTTCCTTCTTATCGCATAGATCAAAACACACACTTACAATCTCTTAACTTAGTACATTCCTTTCTTAGTGTATTTTCTTAGTGTGTTTCTAATCCATAACCTCATTACTATGGCTTAATTAAGTCTTAGGAATGCCTAAGATACAATGAGGATGCCAAAATATTTTGGAAAACACATAGTCAAATTTCTAAAAACGTCCTCGCTCGAGCGTAGCTTCCCTCGCTCGAGCGGACATGCAAAATGAGAAAGGTCGCTCGAGCGCAGACTCCGTCGCTTGAGCGGTCTGCAAAGATATGAAACTTCTAGAAGCTTGCATTTCACGCTCGAGCGGACTTCTAGTCGCTCGAGCGGAAGTGCACGCACTCAGAGTGGTCGCTCGAGCGTGAACTCCTACGCTCGAGCATAGATGTAAATTCTAAAATTTTCAGATTTGATCACCAAGCTCAAAACTTGAATTCAACTCTTCAAAACACATCTCTTGGGCCCCAAAACTTAAGATAACATAGTAAACTTGTAAAATATGAAGAATTAAGGATCATTTCATAAAATCATGGCCCAAGAGTTTGCCAAAAGCTCGCAATTCATCTTGAAACTTAAGAAGCAAAACATGCATGTAAAATCTTTCAAGTTCTTTTCTTCAAAACGCATGAAACTAGCAAATTAAGCTCATAAGCTCCATGCATGTAAGAAATTTCTTCTCAAAACATGTATTCAAGTGATTAAACAAGGTAATTCCAACATGTATGTACCAAATAACTTACTATAAAAAATTAGATGTTCAAAATCAAACTCAACATGTCAAAACTCCATATAAATATGCATGCATGTGGATTTCTCATCCAAATTCTCTTTCAAGACTTCAAAAACATGGGATTGACTTACCAACTTGATGAAACTCATAGCTAACATGGTAAATTAACACCTACATGGGCATGTATGTATGAATTGTAACCCAACTCCTTATTCTAAGCTCAATGTACACATTTAAACACATAATCTTTATGTTGGTAACTTAGATTCATAAATTAGGGGTTGAATTCATACCTATTATCTTGAATTAATCTAGCTCTAGCTTAGTTTTGATGAATCTTAGCCAAGATCTTCAATTCTCCTTCAATCTCTTCTTCTCTCTCTTTAGAATTGCACACTCTCTCTCTCTAAAATAAATTCTCAGATTTTTTGCACTCAAAATGGACAAGGTTGAGCTCAAATGAGCTTAAGGGGCTCATATTTATATTTATGATGCTATAATATACTAATTGGAACATCGGGCTAACCAAACACAACTTAATGAATCAGACTGAATCAATTTTTAATAAAATTTGCCATAGTGTTCTAAAAATTCCAAATAACATATTAATGTAACTAATTTCGATTTCGGATGCCAACAAAGCTTTCAATTTTCATATTGAAGCGGAATTCCAAACAGATATTTCTACAAGTAACAGATAGAAAGCCGAAGATCATGCAAAATACATAATAAACATAATTTATTTTAATCCCCTCATTAGCACCATTAATTACGAATTAACAGCTAATTGCGGTTCGGGGTTGTTACAGTCTCCCCACCTTATGAAGTTTGGTCCTCCAAACTTGAGTTATCTTATATCAAAAGGAATGATGTTCATCATAAATATAACTTCAACTCTTTACAAAACAGAAGCATAACCATATTCATAACCTAATCTCGACATTATCTCCGTACCAGGAACAAAATCATAAACCATATACAGAGCTTAAGGTTCATATCAAAACAGAGTCTTATGCACATTCAGATTTCAGATCAAAAATAGATTCATGTACATGTTCATTTTCATTGACATATTCGTATTCGGATTTTGCATAAGATCATACGTAGTACACCCATTAGCTATCATATCAACTTGGTCCTAAGACCCACATGTATAGTTAGTACCAACAACCAAAAAGGTCCATATCTTGCGTGCAAGTAGCCACGGTATTGTTACCCCCAGACAAAGGTCACGTGAACATAAGCCACAGTATTATTACCCCTGGGCGAGGGCCACATGCATATCAGCCACGTGAACTAAGGGTGCCACAAATACATTCCAGAAAAGTAAACATTCAATCGTGATTCATAAAATAGCATTTCAGAAAACAGATCATATCATATTAGTCAAAAAAAATACTTATAATTAAACATAACTTTACAGAGTTATTTCTCACATTACTTATATCAAATACTTATCGGACGTCATAGATTCACACTATTTCCATTTTCACAAGTAATTTCCCCCGTCATGCAACTTGTTACAGAGACTTGATTTATTTAATTTCGTGTCATTCAAACGGTCATCGTTCAATTCGGTTTTCGATTTAGTAATTCACCATCGTTATTCGAAGTCATTCAGATATAGTCATTCGCATACTGTTTATCAGCCTCAGTTCCCACAATTCCCTTGTACTATACGTTATTACAGAAGTAGTCATTCATAGAACATACTGCTTTCATATAATTCTATGTAGTCAAGGTTTACAATTAAGCTAGTCTGCTATCAACAAGTCCCACATCATCAATTTTGAAGTATCGTCACACAAAGGCAATCATTCCCTTATTTAAACAAGTTCATGGTAGTAACAGTAATACTGGAACAATTAATCACATATCATACATACAATATTCTCATATTCCCAGAGCACAATTTACCAAATTCCATAATCTCATTCATGTGTGTTCCCAATCGGTTACAGGCACATGGTTAAAAGCTATTTATAATCACATAGTCTGTTGTTGACGGTTCACATTCTTCCTAAGTGTTCAAGATTGATTCAAGTTCTCAGTCGATTAGTTCCCGCAATAACACAATCCGATCATTCGGTCATAAGTAATTCATAATCCCCCATAACGCAATCAAATCAGATAATAGTTCTCCATTTAGGTAAAGGTCTCCTCTGATCAAATCAAATGAAAGTCCTATCAGATCACATCAGATGAAAGTTCCACACAGTCATATCAAATAAAAGTTTAAAGCGTGAGTCATCAAACAGAAGTTCTCTTAAGTAAACAAAGGTCTCATCAAACCGTAGTTCCATCAGATTAGATCAGGTAAAAGTTCTATCCTCATCATTTTCAAACGAAGCACATTTGGTTCTATAGTTCATACTCCATTCGCTTAGGTGCATAGTCAGTAATTTCACAATCGTTCTAAATTTATCAGTTCTCAAAATCACATTAAAGTCATGTATCAATATAGTTCATATCAAAGTGTTACAGGTCATATACCATGTGTTCTCCAAATAAGTTTACAGGTAAATGCACAGGCATGCAGTTGTCCATGTCAAGGGGTAAGTATCATAGTCAACATAGCAGTTTCCCAAATAAGTCTTTCATATAGGCATACGGCACACAACAGCGTATCATATAAAGTTTTTCGGTGGCACACAATAGCAAGTTGTTATGTAGAAGTCCCAAATTGGTCATACAGTCACTAAAGCATAGGCTCGCTGGTCTAGTCAAATAGTCTTGTCAATTTTCAACAATCACAGTCCACAGTTTAGAGTTTATCATTCGGGGTCTTTACTTAGTCACACAATCCCAGAGTCATAGTCCCAACAGTCAAGTTATCAAAACAAATAACATATCAATCATTCTGAGCAAAGGTATAGTCATATATGTACATGTCCAGAGTCTAATAACATTCTCAAGCAAAGGTATGCATATATATATAAGTCCAAACATTTTCCAGTGCATTGGTAATTGTTAAACATAAGGGTCCAAAGTGTCGCACATATAGTTCACATCAAACAGTAAGTCTCAAAGTGTCCATTAACCACAGTTCAACCCCATCAATTCTAATAGTATTACAAGCGAGGACATATATATACAGATACGAGTCTAGGATCAATTATCATTTAGGCATTCGTTCGCAATTTCATAAGCAAAAGTTTATTCTTCCAAACAGACATAGGTTCTCAATTTCAGAAGTTCCATACGTGACTGATTCATGTATATAATTCAAGTTCATGGGTCTAATCATTCAACGGTTTCAGTCAATATATAACAATTCAGTTCAAGTCATGGTCATACAGATTTTCCAAATCACTTTTCATACACACATTTTACACATAATTAAGGTAATACCTGTAACACCCTCAAAAATAAACTCATCATAACATACGTTCACGATAAATAGAAGAGATTTCATATTACAATCATCATAGTATTCTTACAAAAGATATTACATGTTGACAATAAAAGTAAATGCCCTATAGGCTTACAACTTTCCAAGTCAACACTTGGTTACAAAAAGGAGAGTACTAACTCTACACAAAATAAGCCCTTGGCTTGATATACATGTAATACAACAAAAACGACAAAAAGGAATCTGACAGCCTCAAGCCTCCCAAGCTACGTCCTTAGAGGTGGCATAACACTTGTACTTGAAAATGATGTCCCATATAGGGTGAGCCAACGCCCAGTAGAGATATGCTAAACATAATATGAGCAATAACTAAAACATTAGCACTTGATAAATGTTTAACTCATATAAATCAACATACAGTACAATCCAGTTCCATAATCCTTCACTTAACAAAACTCAACTTATAAACATGGCTCAGAACCTGGCCAAACAACTTAAGCGAGACTACATCTCAAGCCAACAATACTTCAAACTACCATTTCACGGAAATTGCGTCTGCGGGATTCGGCACCCATGTGTAATTATTTTCTCATGGCCATTTCACGGAAATTTCATTTGCGGGACTCGACACCCATGTATAGATGTTTTCAGATTTGCCATTTTACGGAAATTTCATCTGCGGGATTCGGCACCCATGTATAGATATTTTTGCATTGCCATTTTACGAAAATTGGGTCCACGAGATTCGGCATCCATGTGTAATTATTTTCGAATGGCCATTTTACGGAAATTTCATCCGCGGGATTCAGCACCCATGTATTCAAATACTCAACTTGATTAGTTTTAATTCACCTAATCATCATGCAGTGTCTACAACAATCAAGACTATCCTCCACCGATAGCCCAAAGCAGTTATTTCTAAACAGCTAATAAATGCACAAACAGGTAAATTATCAACAATTTCAAAAGTGAGTGATTAATGAATCCAACTCTACCATTCTACCTCATAATGAGCCAATTTTATAATTCCCAACTCAATTTCATAATTCCATAACATTTCCAAATTAATTATATAAATTAATTCACAACAAAAATTAGGACTTTCTCACCCCCTTTTTTCTCAACTTTGACCCAAAGGCTTAAATATCAACAACAACACCAATAATCTCATTTCTAGACCCAAATACACATGTATAGGCTCAAAATACAAAATCCCTCTTTATACATTTTGAAACCCTAACACCAAAAATCACCCAACTCAACATTACATCAAAATGACCAATAGTGTATGTTAAAGACTATAGAAATGAGTAGTTATCCCTACCTCAAGAGATGAAACCCAAAGGAGATAATGAAGAAATCCCGAACTGCTCCAAATCAAGAAATTTTCGGATTGATAGGAAGCCCACACCGAGCTCTACACTTTTTGTAAAGGCACAAGGGTAGGAGATCACTCTAACTGGATCAAATCCTAGAGAGAAGGTAGAGTTTTAGAGTGACGTGCTCTCCAATGGTGGTTTTCGAAAAGTAAGAGAGAGAAAGGAAATCAAAAAATGATCCAAAAAGGTGAAACTCGGACTGATATAAAATTCGCCCCGTTCGAGCGTCAGACACAGACTCACGCTCGAGCGTCAAAATGCTCGCTCGAGCGTCTGATGCACACTCACAAAAGTTTTGCAGACGAAGGTCCTCGCTCGAGCGTCAAACTCCCTGCTCAAGCGAAGGAACAAAATCAAAGGGTCACACTCGAGCGTCAAAACTCCCGCTCGAGCGTATGAAGACCTGCAGAGGAAAAATACTGGGAGATGGAAATTCACGCTCGAGCGTCAAAATGGCCGCTCGAGCGGAGAAGCAACAACAAAGGGCCCGCTCCAGCGTCAAAAAACCCGCTCGAGCGTGAAGGCCAAATTTTGGGCATCAACTTTTGATTTCAAAGCACAACCAACCTGTTTCAAACCTGCCCAACACAACCCAAGACTCAAATACATAGAGTAAAGGATGGAGATGAGAATGAGACAACAACACATCCACGGAACCGTGTCCGGAATACAATAAATAAAGAGAGGAAAAAAACCAGGATCGCTATAATACCTGCGTCAGTTGTTTCAGTATTCCGAGCATTTCCTGGAACTAGGGTGTAAACCCTTCATTGTCTCTAGGTACAGGAACAAAACCAGTCGTATTAGCATTAGGCTTAGTATTGTTCGGATGAGCTCGTAAGCAAGACTTAGCCAAGTGTCCTTTCTGTCCACATCTAAAACAAGCCCCTGATAGGCGGCGACAAAAGCCCCAACGTTGTTTCCCACATTCTTTACAAATAGGTATATCATTGTTCACATAGCTTCCCCTACTTACATTGTCAAAAGTCATTACCTTAGATTTTTCGTTCACAGAGGTCATTGAATTACTGGTCATTTCAACTTTTTGTTTCTTTTGTTTCTTTCCTTCTGATTCAGTTGATAATGTTGGCTTGGATATTTTCAAGGCTGCTATGTTTGCCTTGGATATTAAGGCCCTATCAAGAACGTCCACATACTTTGGCAATTTTAAAACGCCAACTCGGTCAAACACACCTAGGTCAAGCCCACCTTCAAATTTTTTAGCCTTTTTGTAGTCAGTGTCGATCATATAGGGTACATATCGGGCTAATTCAGTAAATTTTGCTTCATATTCAGCCACAGTCATATTGTCTTGTTTTAGTTGTATAAATTCGGATACCTTCCTATCTCGGATGCATTGGGAAAAATATTTTTCAAAGAAAATTCTTTAAACCTATCCCATGTCACACCTTCATTATCATTCCGTACTAACATCCACCATCTCCTAACTTCTTCTTTGAGCGTGAATGTTGCCAACAAAACTTTCTGTGCCTTCGTACATGGAAAAACTTCAAATATTTTCTCAGTTTCTAAAACCCAAGCCTCAGCTTTTAACGGTTCAATACCCCCCAAAAATTCCGGTGGCTTCATCTTATTATATTTTTGTGTCAGTGTTGTCATATCATAATTAGCTGGTTCAGGTACAAGTATTTGCCCTTGTTGTTGTTGTCTCAAAGATTCGGTTAAGGTTTCGACCATTCTTTCTAACCGACTAATTCTAGCATCAGAAGATTCAAATTCATCTACATTCCTTGTCCTTTCCATTGTCTACACACAAACAGGGTGATTATCAATATAGGGAAAGTTCTCACTAATTTCACGTTTCATTTTTTACTTCGAATCAAACAGTTCGTCATTTTGTCTCAACCCAAATATATTCACATAGGTCACGTAGTCTTTCACGTTCATATGGTCATGTTTACAAGAATTACACGTTCGATATCGAAATCAATATTACATGTTATTTCTCATAACTTCTTTGTTCATGCTCATAGGTCTTATTCTATTTTCTTTTCAATTCAAATATGTTCACAATAATTCACATACTTACACATGATAATGCAATGTCCCTATTTCATTCTTAGGACATCCTATAGCTCATATGGACTCGTGTGTGCGGTATAACTCGTGCTCTGATACCACTCTGTCACGACCCAAACCTGCCCCTATAGGTTTAGCGTCGTAACTGGCCAGTAATCCTTGGATTACCGAAGGCCTCAGAACTGATTAACAAAATTAAGCGGCTAGCGGAAGCAAATACGTAAATGTAGTTGTCTAATGAACTGTGTAGACTTACATGAAATAGCATATTTAAAACTTTTTATACATAACCAAAAATCATTTTCTCATTATACCCACACACTTAGCAATAACATCTCAAGTACAACCAACAAAACAAAGAACTCTCATATACAGAAACAGTAGAACTTTAACACATGACACTTCAGGAACCTCCATGTGAGGCGCAATGGTTGGCTGACAATAGGACACAGATCCAGACAAAAGCCTTCAGGCTCGATCTCCAGAATGCCCACCTATACATATACATGCACACAGTGAGCTAAAGCCCAGTGATTAACATCAATGTAAAGAGGTTAGTGAACGAAATCCAAACATGTCATAAGCGTAAAATAGATCATAGCATAATCATTCTCGTATCTGAACATAATAATGGTACATCCCATAGAACATATCACATAACGTCTTCTGACTAGAGTAATCGGTTCCGGATACCGATTAAACACATATCACCACAATGAAGTGGCTAACGAGATCTCGTAATCACGTGTATGTCATGGACCCGCATTAACATGTCGTCTCCCATGACTTGGGACTATCTATGGATGCCATAATAGATTTCAAATATAGGACATTCGTTCACGCAAATCATTATTTCAGAAATCATAACTTATCGTATCTCGTTTGGAACATAATTCATATCAACATATCTTTACAAAAATATTACTCACAGTGGTTCCCTATAAACGGTCAATCAATCTTCGAGTCTTGACCTACAACCACAAGTACATAACACAAACATATCTTATCATTACACATTCATGTGGCCATCACGGCATTACATTGGTTCTTGTTCCTTCTTATCACATAGATCAAAACACACACTTGCAATCTCTTAACTTAGTGCATTCCTTTCTTAGTGTGTTTCTAATCCATAACCTCATTACTACGGCTTAATTAAGTCTTAGGAATGCCTAAGATACAATGAGGATGCCAAAATGTTTTGGAAAATACTTAGTCAAATTTCTGAAAACAGGGTCCCCGCTCGAGCTTAGCTTTCCTTGCTCGAGCGGACATGCAAAATGAGAAAGGTCGCTCGAGCGCAGATTCCCTGGCTCGAGTGGTCTGCAAAGATATGAAACTTCTGTGAGCTTGCATTTCACGCTCGAGTGGACTTCTGGTCGCTCAAGCGGAAGTGCACGCACTCAGAGTGGTCGCTCGAGTGTGAACTCCTATGCTCGAGCGTAGATGCAAATTCTGAAATTTCCAGATTTGATCACCAAGCTCAAAACTTGAATTCAACTCTTCAAAACACATTTCTTGAGCCCCAAAACTTGAGATAACATAGTAAACTTGTAAAATATGAAGAATTAAGGATCATTTCATAAAATCATGGCCCAAGAGTTGCCAAAAGCTCACAATTCATCTTGAAACTCAAGAAGCAAAACATGCATGCAAAATCTTTCAAGCTCTTTTCTTCAAAACTCATGAAACTAGCAAATTAAGCTCATAAGCTCCATGCTTGTAAGTAATTTCTTCTCAAAACATGTATTTAAGTGATTAAACATGGTAATTCCAACATGCATGTACCAAATAACTTACTATAAAAAATTAGATGTTCAAAATCAAACTCAACATGTCAAAACTCCATATAAATATGCATGCATGTGGATTTCTCATCCAAATTCTCTTTCAAGACTTCAAAAACATGGGATTGACTTACCATCTTGATGAAACTCATAGCTAACATGGTAAATTAACACCTACATGGGCATGTATGTATGAATTGTAACCCAATTCCTTATTCTAAGCTCAATGTACACATTTAAACACATAATCTTTATGTTGGTAACTTAGATTCATAAATTAGGGGTTGAATTCATACCTATAGTCTTGAATTAATCTAGCTCTAGCTTAGTTTTGATGAATCTTAGCCAAGATCTTCAATTCTCCTTCAATCTCTTCTTCTCTCTCTCTAGAATTGCACACTCTCTCTCTCTAAAATAAATTCTCAGATTTTTTGCACTCAAAATAGACAAGGCTGAGCTCAAATGAGCTCAAGGGGCTCATATTTATATCTATGATGCTATAATACACTAATTAGAACATCAGGCTAACCAAACACAACTTAATGAATCAGACTGAATTAATTTTTAATAAAATTTGCCATAGTGTTCTAAAAATTCCAAATAACATATTAATGTAACTAATTTCGATTTCGGATGCCGATAAGGCTTTCAATTTTCATATTAAAGCGGAATTCCAGACAGATATTTCTACAAGTAACAGATAGAAAGCCAAAGGTCATGCGAAATACATAATAAACACATAATTTATTTTAATCCCTCATTAGCACCATTAATTACGAATTAACAGCTAATTGCGGATCGAGGTTGTTACAAATAGCCACCAAACTTTAATATGATCCTGTTAGTAATGCTCTTGCACAAAAAGAGGATGTTGTCTATACTTTAGTTCAGACAATCATCCTCCATTTTATTGGACCTAGTTCAAGAACTAATGACCGTGGTCGAGAACTTCTCCAGAATCTACGCTGCCCATCTTTAACCCATTTTAGATGGTCTAAAGATGTTTTCCTTCTCAAAGTTGTCGAGCGTCCTGATGCTAACAGTGAACATTGGAAAGCCAAATTTATTGATGGCCTTCCTACTCTTTTTGTTGAAAAAATTCAGAAAAAACTTAAGGATCACCAAGATCGTATGACTATACCCTATGACCAGTACACTTATGGCCAGCTTATTGCTGTAGTCATTGACGAAGGTCTTTTATTATGTAATGACCTTAAATTACAATACTAACTTAAAAAACAGAATCTTACTGGAAAGAAAGAATTAGGTGAATTTTGTGATTAATTTGCCTATGATACAAAAATCCAATATGCTTCTAAATCCAGGAAATCCCATCAAAAGAAATTTACCAAACAATATCGTAAACAGTATAAAAAACCTAGTCATACTTCTTACCAGAAAAAGTTTTCTCCTCCTAACAGGAAGTCAAAACCCACAAAGAAAACCACTAAAAAAAATGTTAAATGTTATAAGTGTGGGGCAACCGGACATTATGCTAATAAATGTAGATCCAAGTTAAAAACTAAAATTAATGAGCTATCATTGGATCCTCATATTACCCAACAGATACTTCAAACGCTTGAAGAAGAACAAACTGGCTCTGAGTCTGATGGACTTGTTGAGCTTTATTCTCCATCAACTTCTGGTGAGGAAGTTGAAGAAATAGAACCAACTTGTTCCTGTTCCACAAACCTGAATCAGATTTTCGAAATTAATTATTGGAAATCCATTGTTGAAATGAATGGCTTAGACCTTGGAGGTCCTAGCATTCATGTTCTAACTAATGACCAGTAATCTATGCTAGACCTTGTAGACCAAATCAAAGATCCAGACATCAAAATTAGATTTCTCGAAATTTGTTATCAACACCAGCAAGCTATTAAAGAACCTCCATTAATTCTAGTAGATTCTTACAGTATGAAAGATGTTTTTGAACAGAATTCAGTCATCTCCTACTATTGAAAAACCAGTAACAATTCAAGGTTTAAAAATGGAAATTAATGTACTTAAAACAGAAGTTAAACATCTCCAAACTGCTAATCAGTCAATTATTAATGACATTAAAATGATTAACAGTAAACTAAAAATAAAGGACAATCATCCTCATCCAATCAGAATGAAAAGGATGGAAAACCCGAAAACCAATATTTGATGTTAATGAATCAAATTACTTTTCAGAAAGGGCATATTAGGATTACTTTCATAGGTTGGAGTTTACTTTTGTATTTCGTTTGGAAATGTAGTAAATTGAGAACTGTAATGTTTGACATTTCGTTTGGGGGATAATCATCATTTATTGCAAGTAATATATGGATTATAGGGACAGATATGTGAGTAAGATGTGGTGTTGTTTTGATGTTGCTCTTGTTACATTAAAAACAAGGGAGTATAATGTGTAAATGTATGTTATGTATTCATGACCACCATTGAAACTGTTGTACTCATATTCTATGGCCCTTTTATGCAGGAATCACGCTAAAGCAGTCACCACATTAACAACCACCCAATCTCGAACACACCTGTTACAGTCCAACTGCCCCAGGCAACAAAAGCAAACCCAGCAACAATCGCCAAGCAAATCACTTCCCCCGGAAAATGAACCAATACACAATGAACAACACAACACTCAACCTCTCAAACTCAAGCCAATGTTAAACAATCAAAACCCTTGCAGACGTTAACCCCCAACTATAGCCAATGTTAAACAATCAAAACCCTTACACATCTTAACATTTCCATTCCCAGCCAAAAATCGAATCACCCCAATAGGAAAATGAATCACGCTAAGGGTATTAACGTAAACTGAAATGGAATCAAAAAAATCAACTAATAAAACTTACCAAAAACCGAGACTAATTGGTTCAAAAGAAAATTCTTAAAACTAAATGGTTCAACTTTCCCTCACATAGGATTTATTGGTAAATTTTTCTTCTTTTTTTTTTATATAGAAAAACCAATAAAATAAAATAAAAATGATTAGTCAAAGAAGATAAGCTCTTCTCCATATCCCTCTATATCTTTCTTGTGGGCCTCAATCCGGGCACATAAAGATGATATGAACGGTTTATCTCATTGACCTTACACTAAAAATTATTCATACAAAAAATCATTTCCATTTGACAACTTAAATACACGAACGTATTGCATTTTATTTTATAAAATGAATGATATATGAATTATAAACTTAAACCATCTATTTTATAAAATAAAATAAAATATAATTTCTTATTATATTTATAATTATTCAATAAAATAATTTTTTATATAAATACTATTTAATACGAGATTTACAAAATAGACGATTCAAATTAAAACTTACAAGAAAAATATGAAAAAATATGGGATGGGAGAGGAGTTGCTCCCTAATCAAAGAGGGTTAAAAAGTAAATTCAGACTTGAAAAAGGTCAAAAAAGCAATGGTTCTACAAAATTACAAGGCCGGCAGGTTTAGGCATTGGTGGGATCAAAGATGAGGCCCCTCAACTCTTATCAATTATCAAAATGGGCCCACTTTTAATTATTTTAAATTGAAAATTCATAAAACTTTCATATATGTGGTTTTGCGGTTGAAATGCAATTATGCAAATAGTTGGTGATTTGAACCCTATTTTCCATATATATATATATATATATATGATTAGATTTTGTTGGAGATCTAAGTGATTTAATCCATCGTCTAAGGTTTATTAAGAATTAAAAAAATAATTATTATCGAAGATTTTAACTTTTCAAAGATTTTATTTTAATGTTTAACTTATGATCTCAAAAAATTGTGCACAACCGTGACCTATAAGGTTATGTATTATTTACAATTTTTAAAGTTGCAATGTAGCATTTTTTAAGAAGTAAAACTATCATTTGAGATTCATTTTAAATATTAGATATTGATTTTGGATAAAAATATTTGATGGCAGAAGTACATTCAACAATATTCTAAAGAATATTTGAGGTATCAAAAGGTCAAAGTCTTTCTAATCAAATTTACTTTTTCTTTTTAATGTGCAATGCATCTAGGCAAACTCTACAAAAATGGTTGGTCCTAATTTTTGAAAACTAAATTTAAAAATATAAATTTGACAAGGATATACCTTGTTTCCAGTTGAATAATTTAATTTGACGGTGCTATTAAGTCACCGTGGGTTCATCACAAGACTAATCTTGATAATCTAAACTATTCACTATATAGATTATTTCAAGAAGATCATTTATTAAAAAAAATTATATTAATCGAATTACCATAATCATACGATCAAATCATATTTATCTTAAAAAAACAGTAACAAAATATATAAAATATATATAATGTGTAATAAAACATTTTTTTTTTATGTTTAATTTCTAGTCACGCCTTGACATGACCCATTTTTTTTATACCTAAAATTAACTTTATGGTTAATGGAAATGAAGAGCCGACCTGTTTTCGTCAAAAAGTGGTTGTAGCAACTTTAAAAGTCACAAATTTTTTCCTTCCCTAATAATTTTAATTCTATCTTATAGCTTTGCTTTCTCAGAAATTATTTTTGCTCACCAACCTCAACAATGCTTGCTCTAGAGCATTCTCTCTCTTTCAAAAACATCTCTCTATAAATAGCGCCAATGTGAATATCAGTGAGTATAGTAAGATTACAAAAAAATAAAAATGAGTGGAGGAGGTATGGAGTCCTATGCTAAGCTACCTCAAAATTTTGGTGTTGGTGATGCAAATGGTCAGCATGCGAATGGACCATGTGGGCACTTTCAAATGCCAGTACATTACCCGAGGTATGCTAGGGCCGAGTACGAGGCCATGCCGGAGTGGAAACTCGACTGTTTGCTAACGCAGTATGGGCTACCGGTCGCTGGAGATGTCAACGAGAAGAGGAAGTTTGCCATGGGAGCTTTCTTGTGGCTTCATTAATGCTGTATTTTGTTGGAAAATTTGGGAAAGAATATGGAAATGAAAAGAAAAAAAGTGTGTGAAATTAAGTGAAATATAGTTATATTTTATTTTCATTTCACCTATTTTTTTCATTTCTATTTTCAAATTCCCTCAACCAAATATAACATAAGAGTGATAATGTAAGATTTATGTATTAATAGTGGTGTTTTTATTTTATTTTATGGTATTGCTATTTTTTGTTGAGATTTTTAATTTTTTGTTTAGACTATGTTCGGATTTTGGATTTAGAGAGATATTTGTAGAGGAAAAGAAAGAGGAGAGAAATATGAAAATGAAAATTCTCGTTTTATTTTCACTTTATAAATCTCTTTTTAGATCAAACATGAATTTTAAAATCCTGAACTTGGGCGATATTGAACAAGGCAAGGATTGACAAGAGTTGAGGTGGCCTCTAATGTAAGTGTGTTTGTAAGAGTGTGTAACATATTGTGTTTATGATCTAAGCTTTGCTAATGAAGAGTGTGTTGATTTATAATGTTTTCTCTCTGTTAGAGGAAAGAGTTGAAGATGAAAGTTTTTTGTGTCCCAATTTTGGAACTAAGGTCATCTTTGATTCCACAAGACTAATAGTGAGGTATTAATAATCTTATCAAATTAGTGTGGTATTCACAATCTCACCCCTACCCCATTACTAATAATCCTACAAATTTGTTGGATTAATTATCCATTGGATTAATAATCCTAAAATAAAATGTCAAAACAAACATGGGATAATTGGGCCCACGGATTAATAATCTCAATCCCATACTCTAATCCTTCTAATCAAACATGCCCTAAAAGCTTAGAGTAAAAGCATTCTTGATTGGTGTTGAATTTGAAATAATTTTATAGATACAAAATAAATTCAGCAGTTATTGCTATTGGTGGCGCTGCACAAATTCATCTTTATTCTTAACTTTTAGAATAAATTATAAATATACTCCTGCAATTTGTTTAAAATGTGAATTGTCTCTTATAATTTGAAAAATTAAAAATACTCCCTTATAAAAAAAATTTATTTAACAATATTAATTGAAAAAAATAAAATTTCTAACTACTCTCATATACAATAATAAAATTATTTAAATTATTAATTGAAATATATTTCTGACATCATTAAAAATTATTAATTGATTTGATGATTTATTAATAAAATTGATCATTTGTTATGAAATTATAAATTTTAAGAGGCGGGATATAATTTTCAAAATCACAATAAACAAATCATATTTTAAGTAAATTTCCAAAAAAAATATTTGTAATTTTACTCTAATTTTTATGAAATACACATAAACCATGTGGATCTCACATAAATTAAGACTCAACTTAGGTCTTGTTTGTCAACTATATTTTTTAGTTAAAAAGTCAAAAAGTCAATCTAAATTATCACATCACTTTTTATATTTTTTTACATATCTTTTCGTAAAAAATCAAAAAATTACTAAAATAACGTATTCTAACCAAACCTCAGTCCCACATAAATTAGAAGTCGAATAATGTTTTGTAACTCGAAACTTTTTCCCCCGAATGGCCCGATTTTAAAAAACGACATCGTTTTGATTTTGATTTTTTTTTTTTTCTTCTTTCCCTTCCAATTTTCATTTCTCTGTCAACGGTTGAACCAAACCCAGAGAGAAGGAAGAAGAGAGGAATAGGAGGATCTGTGTGTATTGATGATGATGGAGGGGGAAGATCTGTGTGATCCCTCTTGTATCTGTGTGTGTGTATATCTTGGGAAGATCTCTCTCTCTCTCTCTCTCTCTCGATGGGTGGGTTTGATTTTTGTGGGTGATTGGGTTTAATTTTTGTGTTTAATTGGTGGGTGGGTTTGATTTTGATTTTGTTTTTAGAGAGAGAAGTGGATTTGCTTCAATTTTGTTATGGGTTTGGTAGTTTTTAGGGAAAAAAAAGTAGAGGAAGAAGAAGAAGAAGAAATGTTCAACTTCAATTTTGTGAATGTTCAACATTTGTGAAAGAAAGTGGGTTTCCCCCCCCCCCCTCTTTTCTGCACAGACTAGTTCACTAATGTTGAAGAAGATGAAGAAAGTGTTGATCACAAATGTTCAACCCACTTTCTTTCACAAATGTTGATCACAAATGTTCCTCTTTTTTCTGCACAGGCCAGTTCAATTTTGTGAATGTTCACAAATGTTTGAGACAGAAAAGAGAGGAGGAAGGAAGACGAAGACGGAACGAAGAAGAAGAAAGAAAAAAAAATACAAAACGACGTCGTTTTACATTTTCGAACCATTCAAGCCAGCTGGTTTCGAGCTACCCAGCAGAACAGTTAAAAGTCAGGATGCATTCGTAACATTGTCACCATTGACACAATAATTTTTGAGAATCAATTATAAATTCAGTCAACACAAGTGGAGTCCTACAAAATAAAACTTGAGCCGACAGAAGAGTAATAATCACTTCAGTAGTGGACTTCACTGCGTGATATTTATGGTCATACTTAACTTTTGTGGTCATTTCTATAATTAATTCTATGTTTGTAGAATTATTACAAATTTTGCTAAATTTTATGATTCTTTGTTTTTAAAATCACAATGAGAGAGTAGAATTGGCTAATCCAACTTCAATTTTTTTTCTTTCTTTTTTATATTTAATTGAACAAGCATTGTGAATAAGAAGGCATTAATACATGTATGCTATAAGGATCCAAAAATTGGAATAATAGTTTTTGAACAGCAGATCTAACCATAACAAGGACAACACAAGAGCATCTCTTTGACATTGGCAACTACATCTCAAAATGTAATAATTTGACAACTTGTTCTAATATTATAAAGGTTATTATTTTATTTTCAAAAAAAAATAAAAAATCTCAATTTTAAAGGCAAAATGTAATATGTGAGAGACTATTATAAAAGAGAGTATAAATTGACAAATTCGACAATCCCCATCTAGTTGAGTTTTTTTTCCATGAAGGAAAAATGAGATTTGCTCCTCTGAAAGTGATTAATATAATTCCATTTTCTATATTGGGCAAAGATTTTAGCTAGATAAATAATTCAAATAAATAAAGTTGACTTACTTATAATATTGTATTGCGAATATATGACTTGCTGAGGGCCTAGGGATATAGAGATCAGAAGCTTAAATTTGAACCCTTACTCTAACATCTCTCTCAAACGAGTAAAACTTCAGCATAATTGATTTTCTCAAATGCACTCATAAAAATTTTAAAAATCGCATCGTGGTGGGAAATATTAATCAAATATGCGCTATATATTAAAAAAAAAATGTTGCAACTTTTTAATATTTGAAAACAAAAAGAAAAAGGTTGAAACACACTAAGGCCTGCTTGTATCGGGCCAACAGACAATCGGGCCCATGAAAATTATAACCAGCCCAGATTGGACCATCATGGCCCAAACCACTCTTAGCCCAACTTACCCAACGCACACTGCATAAGATAGTACAATCGGCGGCGTTCAATAAAATTTGCCGGCGCACAAGTGCAGTCATCATTACTACTCCCTCTTTTCTTTTTCAAAAGAGAGTGCCCCGGCATAGCCCCAATTTTCTCAGATCGGACCCCTAAATTTTCTCGGGAAAACGAAGGAAAAGAAAAGAAAAGAATGCCAAGAGAAATAATCACACTGCAGGTGGGACAATGCGGGAACCAGATCGGGATGGAGTTCTGGAAGCAACTCTGCCTCGAGCACGGCATCAGCAAAGACGGCATTCTCGAAGATTTCGCTACTCAGGCTCGCTCATTTTCACCTTCTTTTCTTTTTTTTTTTTAAATTTGGATATTCGGTTCAGTGCATATGTTTTGATTCGGTATACCTATTATCTGTTTGGTTGCCGAGAAAAATAAGGAAAAAGAAAGAAAACGAATGTAAATTTGTGTTTAATGTTGAAAAGGGATTATAAGTTAAGAATTGAGATTTAGTTAAGGTAAATAGTTGAATTAGGCTCAGTTGTGAGGGCCCGTTTGTTTGGGGTTAAGTAGATGGGAGGGAATTAGGATGGTGGAGTATTATTTAATGTTGTGTTTGTTTGTAGAGTTGGGGAGGGGATTAGGATGATGGAGGTGATATAGATGGAGTGTGGGGAGGGTACTGAGGTGGAGGTTGGAGAGGTGGTATTAGAAAAATAGTGAGAGGATTAGAAATTTTTTTATTTTTTTTATTTGTTATCTATTGGGAATTTTTTTATAAATATTAATGTTTAATTTTATATTTTTTTATTTGTTTTATTATTTTATATAAAAATAATTTAACAATTCTTACATTAACAATATCTTCAAAAACAAATACAATTTTACTTAATTCATTCACTATCAATCCCTTCACTAATAATCCCCTCACTATGAATCACCTCACTATGAATCCCCTTCATTCTATCTCTGAAAACAAACGGGGGCCTGAGAGTGTTATGCATATAAATATAGGTGTACATGTGTAGTTTCTCTGTCTATATTTGAGCCGAGGCTGGATATTTTATTTTCTTTTCTTTTCTTACACTTTCTTAGTAAAGAAATGGTGCAGACTGGCTGTCTGTTTGGATTAATATGGTTTTCTAATATCAATTGAGCAATGATATTCACACTCCATTTTTAGACAAAAAAATGGAGAGTGTGAGGACTGTGAATAAATATCATTGTTCTGTTAATTCCTCAAATAGGTACTAAATCATCTAACATTATCTGGTTTGTAATTTTGTCACAAACAAATGTGATTAAATATATTGTTTTAGTTTCACTTTTAAGTGTTACTTCTACTTGGAATTTCTGTTCACAATTCATGCACATTGAACTTGACTCGCATCTATACATTTTATATATAACATCTATATAATAAAGCATGATGGTTTTTGAATTTGTCCTACACACATTTGTCCTAGTAGGAAATTTGGACGGCTCAGATCTATTCAAATTATAAAACAACGACTGAGATATATTTTTCAAAAAATATCTTACATAGACATTTTTAATTTTCTCGCTTCTCTTTCTTACTTTTTCCTTTTCTCACACATCCTTCTATGATCCCATGATCCCACCTTCCTCTCTCTTTTCTTTTTATTTTTTATTTTCTCCCATTTTTATTTTTTTCTATTTGTTTATTTTTTTTTATTTTCTTCTTTTTGTTAATTTATTTTTATTCATATTATATGGAAAAGCCTGCAATCCCAGAATTAGGAGTCAGATTTTACTGTGTGTAGTGGAGATTATATTAATTAATTTTTTAGTCCACAAATTAAATGAATATGAACAATTAATTATTATTTTTAAATATATTGAATACCTGATAGACTTCGTAAATTTAGACCTCATATGAATCTTCAACATCTATATAATAAAGCATGATGATTTTTGAATTTATCCTACTAAGACATTTGGAAGGCTCAGATTTATTCAAATTATAAAACAACGGCTGAGATATATTTTTCAAAAAATATTCTACTGTACATTTTCTATTTTCCTGCTTCTCTCTCTTACTTTTTCTTTTTCTCACCCATCCTTTCATGATCCCACCTTCCTTTCTCTTTTCCTTTTATTTTTTTTTTATTTTCTCCCGTTTTTATTTTTCTCTCTATTTGTTTATTATTTTTATTTTCTTCTTTTTGTTCAATATATTTTACACATATTTCCATATAATGTTTGTATGCCCGTAATACACTAGGACGTTACGGGCATACATACAATTTTCATATAATTATATAAGCAAAAGCAGTATTGTATGTATGCCCGTGAAAATTATATGTATGCTAGGCACATCTTTCTATCTAGCTATATATTATATAAGCAAAAGCGAGTTTTCGTGAGGAGTTTTGTGAGAACTCCAACATTTTATAATAAATTTGTGATTTTATGAAATTAAAAAATAAATTTAAATAGTGTTAGGATTACAATTATTTTCTAATCCCAACATTGTTTACACTGTGCCTTCAGGAATACATACAATTTTCATATAATTATATAAGCAAAAACAGTGTTGTATGTATGCCCGTGAAAATTGTATGTATGCCCATGAAAATTGTATGTATGCTAGGCACATCTATCTATCTAGCTATTTATTATATAAGCAAAAGCGAGTTTTCGTGAGGAGTTTTGTGAGAACTCCAAAATTTTATAATAAATTTTTTATTTTATTAAATTTAAAAATAAATTTAAATAGTGTTGGGATTACAATTATATTCTAATCCTAACATTATTTACACCGTGCCTTTAGGCATACATACAATTTCCTTATAATTATATAATCAAAAGCAGTATTGTATGTATGCCCATGAAAATTGTATGTATGCTAGGCACATCTATCTATCTAGTTATATATTATATAAGCAAAAGCGAGTTTTCGTGAGAAGTTTTGTGAGAATTCCAAAATTTTATAATAGATTTGTGATTTTATCAAATTAAAAAATAAATTTAAATAGTGTTGGGATTACAATCATATTCTAATCCTAACATTATTTGAAGGCACGGGCATACGCTAGTCATAAATATTTCAACAATTGAGGCAGAGGGAACTTAGAAAAATAAATCTATAAATAAAGCCAGAGGAGCACACATGTAAATGTGGTTTATACAGGTTAGGGTCCATTCTTGACTCTAATTCATGAATTCGGATTCATAAAACTGGTGCATTTCCTGATGTATAATTGTCACTTAGAATGAATTTTTTAAGGTAATGCCCTCCTCCATATTGTAGTGTAGCATATTTAATACATAAGCACTGGAATACGAGTATCCCTTTTCTTGAAGCCTCATTCTTGGCACTCTAATAACATTCAATTGGAACTTTGTCGACTTCATTTCACATTGGTCTCTTTATAAGTTACTTATCATACTTAGCATGAACATGGTGGCTTGTGATTAAAATACACTGAATTGTAAATGCCACAGGGAGGTGACAGGAAAGATGTGTTTTTCTACCAAGCTGATGATCAGCACTACATACCACGAGCTTTACTGATTGATTTGGAGCCCAGGGTTATTAATGGTATTCAGAATAGTGAATATCGAAATCTCTACAATCATGAGAACATATTTGTTTCAGATCATGGAGGGGGTGCTGGAAATAATTGGGCCAGTGGATATCATCAGGTTCATTAGTTTCTCTTTGTCTAGTGAGCTTATCTGGACACTCTCAACTAATTTGTCTGTGCAACTAGAGATCTTCATATTGTGAAAGTTGTACACTTAAGTGAAACATATGCTTGCATTTAGTGATTATTTGATTGCCTTGCTTCATTTGTAAAATTATGTTTGATGTTAAACTGAATTTTCAATTATGTAGGAATCTTAAGTATGTGCAAATGTTTAAATTTTTGTAGTGAGATTTTTGTTATGTCCTGTTCTTGTCCCTGGAAGGAAATGACTAGCAGAAGTGTATATGGTTATGTAATAGGGTAAATATGTAGTGAGATTTTTGTTGTGTCCTATTCTTGTCCCTGGAAGGAAAAGACTAGCAGATTTCTGCACAAGTTTTTAACAACTCATTACCACCAAAGAAATATATAATAACTGCTTAAAAGGACAATATTTATTCCATAAAACAACACTTTTTCAGGTTTTTTTAGCCAAATCTGAAGTGATCTCATTGATCATGTATTCAGTACTCACTTGTTGTAATCACTTACCTATAATCTACAGCTTAGAAGCGTGAACACCTATAAGAAGGTGCTGCATTTGT
Source organism: Camellia sinensis (assembly GCF_004153795.1). Classification (NCBI taxonomy): domain Eukaryota; kingdom Viridiplantae; phylum Streptophyta; class Magnoliopsida; order Ericales; family Theaceae; genus Camellia; species Camellia sinensis. The sequence continues at coordinate 570,342 of NW_021025256.1, forward strand.
GTCAGAGACAGACGCTTCTTGAATACTCCTGGATACATTTTCTGTATAATCTAAACAAGATTTATAATTTTGGAGACCAGGTTGACACTCCTAAAAATGTGGTGGATATACTCTGAACGTATTTAGAACTTCGTTTTAGTTAAAAAAGAAAAAAAAAAAGTGTACGAATAAAAAAATTCAAATTTTCCGTTTATATAACATGTTTGATTGTTCTTAAAAGCCTAAGAGAAGTGTAAGGTTCAAAAAGGGCTATAACCCAGTGCTGGTATTGCCAATATGTGGTACTGGGTGTTATTGTCTCAAAATGGCTGCCCCTGGATTTGAATCTGTATTTTGAGCTTCTATCATTGCCTTGTTTTGTAATTTTTTTTGGTTGGTCTTGTGAGTCACTAGCATACGTCATATGCTGATGTTGCTATTATTTATTTTTTTTATCAGGGGAAGGGTGTTGAGGAGGACATAATGGACATGATTGACAGAGAAGCTGACGGAAGTGATAGCCTCGAAGGTTTTGTTTTATGCCATTCAATTGCTGGAGGAACAGGCTCAGGTCCAGCTCCTCTATAACATTTGTTTATATCAAGAGTTTGGAAAATTAGTTAATGTTGTGAAATTTAATTATTTAAGATGTATTATTTCAAAGTATATGTTACAATATATGGTATTACTTTTCAACAAATTCCAAATCGATCCATCATTGCAAATTTAGAATGAACTAAATGACACATTATGTTCATCCCCTCTGCTTAATTGGTAAACTTGGTTCGAACTGAACTTAGCGTACTACAATTTATAGAATAAATTAACTTAAATTTTGCATCCGTGTGGATCCTTATAGTGATAGTAATGGTCAACGATTTCTTCGCCACCATAGCTCTTGGTAGTTATATGATAGCACAAATACGATTGCTTTTTTACTCTTGCCAGCGAAATTGTTGAATGGTTTTAACTTTTGGTGTTTTTTTCTTGAACCAATAATTGCTTGATTTTATGTAGGTATGGGTTCATATCTTTTGGAGACTCTGAATGATCGCTACAGCAAAAAGCTTGTTCAGACATATAGTGTATTTCCTAACCAAATGGAGACAAGTGATGTCGTGGTCCAGCCTTACAATTCACTTTTGACACTCAAGCGACTTACACTGAATGCTGATTGTGTTGTCGTTCTTGATAATACTGCGCTTAATAGAATTGCTGTAGAGCGACTTCATCTTACAACTCCTACTTTTGCTCAAACAAATTCTTTAGTTTCTACTGTCATGTCAGCAAGCACGACCACATTACGTTATCCAGGATACATGAACAATGACTTAGTTGGCCTTCTTGCCTCGTTAATACCAACACCAAGATGCCATTTTCTAATGACCGGATATACACCACTCACAGTGGAACGTCAGGTAAGATTTAGATTCTCATGTTGTCATGTTCATAATATTTCTCCGTAATCGATTGATTGATTAATAGTACTTTTGTAGCAGATTAATTAATCTGCTTGTTTTATCTGCTTAGAACTTCTTTAAGTTTGTGTTTCACATGATATCATTTTCTCATCGTTTAGGGAAGCATTTACTATTTCCTTCTATCAAAGTAGTTTAAATGAAATTGAGATTTAATTCTAGGCCTGGAAAATGATCTGATACTCTTGTGCTATTCCATTTTTTATGGCACCTTAGTAATATCATTGAGAGTCTAAGATTGGTTGAATCACAGTTTACAGAGCTTTCCTAACATAGTGTAATGTATATTCATCTGAGTTTCAGGTTGCAAAAGCTCACCATTTATCCATTCAAAAATGTCTTTCACTTGGCAGTGTGGAATACATTTTAGAAAGGAGATTATAATATGAGCGGAATAATTTTCATTTTATCATTTATAATTTTAGTGTTGGGACATTGTTTTGTTTTCTTTCACGTGTTGGTAATGATAACTAGTGATTGCAAATATGAAGCATGTCCAATTTGACCGTGCTAGAAACTAGAAACCGAGGTCATTGAGCTTGGTTTTTCAAGAAAGGAGGAATGATAGTCTTCATGTCTTTTGCATTTTTATTTCACATTCATATTTCCATCCAGTTCTCTCATTGGTCTGACAAGTAAAAGAATGAATAGAGACAAATTTATTTTGGTTTTTGGTTTTCACATGCCATAATAATTTAAAGAGTGGAATAAGATGATTGCAAGTTATTTTTGGAATTCAAAATTTCTGGTTCAATACTCCAATTAGTCTAAAGCTGCAATTGGATCTTGGAAGTGCAGAAGGAAAAACCTTTCAGAGTCCGTAATCTATTCTTGATCTGACTTAAGATTTTGGTGTTTTATAATCATATTTTAAGCATGTGAATTAGGCATTTTTTGGAAGATTTAACCTGCAATCTGATGCAGATATATCCCTTCTTGGCAGGCTAATGTGATTCGTAAAACTACTGTACTGGATGTCATGAGGAGACTTCTGCAGGCAAGAGAAACTGTCATATGCTTTTTCAACGAGGGTGGCCTTATTGCCTAGGTAGCCAGGTTGTTTTCAGGGAAACTTTTACTTGAACGGACAAAGCTGCCCATGTTAGAATTTCTCCTAAGGGATCACAGAAGGACATTTTTATCCATTCATCATAAATTGTCCTGGCAAAAGCCAAGGCTTCCTTGACAATAGGGCCACCCTTTCAACAAAGCACTGGTAGGCATGATTCTGACAGATTCATTTTGCAGACAAAGAATATCATGGTCTCGTCTTATGCTCGGACAAAAGAAGCTAGTCAGGCGAAATACATATCAATATTGAATATTATTCAAGGAGAAGTAGACCCTACACAGGTAATGATAATTGTTATTATGATTTTTGAAATTTTCATGTGGAAACTAAATCAAGCGCTTTTAAGTCCTATCACATTGATTTGATCTTGCAAGGAGTTGTGAAGGGTATGCAAGTTATTTATTTTAATTGCTCACTCGCACATCAAATTCATTGAGATATATATTATATTCTAGAGTTGGCATTATGTATTTATTTTTAATGTGAAGTTTGTAGTTTTCTGTTAGGATGACAATGGTTTGATGAGTAACACTTGCTGTCCTCAAATCAGGTTCATGAAAGTTTGCAGAGAATACGTGAAAGAAAGCTTGTTAATTTTATTGAATGGGGCCCTGCAAGCATTCAGGTGTGCCTCGTAAAGTTATTTTTCTGTTATCTTGAACTCATTATTTTCTTTTTTATTTGAAATTACTGTTTAACTTTTAATTTTCCATTATTGCAGGTTGCTTTGTCCAGAAAATCTCCATATGTTCAGACTGCCCATAGGGTAAGATTTTACTTCTATCTGTCTGTGAGTTCCTTATTTAATTTTTTGTAGGTTTTCTATTCTTGAAAGGTTACAAGAAATCTGAAATTCTTTCTTTGTTTTTTTAGCTTGGTTTTACAAGTTTAGATATTTTATATTTTACATGGTGATGTTCTTATTATGGGAAGGTTAGTTATAAAAAAAAATAATAACCAAGGAAATATGTTGCGTTTTCCATTTATTAGGTCAGTGGACTTATGCTCGCAAGTCATACTAGCATCCGTCACCTCTTCAGCAAGTGTTTAAGCCAGTATGAGAAGTTGAGAAAGAAGCAAGCCTTTCTTGACAACTATCGGAAGTTCCCAATGTTTGCTGTAAGTTGCCTACCTCATTACTATCGTAATTATATTTCAGCTCTAGTTAGTCAATGTATTGAAGACTGTTATTGTTGTTGATAAATTCATTTCGTTTTCTAGTTAGTCAATGTATTGAAGACTGTTATTGTTATTGATAAATTCATTTCGTTTTCTAGTTAGTCAATGTATTGAAGACTGTTATTGTTATTGATAAATTCATTTCGTTTTCTGCTTCCAAAGCTCCGATGTTGTGTTACTAGAAAATGTTAATACCCTAGCGAATTACGTATTGGTACACACGTTTCGAAACATGGTACACTTTCGTTCTAAAACTGTAAATTTAGTGATCCAAAGTAATCCCAAAAGTTTTTAACAATATATTTTCTTAAATGTAACCTTAGGAGGAAAAAAAATCAAATATAATGAACTAAAATCTAAGGTGACTTAAGTTTTAACAAGACAAAAACATCAAAAATGAATATGCATATATATATATATAAGTTTTATTGGATACCTAATAGTTGAAAGAAAATTATTCTAGAAGTACTTTCAGTTCTGAAGTGTAATATATGTAAGTCTACCCTTATTGTTCCACATTTTAGAGCATGTGATATACCACGTTCCCATTCCTGTTCTTGTTCCCTTACCCGTTCCATGTACTAAAACGATCCACATTCCATGTAACATGGCTCCAATGTTTTGTCAAATGTTTGATTATCATATATCATTATAAACCAATAATTTTTTTTATACCTTATATAATTACGCTCAAGCTCATGAATAACAACTAAATATTTGACCTAAGATGGAACTGATGTTGAAAACTACCCAATTTTTTTAGCAGCATGTCATTGATTTCTGATGTACTCAACACCTCAGAGAAAACACATGATCAATATTCATCTTTTTGGGCAGGCTTCCTTTACAGAATGCTTGTATAATTGCACGTAAGTCTGATTCCAGTGTAATGTGAAACATGGACAGGACAATGATCTTTCAGAATTTGATGAATCAAGGGACATAATTGAGAGTTTGGTTGACGAATACAAAGCATGTGAATCCCCGGATTACATCAAATGGGGAATGGAGGTAAATCTCCCTTTGGCCCCTCTTTCTGCTGTCTGTAATTTGTTATAAATCTTACATTAATGGGTTTTATATATATTGAATTTATTCAGGATCCAGACCACATTCTGACTGGAGAAGGCAGTGTTACAGGAACAGTGGATCCAAAACTTGCAGTGTGAATTAAACAAGTATGTTACAGCACTTGTCCCTAGAATTCACTTGGGCTTATGCGTATTTATTGAAACTGAGTTCTTATTATGAATTGGTTCTCTCTCTCTCTCTCTCTCTCTCTCTCGGTATATGCATTGCTTGTTGAATGTTGATGTGAACCTACGTCTATACAATTCTAATATTTGAACTTTTTCGCTTTGTTTTTGTGGGATTAATACTACTGATGATCTATTCATGGTACTACCAAGCGGATACCCTTTGTGACCATTTGGACCCTTTTGTGTCAGATTCATTCAAATTCTCATGTCAGGGATACTGAGACATGACTAGATTTCATATTTCTTAAATGAATAAGATAAGGTACACACCATTTTCTACCTGCATTTTCTCAGTAGGCTGTGGAAAATGGGGTGTGCTCATAGCCCGACTCTTCGTTTGGGAACAGGCTTTTTTAGTAATTTTTTAACTTTTTGGCTAAAATGTAATGTAAAAAAAACTAATATGTTTGGGATCACTTTTTGGCTTTTTACGAAAAGATGTGCAAAAAGTAGAGAGAAAAGGGAATCTTTGACTTTTTGGTATGGGTTGTTAGCTTTTTGATTTTTTTAGTTACTTTTTGACTTTTTTTGTTAAAAGGGACACTTGCCAAACGAGGCCTAAATAATCCTTTTATTTTTTATTCGTGGTATGGTCAAACCCGAATGAGTTGGGCTTGGGTGGACAGTTTTGACATTATAACGAGACTGGTTTGAATACTTTTTGAAATGGCACAAAAACTTACCCAACCTTCCCCCTCCACTTCTGATAGTCCTCTATTAATTGACTCGTGGTGACAAAACTGAAAAGCACCCTTTAAAATAGTTCTTATTTAGAATCGCTTTGATCCCATGCACTTTTTTTCTTATTTTTTACCACACGGTTGAACAATGGTTCCCTCCATAAAAATTAGATTTGGATTATTTACTTTTCAAAGTCTTTTCTTTCAAATTGCTATGATGATGATATGTGACTTGCCTGTAATTTATTCATGGCAGGTTTCCCGGAGGGAACATAGTAAAATGGGGCTGATACCTTTGTGTTCTGGTTTTTGCCGCCATGGTAAACATGGTACATCTCGTTTTTTGGTGTTTTATCTGTTAAAATGAGTATATTGATTCTTATTGTATATATGGTTTTTAAAGTACTACTAAAGGCCTGTTTGGTAACCATTTCGTTTTCAGTTTTCAGTTTATATTTACAAAAATTTTAAAAACTGTCATAAAAACTTGTTTAATAAATTTTTTTTATTTATAAATGGTTGTTTCATTTTATAAATTTGAGAAAAAAACGTAAAAGTGTTTAGTTTTTAATTTTTTTTGCAATTAATTTTTTTTTCAAATAATTTATTTTCAATTATTATTTTTTTTCAATTAATTTTTTTAATTATTTTCTTCAAATAATTTTTTTTTCAAATAATTTATTTTCAATTATTATTTTTTTTCAAATAATTTTTTAAATTTTTTTTTAATTAATCTTTTTTTCAATTAATTTTTTTTCCCAATTAAAATTTTTTTCAATTATAATGTGTGTGTATAATTGCACATAAGTCTGATTCCAGTATAATGTGAAACATGGACAGGACAATGATCTTTCAGAATTTGATGAATCAAGGGACATAATTGAGAGTTTGGTTGACGAATACAAAGCATGTGAATCCCCGGATTACATCAAATGGGGAATGGAGGTAAACCTCCCTTTGGCCCCGCTTTCTGCTGTCTGTAATTTGTTATAAATCTTACATTAATGGGTTTTATATGTAATGAATTTATTCAGGATCCAGACCACGTTCTGACTGGAGAAGGCAGTGTTACAGGAACAGTGGATCCAAAACTTGCAGTGTGAATTAAACAAGTATGTTACAGCTCTTGTCCCTAGAAATCACTTGGGCTTATGTGTATTTATTGAAACTGAGTTCTTATTATGAATTGGTTCTCTCTCTCTCTCTTCGTATATGCATTGCTTGTTGAATGTTGATGTGAACCTACGTCTATGCAATTCTAATATTTGAACCTTTTCGGTTTGTTTTTGTGGGATTAATACTACTGATGATCTATTCATGGTACTACCAAGCGGATACCCTTTGTGACCATTTGGACGCTTTTGTGTCAGATTCATTGAATTTCTCATGTCAGGGATACTGAGACATGACTAGATTTCATATTTCTTAAATGAATAAGATAAGATACACACCATTTTCTACCTGCATTTTCTCAGTAGGCTGTGGAATATGGTGTGCTCATAGCCCGACTCTTCTTAAATAATCCTTTTATTTTTTATTCGTGGTATGGTCAAACCTGAATGAATTGGGCTTGGGTGGACAGTTTTGAAATTATAATGAGACTGGTTTGAATACTTTTTGAAACGGCACAAAAACTTACCCAACCTTCCCCCTCCACTTCTGATAGTCCTCTATTAATTGACTCGTGGTGACAAAACTGAAAAGCGCCCTTTAAAATAGTTCTTATTTAGAATCACTTTGATCCCATGAACTTTTTTTCTTATTTTTCACCACACGATTGAACAATGGTTCCCTCCATAAAAATTAGATTTGGATTATTTACTTTTCAAAGTCTTTTCTTTCAAATTGCTATGATGATGATATGTGACTTGCCTGTAATTTACTCATGGCAGGTTACCCGGAGGGAACATAGTAAAATGGGACTGATACATTTGTGTTCTGGTTTTTGCCGCCATGGTAAACATGGTACATCTCGTTTTTTGGTGTTTTATCTGTTAAAATGAGTATATTGATTCTTATTGTATATATGGTTTTTAAAGTACTACTAAAGGCCTGTTTGGTAACCATTTCGTTTTCAGTTTTCAGTTTATATTTACAAAAATTTTAAAAACTGTCATAAAAACTTGTTTAATAAATTTTTTTTATTTATAAATGGTTGTTTCATTTTATAAATTTGAGAAAAAAACGTAAAAGTGTTTAGTTTTTAATTTTTTTTGCAATTAATTTTTTTTTCAAATAATTTATTTTCAATTATTATTTTTTTTCAATTAATTTTTTTAATTATTTTCTTCAAATAATTTTTTTTTCAAATAATTTATTTTCAATTATTATTTTTTTTCAAATAATTTTTTAAATTTTTTTTTAATTAATCTTTTTTTCAATTAATTTTTTTTCCCAATTAAAATTTTTTTCAATTATAATGTGTGCGATCTCATTGTCATAAATAATAAAAATAAATATAAATATTTTAGGCCTGAACAAGTTTATGTTTTTAAATTTTTTTAAATATTTTGTTTAAACTAAACACGTTTGTAATTTATATTTTTTTAAAAATAAACAAAAACGGAAACGTTACCACCTAAGAGATTCCAGTCCATTCAAAGATTCTTGCCGTGTGGTATAGAGTACTGTCATGCATGTTATGCGGTTCCATTTACGTTTAGGTAGACAAATTGTTCAGTACGGTATCATATGATGATGAGAGTATATATATATATATATCTTCAAAAATGCTTTAGAGCTCTAATATAAGAGCTTTAATAGCTCTAATGGAAAGGTGGGTCACATCCTGATGTGATGTTTGTGCCTTGTTTTGTTTTGTTTTTTTTTTTTTTTGTTTTTTTTTTTTTTTTTTTGCTTTGACACATCATTAGAACTCAAATTAGAACTCTATATTTAGAGCTCTCTATCATTTCCCATATATCTTATGGTGCATGCATGTGGTGCGACTATGTGTCGAGGGATTGCATGTGTTGTCCTCGTCGTGTTATTTCGTACATATGGGTGTGGTATGTTCTCATTTTTCTTCCAACATTTGTAGTTCGTGCCAAGTAGTGACATGAAAATTTTTCAAAAATATGAGGCACGATTGTGACACGTTAAATTTGTTATTATATATCAAATATATGAATATTATATTATAAGGTAATAAAAATATAACACTAATTAACATTAAAAATTCATATATTCTATAACTTCAACGTTAAGATGTCATTCACATAGCAATTGCATTATAAAGAATGCAAAATAATTATAGAGTATTAAAATATACATGATGTATTGTCTTATAAATATTTAAAAATATTTTTAAAGTGCACCAGTTGCATTATGAAAAATGCATAATATTGAAATTAGAAGGAATTACTATTCAGTGGAGAGAAAAAAAAAATTATAAACGGGTGGAGGGTGCAAGTTTCACAAGCATAATATTGAAATTAGGGGGAATTATTATTCAGTGGAGAGTAAAAAAAATTATAAATACATGGAGGGTGCAACTCTTCCATGTTTTTGAAAAAAAAAATTTCTTCTGCTCCACTAGATAGTAATTCCCTTTTGTTATTATGAAGGTGATTCATCAAGTAAGTCGTGCTTAGAAAATTTAAGAAGTGAGTAAATTGTTGGATATGTTTTTACAAGTGTTCATAAAGTGTCATGTCTGACATGGATATTTGACATGATGTGTGTCATTGTAATTTTTACTACTTTATTTGTGATTTTTTTTTGCTTTCTCTTCAGACTCCATCTTCTATTTGTTAAATATGATGGTCATGTCTCTTATTGTTGAGTGGGCACATATCACATGGTAGGTTGGACCTATTAGATATTGATTAATGCTTGGGACCATTAGGGGAAACACTAATGAGTTGGCTTCCCCCTTGATGTGATAGTTGTCTCTGTTGTTTTTTTTTTTTTTTTACATTTTCCAACTCATTAGAGTTGTTAATGTCATGTTTTTTAGTGATCTCAATCAATTCGGTTAGATATTAGAAGTTATCTAATAGATTTGACTTGTAACAACATATGTCATACCCTTCGAATAATAAGGAGATACATGACTATTTTATTTTATATTTTTAAAATAAGATGGGTATGTGTTCTCTTTTTATTGGATGAAATCATGTAATTTGGATCTACGTTTTTTCATTTGGGGCCCTCGATGGAAGCCTTTGGGTAATTGCAGCTAGGCAAAGTCACTTGCGAAAATGACGCGATCTCAAAATAATTTTTTGAAATTTTAATTTCAAATTGTTTAGAGAAAATATTTTATGTAGCATGTATGTCATGTGGCTTAGTTGATATGGTGAACTCTTTCACTCATTATTTGTCATGTAATAAAAAAAATGAAATTATAATTTAATATGATCGAACACTCAAATATCTTGAGTCGAGCACAAACTCACTTCTAAAATTTCACACCACATCAGTTGAATCTCCAATACGAAGGAAAAAAATGTATCACATCAGCTTAACCACGTGATAGACATTACATGAAATCTTTTTCTCCTCCCTCCTCACCAATTCTTCAATTGGATTGTTGTTGTTGTAGTAAGATGGTGATAGGGACAGAGACGAGGCAACAGGGAAGCAATGGATGATATACAATACAACTTACAAGTGAGAGACGAAAGAAGCTGTCTTTAGAGCATCTCCAACCACATCTTCTTCTCAAGAGGATGGAAATAATATTTTTTATTTAAAAAGTAAATATAGAGGAGGTCACTATTCATTTAAACTCCAATCACAAACTTTCATTCACTTCATTCAAACTCCAATCAAAAAGTAATTTTTGTTCATTAATAAATATTTAATTTTAAAATTTTTGTAAAACATATTTAATATTATACTCATTTTAAAAGTATAATTTCATACTTTTTATTGATGTCAATTTTATAAAAATTAAATTTACACATTAAAAGTTATTTCGAATCCAATTAAGAAATATAGAGTGAATAGTATTTTATAATCTCCTCTATTTTTTCATCCTCCTTCTATATTTGAAGGATCACATTAAAAATTATTTCCAATACACATTAAAAGTTTTAGAGTCCCCTCTATGTTTTAGAGTCTCCTCTATTTTATTGATGTCATTGAATTGGTCAGTAGTAATCCACTGTATTGATTTGCCAAATCAGTTTAAATGGTTTTTTTTTTTTTTTTTTTTTTGATAGGATTAAAACTTTAATAGAAAAAAAGGACAAAACTTTTGAAATTTGAAATTTTGGGGGATAAAAGGTAATAACGGATAAAAATGAAATTACTCAATAAATTCATAATTCATGCAGCTTAGCCTTTTCTTTTTCTTTTTTTTTTTCTTTTTTTTTTCTTTTTAAACTAAGCTTAGCCATTAGGATTACAATGTCAATTCAGTCATTTCAAATTATCAATGAATTGAGAGGCGGCATATGAATTAATAATTAAGAGCGTGTTCAGGCATACACTTGAAAAAAGGGATCTGGATTCCTGCTATGTTTTTGTTGGAGTATCATCGGAGTCTATTTTAATAATTTAGATTGTTCATATTATTGGATTTATCGAATAGATTGGATAGTTGCAGACTTATAACTAAGTATATTTATTTTTATAAAAATTAACGATTAACATAATTTTCATAAATTTTAAAAAATAATTAAGACATGATCATAAGATTATGAATATCCGATAAATTTAATTTTTTATATAAATAATATATTTGACGAATCCTACAATATCAATATAAATGATTTAAATTATCGAAAAACATTTGAAACAAACTCCCACAAAAGAGCACAATAGGCTACTTGCACAGCAGCACCCCAAGCCCTTAAGAAAGATAGTAATATTTTTTTTTGGAATTTTTTAGTTTTATTATTATTTTTTAAATTATATCAAATTTTTTTCAATATGAATCTAAAAATGTACAAAATATTTTAAAAAGAATTACTTTTAACTTTTCTTTGTCACCAAGTGGGAGACGCACAGAACCCAAAACAACGTTAAAAGGTCCGCCGGTTCTCTCTCCAATCCCACAAATCGAAAATATTAAAACCGCCAAATCACACATTCAACTAAAACCATTGGCCTCTCTCTCTCTCTCTCTCTCTCTCTCTCTCTTTCTTGTAGTTTATTGTCGTTCGCTTTTCATTGTCTTTGTGCATTTTGATCTGAGAGTGAGAGAGAGAGAGAATGGCGATGTCAAGGGTAGTCACCGGAGTATTGGCGCTGGTGGCAATTGTTTTGGGGGTAGTTTGGCCGTCTGCGGAGGCGCATTCCATGGCCCCTGCACCTGCACCTGCTCCTGCCAGCGATGGTAAATTTCTCTTCTATGTTTCTGCATTTTCCATATATATATATATGATTGTATTATTTACACAAGCAAATTTGAATGTTTGAACATAAAACTGTCAGGGCTGATAATCCTTTGTTTTTTTAACTCCCTCTCTCTCTCTCTCTCTCTCTCTGTGTATGTGTAGAGTATTGTTCTGATTACTTGGAATGATGGAAGATTTAGCTATATTTTCAAAGCATCTTGCACTATTTAGATATCTGTTTGTTTCTTTTAGCAAAAATGCTTGCACCATGACATATCTACCCAGATTCTTCAAAAAAATTATAGAATACATACTCCCTATCCAATCATTATTCATCATGTTCTTCCTTCACCTAACACAATAGCTTACCTTTCCATTTTCTTCATCAATCACAATACCCATGGAACAGCACATACATGTCCATACGCTTTAACCAATCATCATTCATCATAGCACAGTACCCTATCTACTTGCCTTCTCCATCAATTACAATATCATGGAGTATCATGTGTTCGTACTCTCCAAGGCTACTCAATAATCACCCAAATTTTTCTGAGTAGAGTGAATGTGTGAATATTGAATTAGTGTAGTCTGTGGTATGAAATGAATTTGAAATATTGATGTGAAATTTGAAATATTGTTTTAATTGTTTTTTGATAGGTAAAAATATTATATATTTTTAAAAGATTTTTTTTGTTAATTTTAAATTTTTTATTTTATAAGTAGATAGATTTTGTTTATAAATCTGTCTCCATTGGATAACTCCTAAAGGTAATGCTTATGGTAATTATTTGTTCTTTTATTTGTTAGGTTTGGAAAAGTTGGAGAAATTATCAGATAAATGGAAAATAAAATTAAAATTAATTATAAATTACTGGATGAGAAGATTATGTCTGCATTGTTATTAAGGGTTATTTATATAGACCTCTTGAATTATTGGAAAATATCATTTTGACCCCTTAAATTATAAAAGTATAGCAAATCTCGGGGTGCATTTGTGATTTACCTGTCTGCTGGTCATCTTTGAAAATTGTCTGTTATTTTCAGAAGTATTTACTTTACTCAATTATCTTGGCTGAGCAAAAAATTGTTTAAATACTGCTCTCATGTGTGTAAGATATGTACTTCTAAAATACAAAACAAACAATACATAAAAGAAACAGAATTTTTTTGTTGGTAATCGCTTGTTCATTTGTTTTCTTCACTTGACGTGTTTTATTTAGGAAAAATATCACTTCAGTATATGTTTAGAAGAAAAAAAATTATATTAATGGAGCCTATCGTAAGCTTGTGAATGTATGTGTCCAGTTCTGTGAGCTGTTTCTGAATTTCTCTTATTCATTTATGTATATTTGACCTTTTTCAGATTAGTTCATCATTGTGATGACACCTCAATGATAGTGATTTTACAAGCTTGGAAAGGTGGTTTTGTAAACAATTTCTAATTAACAACCATATTTTAGTTTTTTGACCATTCATTGTCCCAGTTGTTTGTTCTATAACTGGTGTTTCTATTTATGTTGTTTTAAGTGGAGGATGATTCTTGGAATGGTTCATCGCGTTAGACTCCTCCATTGTTTTTTTTTCCTTTGTCTTCACTTAGCTCCCTTGTTTTATATAGTGATGTAAAATGTTGATAAATTGTTTGTTGGGCAGGCACTACAATTGACCAGGGGATTGCTTGTGTGTTGATGCTTGTGGCTCTAATTCTCACATACCTCATTCACCCCCTGGATGCCTCTTCTTCCTTCTTCTTCTGAGTTGTGTTTTTTTTTCATAGGAGACTAAAATTGAAATAGGGGAGGAAGGGGGAAATGGAATCTGAATTGGATAAAAATGCCTCCTCTTCTTAATCATGGGGCTTGAAGAAATTATTTCAGTGGTTACTCAAACTCTGTTCTTCTTCAGTCTTTTTGTTTGTGTTTTTTCTAGTCTAGATATTATTTTGCTGCAACAATTCTGTTTTTGCAGTTTTCTATAATCCAATTTCATTTGTTCTTCCTATGGGTTTATGTGCACATAATCAATCTTACTCTACCATGGCACTGTTTGGTGGAGCTTTTTTTAAGTTAAAAGTTGATAATTAGAAAGCAGAAGTTAAAAGTGTCTCTATTTCTAGGGATGGCAATTTGAAACCGGCCCGACGGGGACCCGACCCCCCGACCCCGAATGGGACGGTTTTTCCCCGAAAAAAAATCCCCACGGGCCGGGGATGGTATTAAAAAATAAACCCCCGATCATTTTCGGGCCGGGGACGGGGATAGATTTTCCCACCCCGGCCCCGCCCCGGCCCCGGCCCGACTACTCCCCGTATATATCCCCGAATATATATACCGCATATATATGTGTTTAGGTAGGTTATTTAGGACTCATTTCACTCCTCTCTCCCACTCACACTCTCTCATCTCAAGGCCTCTCTCTCCTTCTCTCTGCTGCGAATCTGCCATGCTCAAGGCGATGGCGATGGCGATGGCGTCGGCGTCGGCGTCGGCCGCTCCTCCTCTCTCCCTCACGGCGTCACTCCTCCCTCTCTTCTCTCGGCCTCTCTCTCTCTCTCTGCTGCGATGCTCACGGCGATGGCGTCGGCCGCTCCTCCCCTCTCCCTCACGGCGTCACTCCTCGCTCACGGGGTGTGTTGTTGATCAGATCTGGGTGTGTTGTTGAATGTGAGTTTGTTGAATCTGTTATTAAATCAGATCTGTTATTAAATCAGTTTGTTGAATCAGATCTGTTGATGAATTTGTTGAATCTGTTATTAAATCTGAGGGTTGTTCTGTTGAATTTGTTGAATTTTTGTTGATCTGTTGTTGAATTTTTTGAATTTATGTTATTAAATCACTCCTCAATTTGTTGAATTTTTGTTGAATCTGTTGTTAAATCCATTGTTGTTCTGTGTTGTTGAATCTATTGTTGAATTTGTTATTGAAGCTCTTTTTTTTTTTTTTTTTGGTCGGGGAGGGCGATCCCCGGCCCCGCCCCGCCCCGTTGCCATTCCTATCTATTTCAACTTTCAACTAATTAGCCTATTTAAGCTATTTCTACCTAATAACCTATAAACAGAAACTACACTAAACAGTCTGTCACAAACTATAAATCAAAATGAGCTATAATCATTCCCAAAAGCTGTAACAAATAGTCCCGATGTCATATTGGGCCATGTCATAAAAGCCCTTGAAAGAGCTTTCTTAAACCCTAAATCTAGAGTGTCTTGAAAGTTGAAACATAATTTAAAATCCATTTTTGCTACACTAGGGATGGTGTTTATTTGGATTTGGCATGAACCTTGAAATGAAACAATGCTGGAAATAATATCAAGGTGGAGTGAATGAGAGAAAAAATCAATCCTCCAAACGAGTACCTCAATTCCTTTATATTTGCTCTTTCAGTATCACCATCATCTAACAAAAGCTTAAGCTTCACATTTTTTATTCATTGGAGTTATTTGTTGGATTATTAAATTCAGCATACTGAAATTCACCAAGTCATAAGAATACATTTATTTGACACAAAAATATCATGAGTCTTAAATAATTTCCATTTCCAGAGCATTAGTGTCCCAAATTTGTCATCCCAACTGTCAACATTTTTTTCTTTAAATATTTAAATTAACGACAATGCTACGTAGCTCAAATTTTGTGGCTCAAAAGTGGCTCAAATGGTCAAAACGACGTCGTTTTGAGTACAGAACAACATAAAAATGGCCAAAACGACGTCGTTTTGGCCATTTGAGCCACTTTTGAGCCACAAAATTTGAGCTACGAGACATTTTCCTTAAATTAATTTTGAAAATTCAACTAAAATCTCTCTCTCTCTCTCTCACTCTCTCTCTCACATCCACGAGTTATTGGTCCTGTTTGGTGTAGCTGTTGAAACAGATTATAGATTATGACTTTAATCAGAAACTGTTAATCTGTTTGGTGTAACTGTTGGATTATAGATTTAAGTTGCTGAGTAGTGTTTGTTAAATAAGCTGTGAAATAACTTTTTCAATTAATTTTTATTTTTTATTATTCACTATTTGTCTACATTTCTCATAAATAATAATAATAATATTCTATAGTCCATTTGGGTCTTTTTCTATTTTTAAAAAAATAAAAAATAAAAAAATCTAAGAGTATAACCGTGAATTAACATGTCCAGAGCAGAAACTGATAATCCGAAGCAAGGGGAGAGCAGCTTCTCAGAATCAATTTTTTTGACTTAAAATAAGTTGTTAGAATCAGAAACTGTTTAAAATAAGTTTAACCAAATAGTCCAAAATAACTTTTTAAAAAATAGAAGTCATAAGTTGGCTAAAAAAGCCCCATCAAACACCTCAATAAAATATGTCAATTTTTTTCAAACCATGCTCTTGGGCCTACTTGAGTCCACAGAATGCTTTTCCAAAATTTTCAATCCATTTTTCATTTTCCTTGCCAGATAAACAATTATAGAGAGTAGATGTTATGAGTGAGACTCAATACATTCCAATCGGGAAAAAAAACACTTTTTGAGCCAACTAATCTATCACTCTTTTAATGGTGTTAAACCTTGGTAATGGAGTATGTATTTTTCCTTACTGACCAGGGTTCAAATCCCCCGTCACTCAAGTGGAAGTCTGACAGTTTAGGTGAATCGACTAGCTTTCCTTAGTTTGGCTTGTAAGAGTGAGTCCTAAGAATCCTGCTTTAAGAGTGTTCTGAGTATCAAAAAAAATAAAAACCTTGCAACATGTTAAAACGTTTCAAAGAAATTCAATACTATGAGTTGAAACTTAAGCCTTGTGAATCCCCTTGAGGTTTATTGTTTCCTTCCATGAGGGCAAATCAATAAAGTCATAGATAAAATGAATAATAATGGTATCATTATTATATTTTCATATTATATTATACTTCTTATCTTATTTATCGACCTAATATGATCATATTTGTTTGAATCGATTGAATTAGATGAAATTAGCATTTCTAGGGTTATTAGTGCTGAGATTAACAATTCCTAATTTCCTATGCATTGCTTATCCTTTCACATATTTGACTTGCTTGAGGATTATAAAGAGAGGTTCATAAAATCCTATCAATTTTATAATTTAATTAGTCCATTATTTTGTCCCATTAAATTAATAGTCTTCCATATGGAGAAAAGAATATCATATGCAGATAAACTATTAGACCGAACCTTAATTTTTTTAGACAAACATCAAATTATGTATTTTGTTGAATTTTTAGTCCAATTCCAAAGCCATGACTGCCCAAACAAACATAACCTACTAATATAATGAATTTCACCACTAATATATAAACAACTAGATTGATACGTCACATAGTAAAATAAGACAATAAAAATAGATGGTTATTTTAATATTACTCTAAATGAATCTTTATTCACAAATTAGACCAATTCAGTCCGTCCTTTTAAAAAATACATAATACAAGACCCTGTTCACTAATTCCAAAACAATTTCATTGAATTTAAAATTTTAAAAAAAAAATTACAATTTTCAAAGTCTTTTTACACAAAACTAAACACTAACCAATTGTGATTAATGAGGGATAGCATTAACATTATTGGCAGCCATATTACTTCACATCTGTTGGCACTTCTGCTAAAAAAGCAAGTAAATTAGGGCACGGTAACATTTGTAAAATTATTGTATAAGACGGTAAGAATTTCAAAATACATAAATTTGAAGACAAAATTATATAATTGTGAATGCATCGAATACAAAGTATCAAATTTTTATTTTTGATATAGAGAATATTGTGCCTCTAATTAATTGTAATATATACACATAAAAAACAGCTCACACAAATATTTTAAAAAGAAAAAAAATTGTTCTCTATTCCCTAAAAAAAATACAAAAATGAAAGCAAAATGCTATATAGAAAAAGGCATAAATGATGGGTCCCGACCATGGTGAATCCCACACTTGATAGTTAACTTTCATCTCACATTTATTCTAAAAAAATTTGTATTATTATGGTGTAGTTACTTGATGGAATTCACATTTTTTTTCACCTATTACTATGATCAACACAACATCTAAAACCAACCATAATCAGTGACACATTATTTTTTTCTATAAAAGTTTAGAATACAATAATTGAACTAGTAAATTCAAAACATCTAGTCAATACAACCATGACGGAGAACATCTAGACAGATGGAGTTATTCAAGCCAAGAACAAAAAATAAAAATAAACCAAGCTAGAATTTACACTTTGTAAGCGTATCAAAATAACATAGTAAAGGATACAAAAGCTAAGAAAAATTAAAGAAAATCATTGAACAAAAGTAGTAATAGCATTATGGATGAATAAATAAAAAAGGCCAAGAATGGTGATTGATCACCCAAAAAAATATAAAACAAGTGAAAATGGTGATTCAACAAACTCAATCTAAATGCATCAATTTAGATGGCACATCTTAATATATTTCTGGATACAAAAAGCAAGTATCCTTCCTTCAAAGGCAACCACAAAGGTTGTCCTTTCATTGTTTCACACCACAAGACGTTACAACTTCAATTCTTTCCCCCTCTTTTTCTCAACAAGAAAAGAAAATAATTAACCTAAAAAAGACATCAATTTGATTAATGAACACGATTCCGTCAAAAAACAGAAATAAATAGTTTGTCAATTCATCACAATATACAAAGAATATAAATATATATTGCCCCATAAAGCACCATGAGCCAACATTTCCGCGAACAAAAGCTAGGTTGCTATGAATGATACCCTCTCCACTTCTCTTTTCTTCGCCTACTTTCTTTTTTATGCGTATGAAGTAAAGGATCATGCAATGTAACAATGATAAATATGAAGTTATATACAATGCAGTAGTGTAGTCTTAAATGTTAAGAGAGAACACCAACCTTTCTCCATCAACTGCATCATCCAAAAACTGAACAAACATACATTTTGTATGGGATTTACAGTTTGAACCTGTAGCAAGTCCAACAATTCCAAATTAGAAAGGTTGAACAAATGATCTCAAGATCAAGAAGCATAATTAACATGTTTCCAAATTCTTGAAAACCAACAATTGTACATCATTTGACACTATGTTACAATATTCATAGGAAATCTATATGAGCTCTGTAATGCTTATTGTTTTTATGTCAAGTATCACCACAAAGACATCATCACCAGTACCATCCAACTATCTCTTTAAATATGTTCTAAAGCTTTTCTATACAGAGGGATGCATAAACATTACTCAATTTCCATATGCAACATATTGTCCATAAGAAAATAGGAAACGAAAAAAGTAATTGCAAAATGGATGCAAGTGAGACATGTTATTCCGTATAAGTGAGAACTGTGCAAAAATATTATCTTGATTTGTTTCCCACCATAAAAAATAAAAAAAAGAAAAAACATTGTACAAATTAACAATTTTTATAAACTTTTCTTACTCTGTAAAAAAAAAAATTAACGCCTTGAAATGAGACTTATTATGATAATATAATAGATATTACGTCAAATTTACTCCAAATGACATTAACTGTTTCTTGTTAATTATTGATTTGTTTTGTAGTCAATCAACTAAAACAAAAACCCCTCACCACATCCATTGGTAAATTTGCATTGCACTCAAAAAAAAATATTAATTTGTATAGCATCAATGAAAAGGTCAAACACATAACCAATTGCAAAACTAAACAGAGTCTTCTTATATAAGGCGGGTTTAACTTTTTTGTTTTTATTTTTAGATGGTGAAATTAAACACAATCCTATCATATGAGTTGTGTTCCAGTTTTTTATAGATCCTATATGATTGATTCATGCTAGTAGATCAAATTGATTTACAATTTTGCAATCACATAAACACAACTCTTTCCACAAAATTATGAATTGGTTTGAATGCACTTCAAATTTCCATTGAAATAAACAACAAAACAAAGCATCAATTACTCACCATTTGAACATATAGACGCTGCATTTGGGGACAGCACCAGCTTCAACCTTCTTCAAGCTCACTCCATCACACAAAACCCTAACCCCCACCTTCACGGAGCTCCACCAGTCGGCCGCCACCCCAATCCCTGTCCTCACCTCCGTCCTCACCACCACCCTCTTATTCCTCACCCCTCCCTTCAGCTTCTTCGCCGCAGTGCCACTCTCTACCACCACATTCCTCACCGCCACCGTGAACTTCAACACCGTCGTGTTCTTCCTCCCTTGCCTGAACTCCGGCCTCTTCGCCGTCCCCAAATCCACCCCTTCTCCGCTCAATTCCACCACCGATTTCCCATAATTCAACCTCAAAACAGAGTTAGGATTTCTCACCTCTATCCGAACCACCGCTTGGGAGCTGAGGGAAGGGCCGTCTGGACCGGAGGTGAGTTTGAACCGGGAGAATTTGAGGGATTGGAGGTAGAAAACAGGGAAATGAGGCTGGTAATAGAGGTAGAAGAAGCAGCCGCAGACGGCGGCGAGGAGGAGGAGGAGAAGGAGGATGACGGTGGCGTAGCAGCAGCAGAAGCGGCAACGGCGGCGGCGCTTCTTCCTCTGGTGGAGAGAGAGTGGGAGGACCGGTTTTTTGGTGGGCGGTCTGGGGCGGGGGTAGACCGGGGCGTTTGGGTCTCTGTACCCCGGCGGTTTTTGCAGAACCGGCTTCGTTTGTTCCGACATTGTCGAAAACTTGATTGTTGCCTTTGCTGAATTGCAGTGAAATTGAAATGAAATTCAAAGGATGTTTCACCAAAAAATGGGATTGAATTGAATTGAATTGTTTTATTAGGACATTGTGGAAACTTGAATCGGATTGAAATGGGTTTGGGATTGGAGATTTTGTTTTTGTTTTTTGGTTGTTGAATTGTGGGGAGGGAGGATTTGAATGGTGAAATGAAGAAGATGAAAAGGGTTTGGGTGAAATGAAAGAGATTATGTTTTGGGGGTGAATGAGAGGTGAGATATTGATGATGGGGAAGAAAGAGCGCCCATTGAATTTGAAAGCAAATTGCAGAGAGAGAGGGAGAGAGAGAGAGAGACAGAGGGGGGAGGGAGGGAGGGAGGGTGTTGAATAGTAGTTATTCATAATTTTGAAATATTTTATAATATTATGAGTGGCGAAAAAAATGAGTAAGTAAAGTATTACGTTGAATAATTAAAATATGTGAAAAGATATATTAAATAATACGATATCTTTAGGTTCGTTTGCCGAATAGGTTAATTTATTATTTTTTATATTTATTTGATTAAAAATATAGTAAAAAAAATTACTAATTGTTTGGATATAATTTTTTTACATTTTTACCGAAAAAATGTATAAAAATGTAAAAAAAAATTTCTTTTAACTTATAAATTTGTCTGACTTTTTCTAACTAAATAATTTACTACAAAATTGCAGTTGAACGAGTTAACTCGAGGAATATTAACATTTCCCAAGAGTTGGGTGGTTATTTGGGAGAGAGTCGGAATAATGGGCCCAATCAATGGATATCGAGTCTTTTCTCTCACTCACATTTTCACTTTTTTGTATTTATATTTTAAATATTAATATTATGTCTCTAAATTCTTGCATAAATTGATTTAACATTTTGTCTCTAAATTCCTTGCATTTTAACCCCTGCTTGGTAAGTAATTTTTAATTTTTAATTGAATAGTAAAAAAATAAATCTTAAATTAAATTCACAATTATTTTACCTTTTTCTCTTTAAAAAATTAAAAGAAGTCAAAAAAATAGGAGCTTTTTTGATAAATCCATTTTTCTAAGACTTTATTCCATCCAAACATTTTTTTTTACTATTCATTAGTCCATTGAGATAAGAAGCCAAAATATCAATTTCATCTACTATGTTCCATTTAGGTTCACATTATTTTCTTATGTTTCAATAAGTCTATAGGTGACAATAATTACCAAAATACCTTAATGTGAATGTTCACACCGTAATATAAATGTTTTATCGGTCAATCGGTGTACGGGGCCGCTCATTGTCGCATCCTTTGTAGGTGCCCAGAAATCGAGTCTGGGCTTTTCGGCCGGCAAGCCAAAAAAATAGGCGCCCGACCGGCCCGTGTTATAATATGAATATTCACATTGACAAAGTTAACAGTTCACATTGTAGGAGTATAAAATTGCCTGCGGTCCGTGGGCACCCGAAACCATCCGTCGCCCGGGCGGGCCAGGCCCGGGCGCCCGTTCACAATATGAATATTCAATTGATTATTAGCTTAAATTACATTAACGAAGAGTGTAAATGGCCATGACCGTGGCGCCAGCTCGAACCCGGCCGGGTCCTGGTTCGAGGCGGCGGCCCGACCCCGTTGACAAATGTGAATATTCACATTGACATGTAAATTCACATGATAAGTGTAAATTAGCGCGCGGCTGTGACAAACCCTGCGGCTCGGTGGTGCCTGGGCAGGCCGATCCGCCCGTTGATTAAATGAAATTCTCCAATTGATGTTAATCACATTGATAAGAGTATTAAAATTAGCCCGCCCCCGAGTGGCGCCGAAACTAGCCACGCAGTGGGCGGCCCGGGGCGGGCCCGGACCCGGCCTGTTGACATGTGAATATCACATTGCAATATTAACATTCACGTTGATAAGAGTGTAAAATTGACCCGCGTGCCCATGGACGGCCGGGGCGAGCCCTCTGTCGACGTTGACAATGTGAATTATTCACATTGACATATTAACATTCACATTGATAGGAGTGTAAAATGGCCCGTGGCCCGTGGGCGGCCGAACCGCCGCTGCCAAGGCGGAACTGGCCGAACTCGTTGACAATGTGAATATTCACATTGACCATATTAACTAACATTGATGAAGAGTGTAAAATTAGCCCGTGACCCGTGGGCGCCCGAAGCCCAGGCCGGGCCGTGCGGGCCCGGCCCGTTGAACGTGATATTCCAATTGACATGTTAGAATTCACATTGATAGAGTGTAACATTAGCCGTGCCTCTGGCTGCCCGAAACATGCCCACGACCGTGGGGGCACCGATGTCGGGTTGCGGCTGAGTTGAGTGAGTGTGAGAGAGAGAGGAGGTTCGCGCTGTAGTAACTTCACTTGGGGACACCAGCCCCAAAAGAAGATGAAGCTTGCGACTTTGTATCGTGGGGGAAAGTTGAACCGGGTAGCCGCGTTAAGAACAATATCGCTATGCTCGTACTGGATGATCTGCTTGATGGCGACTTGTAGGCCCAGGCGTCCGTTAGCTTAATTCTCTTATGAAGTAATAGTACTGAGGCAATCAGGTTAGCACATCACTAGTTAAGGGTATGGAGGAGGATATTCCAGCCCGATAGTGAGCATGACATTAGAGCTAGTATATGCGGTAAAATATCTCATTTAGTTGTTCCATTGTTGGATGCCTTTCGGCCAACCAACAGAGCCTGCTCGGAGGCGGTGTCTCCTATGGGTGGGCGAGGCTGTTTAAGGGTCAAGGGCCTAACAATCTCTCAAGAGCTCTCTGGGCTCGAGGAGCTCATTTTGTGGTCGTGTCGTGGAGGCAGGACATCGGACAATAAGTTTTTACTCACACTCTCACCTATCATGTAACTCGGTGTAAATGTCAGAGAGGAGCAGCTCGAGAAAGGAATCAACCTTGTCACGGTCGGGCCAAGCCGCTCGGGCTGCATCCGGTGCATCGAGGTGCCGGCCCACTTGGCGTAGTTGGGCTTCAGAATTTACACGCCCACTACTAAGTTCTAATATATGTGGACTAATAGTAAATGTTTTCGAAGAGTAGGTTATAGAAGTTATTGGCTTCGAAAGAAATTTATCAGTTCTTAGCCCCACTGAAGGCTATGGGCCGGCCGCCATGGCCCAAGGTTGGGGCTTCGGGCTGCCAACAGGGCAAAGGGGTGATCAGCTGAGGGATTCCAAATTGTTACACCACATCATATAATTCGGAGTGGCTGAATGTCTAACTATGTCAATGGAGTGGAGAGTAGCACCTCTAACAATATTGTTAATCAACGAAGTGTAGTTTCTTGGCGGGTGGTCGGGGGTATTCACATCAGTCTGGTCGAAAAGATTGTGTCCTCGTCAGATTACTTGGCCGTTTCGACAGGAGTTTGTGATCCAGGAGGCAAGCCACGGAGGGGGTCAAGTTGTGGTAGTAGTGATTGACTAGGTGAAAAGGAGCTCTCCCTAATCAGATTTGATGAAGCATATGGATTCCACTATTAGGCACTGTTCACACCATGGTGAGATAACTCTTACTGAGTATTGTTCAGTGGATGAGCAGGGTTTTGGCTTATGCCAGATATGACTCAATGCCTGCACAGGGCTTGCTCGGGCTTCTCCGAGGAGGCAATGCGTTCCTACGGGTCTGTGGGCCATAGATTGTTATGATCAACGACACGTGAGGAAGATAGATTGGCTATAATGGCTTAACACAGTCGAGTTTGAATAACGTGAAATTATTGACGACAGGAATTTGTACAACGGCGGGCCGCCTAGGCTTGATCGTATTGGGGAGTCTAGCTTCACCAGCTGTGATTTTTTCCTTGAGATTTGAAGGTGCGGTCCTGTAAGGGTGAGAGATATTTTGAGAGTCAATTACTCTGCTTATTATCAATTAGAAAAGATGTATATAATATGTCGTAGAATGGTATGTAAAATAGATTCTATCTGGTCAAGATTGCAGTGTGATCACTGCGGAACTCGGACCGAGACCGGCAACTGGGTTGCCTGCTATGGGCGCGAAGGCGGGTTCGGCCTGCCACGGGACTGAGAGACTAGAAAATCCATACAGTAGTCAAATTGTGATGACTCAGCTTCCAACGCTTCCATATGCGATTTGAAGGGTTAATGCTTGGGGGATATCAAGTGTGAATATTCACATTGTCAGAAGCCCGTGAGTGAATTTAACTTGCATTTGGGCAAGTTCTGTTAAAGTCCGCAGCCCTTATTTTCCTGTAGTTGCACAACCTACACTTGTGAACTAAGTGTTAAAAACACAGAAAGGGTGACTTTGAAACAGTGGGACGCAGAGTGGCGCAGTTCTGGAAACCCGCCAGCATTTCGCAGTGGGGAACGTGCTGTCTTGATGAATAGTAGTTATACCTTATCATGTAATGTTATACTTATGAACTTGAACGCCATTTCACATTGTCAACAGGCCCGACTTGAGTGTGAGATCCCCGTGACCGGGCCGGGCGCCGCGAGATTGTTTGTGCCGGAGCCTTGCCGACGGATGGGGTGGTCAGCTAAGTTTCGGTAGAGTTTCACTGTTCATAGCTTGCAGCGATGCAACGCCGGGAGGAGGCGTCACGGAGAGCATATGATTTATCTATTCGTACCTACTGCAATGTTTGAAGCTAGGTTTAACAATGTTTGGTCGGAAGGGGTTGAAGAAGTGAATGATGGCATATCACATTGTCAGTACGTGTGGTGTGTATCGAGAGAGGTCTGCACCCGGTGCTGCGGGCCGGAGCTATAGGTGACAATGGCCGATAATCAGAGGCAAGCGTATTGTTTGTAACCCTTGCCTATAGCTGAGTGGAAGTGGGAGCATGTCACGATGGATTTTGTTGGGGGCGCGTCCCCGGACCGGACAGTCCACACTTGGGTTTTAAGTGATTTGATCCATTTGAGTGTAGATAGTTGATTGTTAGGTCTGGATAATCGTCGCAAATTAGGTCATGAGTTTTAATTCCCTAGTGGTCAGGGCAGTCGAGGGACGGGACTAGACCGCCCGGGTTACCGCCCATTTGCGGACTTATATACTCGGGCGGGCGGGTTGATCTACGTCAGCTCGCACGGCTTGCATGGGTCCCTAGTGGACGAATCGGGGTTGATAGCAATGATATATACGTCTCGTTCTCATCTTACTATTCGGGTGAATTTTAACATGTTTGGTAAGGCATGTGAATAGATGCTTATCTTAGAGACAGTGCCTTGGGCACTAAACTGACTTTAGACAGCTTACCTCCTCAGACTGCACGGGAGTCCGAGGGTGGTATTTTCAGATCCTTGAGGATTCTGCTTCGAGGCCTGTGTCCTTTACTTAAGGGGTTTATGGAGAGACACTAACCCTAGTGGGAGTTTGCCTACAATAGCAATTTCCAATTGAGTTCGCATCGCACCATTTGCAGGCCTTATATGGCCGACTGTGTAGATCGCTGCATGTTGGGACCAAGGTGGGTGATGCACCTTTGTTAGGCCCAAAGTTGGTTCGGGAAACGAGGAGAAAAGTGACACTTCTTCGTAAGAGATTGGTTACAAGCCAAGGTCGCCAAAAAGAGTTATACCGACCGGAGGAGACTCTTTGTCATTCCGAGAGGGTGATATGTCTTTTTGAACATATCACTCTAGACGGGGTTTGAATGAGATTTTGGAAGAGTGAGAAGTTCCCTCGATTTATTGACCTTTTGAGATCTTGAGCGGATAGGGAGGTTGCCTCTGTTTGCATTACTGCCATAAATTCGGGTGCATGATGTATTTCACATTAGTATGCTTCGGGATAATGAGCTGGACTATCGCATGTGGCTGGATTGGACCAACTTAGAGGTAGACTAGGATGGCCTCGTATGAGGAGAGACCGTTCGAGTTTGATAGGCGGGAGCAAGTCTTGCCGAGGCAAGACAATTCCCTTGGTCAAAAAGTATTGTGGAAACATCAACAGGGGTTGAAGGAAGCAACTTGGGAGGGTGAATCTGGAAGTCAAGAGAAATATCGAACTTATTTTTTGATGTTTGAGTAATGTGTGAAAACATTAGTTTTGTTTATGAACTATAAAAATATTGTATATGTTTGGATTATGAAAGTATTGTAAATGTTGAGTGTGTTTTGGAAATGCGAGTTTAGTTTCTGGAGATTGTGTATGTGTTTGAGCTTTGGGAATGCAATATATCGTAAACATTGAGTATGGTTTTGGAAATAAGGAGATATATTGAATTAAGTTAAATTTTTTAGAATATACATATTGTAAAAATATGGTGGGCTATGTATCTATTGTGGATTTGTTCTCTTGTAAGAAAAGAATGACCGTGTGGGTCATGGTGATAAGGGTTTAAATGGTATGCATTTTGAAATTGGATTAACCATCGGTTTTTGGAAACTTATACTAATTTCAGGGACGAAATTCTTTAAGGGGGGGAGGTTATAGGCAATTCCAGTTTTGTCCCGACTTCATTGTTGTCCGGGTCCCTACTCTGGGGCTCGGTCAAGAGTGACGGTAGTTTGTACGGAGACTCGTGCTCGCTTTTCTTCTGGTGCTGATAACTTTATCGCCTATACAATGTGTGAGATATTTGAGGAATATGTTAGGGATGCGAGTTGGGTGAAATCAATGATATGGTTTGGTCATATCAGTTGTATAGATGTATATGTAATATGACTAAGGGGTGATCAAAATTAAATATAAGACGGGCATTTTTGGGCCTCTTATGCTGTTCCTAAGAGGCGAGGCATTATGTTGCTACGTGTAAGACAGATGAGCACTTAGTGTGGAATCTTTAGCTCGTGTAATCATATAGTGATTAACATACATGTGGATAAAAGCGTTAAAAAATTTCTCATTGGATTCTTGGGTAAAACACTTCTAAATTGGACTTATCAATAAAAATCCCTTTATAAATCTAAACAAACTTTTTAAATACCAAATTAAAAATAATTTTAAAAATGAAAAATTAAAAAATACGAATTTTCCAAACGAAGTCCCTAAATTTTATTACGTAATTATTAATTATATTTTTATAACTATTTTGTTTTTTCTTTTGATAATCAATTCGGCGCATAATTCACGGCGCGCGGCTCTCATATGACGACCGGGCGCGCGGGAAGCTTTTGCCGCTCTTCGCATGCAACGGAATAAAGTACTTAATAAATTATTTTTATGATTTTAAAATTATATTAATTTGCTAATAAATTTCATAATAAATAGGTTTTTTTATTAATAAATTATTATCTTAATTAATAATTTTTAATAATATTAAAATTTTATTTCAATTAATAAATCAGATAATTTTATTATTGTATAGATAAACAGTCAAAAATTTCAATTTTTAATTAATTCTTTTAAACAAAAAATTATGACAGTGAGATATTTATAATTTTTCAAATTACAGAGACAATTCATATTTTAAGCAAATCTCAAATGATGTATTTGTAATTTACCTAATAAATAAATACAAATTTTAGTTCAATTTTTATAAATAAATAATAAATTTTATGAATATTAATAATTAGAATTGTATTTTTTTTTATATAGAATCTATAATAAGTTTCTAAAATTCAAAAAACAAATTACTTAATTTTGCATGTCATGACCCAAACCCAATATCCGAAAGTTTGGCCTCGCAACAAAGCAATAGTTGAAGTCATAACAATTAATCATGTAGCGGAATAAAATAAAAAGAATCCAAATTTTAATTTAATGATAACAAAAATATATACATTGGAGCTTCTATTCATTTATATTACCAAAACCAAACTATGACTACAAAGTACCTTGTGTCTACCGCATGCACTGGTCCTGAAAGTGGTTAACAACTATAACCACATGATAGAATGAGAAATATTACACTAAAAGCATAAAGGGTATGAAACTCACTATGGATAATTACTTGGGCTAAATAGAGATTTGTTTGATATAAATTATTTTGAATAGCAAATATATAATACATAAATCATATAAGCAAAATAATCATAATCACGGTACAGAACATATGTATGGACTCAATAGATAGCTCGTACGAATTTTAAAGACGGCTCTCACAATAATGTAGCACTTAGCTTTGTATAGCACTGTCACGACCCGCTCCCCGTACCCAAGGGTTAAGTATCATGATGACCAGTAATTGAAGTTACCTCCGACCAATTCTTGAACAAATTAATAAACACAAGCGGAAATAATATTTAAGTGAGGGTACCAAAATAATCATCGGAACTTCTATTTTTATTACAAAATGTATCGACCAAAAAGGTCGATATTTACATATAAAAATATCATAAAAGTGTTGTGTGTGTCTATTCTGCAGCCAGCGTCTAAGACTTTCCAAAAACTATTTTTAAATTGCATTATTTCCTAAAAATTGGTAAATAGCTATAAGCACATAACAGAGTGAGAAATATAATGCCAAGAGTATAAGGGACGCAAAATAACTATGGATAGTGTGGGGAAGTGGTTTGGAAATACTCTGGGGAAGTGGTTTGGAAATACTCTTCAGATGCTGGGGGACGCTCGCGATCCTCAGATTGTCACCTGAAAAGAAATAAACACTCCGGTCGGGGGTGTCGGATTTAGCACTCCGACGAACAAGTTAATATGTACTCTCTCTGGATTACTTGTATTTTGAGTTAAGTATATTGATTCTCACATACCTCTTTTCTGGCTGATGTTCTTCTATTTATATCTTTTCTTTCTTGGGCCTCGGGATTGGGCTCACTTTCAATTCGCCATTCGGCTTCTTTTGTAGCAAACCACTTTTCACTCGGCCCTTTGCTCAACTGGCTATTTGACCGAATAGGGTAGGATTTGAACGTACGAGACGGGGCCGAGTGCTATATATATTTCGACTCTCCAAGTTCAGCTATTCGGCCTCTCCACGACTCCCAATATTCAGCCCCCACAATTGCCCCCCAAGCACTCCACTAACGACAGTTGGCTGGAGTGTTTGTCTTCGAACTCGAAAAGTCATAGCCGAAATTCAGCGGCTGACCTCATTCCAACACAGATGTTTGAGCACACACCTCTCGGTTATCATTTCAACTTCCCGCCCCTTCGTACACTTCTATTTATTGTGATTTAAAATTTTGACGTCTTTTCAAATACATACACATTTTTAGGTGCTCGTCGCTAGACTGCCTTCCGAATTACCTCTACAACTTCTTTTCCTTTACTATCCTCTTCATCTCTTGTAAGTTCTCTCTCTCTCTTCTTTGAATCCTTTTTCCTGGTTTGTTTTTGGTTTAGCATATTCCTATAGGCTGAAAGAAATGACAAAACATTTGAAAGATCTCCTCTCCTCAGATCGAATTTCTGGCTCCCGATGCCATTTTTCCATTCCTGATGACGTCTATCTGTCACTCATGACAGACAGCACCCTCGATATGGAGAGGGCTGATGAAACCGCAATCATCTTCCCTCTCCTATCAATCACAGAGGGTGGAGTCTGTTTCTCCCTTCACCCATTCCTTAGGGCTGTGTTTTGCCATTGGGGTCTAATCTCTTCCCAACCCAATGTCAACTTTTTTAAAATCATAATGGGGGTTATAGAGCTAAACCGTCGCCTTAGGATTAACATCCTCGACATTCTTGCTATTCGGCATTGTTATGCCTTGGCCAAGTCTTCTGGTCAGCACGGACGTTATTTCCTTAGGGCCAAGGACACCGACCATCAATTAGTGACTATGCTTTCCAATTCTGGGAAGCGAATCGATGATGTTATGGTCGTTGTCCAAAGCAACTTGGAATTCGGCGAAGGCGAGGATCGCCTCGATCCTATTCCTAAACGGAGGGGCGAACCAAGTAGCTGTATAGCTTCTTGTGTTTATTTTTTGTTATATTTATAAAGCTTCATTTTTTAGACCTCATGGTTTTGCTTGTGCAGGAAACGATTTGAAGAAAGTCCTTACTTCAACCGAAGACGCCGTTCTTTCAGAAATTAAAGTCGCGCTCAAATATTTCGGTCGTACGAGTCTTCAGAAACAGGGGAGGGCGGCTCACGTTCTGCTTCGTTGCGAGCCGACATATACGACCTTCTCGGCGACAGAAAACATTCCAATTCCGAAGGGTGAAAAGTTTCTTACCGCTCTTATTTTGACCGACTTCAAAAACTTGCGGCAAGTTGGTTTCGAGGGGTCTGATTTAGAGCGAACGGAAGTAACTGAGGTCGCCGAGTCAGATCAGTCTGAAGCGGAAGTAGACGAGGCTTTGAAGTTGGCATTTGAGGAAGCCGACCTCAATTCAGCTGACGCTCCATCCACTTCAGGCCAAGGGGACCTTTCATTTGACGACGTTTTTAACTGTTTAGAGGACCTTCCCAGCGCATACCCCGAAGACATGGCTGGGTTAAGCTTCACACAACTTGCCAAAACGAAAAACGCGGAAAGGATGGTCGCGCGGCGAAGAGCAATGGCCATTCGATCTGAAGTGCCACCTGCCACCGAATCTCAGCTCTCCCTGCCTGTTGCCGAATCTCAACCTTCCTTGTCTGTTATTAAGGAGGAAACGGCAAAAAACCAAAGTGCCGAGTCCGAGGTGGTTGTGCAGGCCGATCAAGAGGCTGAGAAAATGGCAGAAAAGCGTCCTGCCGAGGTCGAGGCCAGCTCAGAAGAAAACCGTGCCGACAAACGACCTCGTTTATAGGAGTCGGATGTGGTTGTGCCTTTTGTCATTCAACCGAAGACAAAAAACACGCCGATCTCCTCTGATGCTTCGACAATTAAAGACCCAACCGTCGCACTCAGCATGGCTACGTCCGTCTCATTGCCGGCTGACAAGGCAGCTTTCCGGGCAGAGCCGAATCTGCTAGCAATAGCACTAGCTGCTCAATCGGCTCTTGTGGTATATACCTTGACCTTGTCTTTTCCTTTTATACAAATATTGTTTTGGTTTTAATTTCCTGTTTCGCAGACGGTCGGAAGAATAGCCGAGATAGGTCGTCGCCAGCATGACGCCGTCGAACGACTTGGCCGTTTACAAACGGAAGTAGAGGGCCAAAGGAGCAGGGCTGATTTCGAGGCGGTGAGGGCGAAAATAGAAAGCACCAAGGCCGAGGCCGAGATGGAGAAGGCGAGAAATGCGGATCAGCTAAGATTGGCTGCCGAGAAGAGGGCAGACGCGCTCAAGTTAGCCCAAGAGGCGATCGCCAAACTGGAGGCTGGGTTGGAAGAATTAAAGAAGGCGAAGGAAACAGCCGACTCCGAGGCTTCCAAGGTGTTCGAGGCCAGGCAAAGTGCTTCTCTCGCCAACTATGTGGAAGAAGTCCCCAAATTTGAAAATCGGAGATTCAAACACGGCTGGCTCAAAGCCCTTGTTGCTGCTAATGTGACATTGGCTATATCGATTCCATACGAGCAAGTGGATGTTGAGCCGCTGGAGTCTGACTCTGAGGATTAATTTAGGCGACACTTGTTTTTGTTTTAAGATTTTGAATGTATTCTTACAGCTTTTCGTTTAGTAGTTTTCATGTATTGCTACAATCATAGTTTTTTGCTAGGCATTTTCATGTGAACTTGTAGCTTTTTGTTTAGTAGTTTTCATATGTAAAATGGCTACAATTTGTGCCCAATTTACTAATGAAAATTTCCTTTATACTTTGCTATTATTTGTGCTAAATTTTGTTATTGATGAATGGTATTATTTTTTGCTATTTTGGATAAAACATTCATGTATACTTGCCGATTAGATAACTAGGCAATTTTAATTTATCCTCGTTGAATAGCCGATCAGATTACTAAATCTGCCCTTACCCCAGCTAATGCATGAACTCCAAAAAGCCGAATACCAATGGTTCATGGAGTGGCAGTGGCACAGATCGTTCGGCGTCGGGCTTACATGCTTGGCCAATCAGATTAATAAATCTGCCTTTGCCCCAGCCGATGCATGAACTCCAAAAAGCCGAATACCAATGGTTCATGGAGTTTCTATGGTGCACGTCGATCGGCATAAGTCTTTTGAAGTGTAGCGTTAATGAAATCGCCTCGAGGGCACTGCAAGCATTAGAAATAAATGGGATGGACTCTTCGCGCCAGAGACTCCACTTATTGTCTTCAGAGTCAATTTAAAATAGTTTGTTGCGTAAGGTTAGATAAGTGTGAATGTCAAATAGATTGTTCTTCAACAGCAGAGGAGAAGCGCGAACGTTGGCTGAGCTTGACACTACAATGAATCGCAGCAGCGAACCCACCCGTGCGGGAGGTAGGATGTCCAAGGAACGGGAAAAATGTCAGCCTCCAAGTCGTCGAAGTAGATCACCCCGAAAGGAAAAATAGCAACGGGGAAGCTCCCCACGACCGCGACCAAGAAATGAGGCCGACGCGACGCCGTGACCATTGAGTTTTGCGGTTTTTGTGTGGAATAAACTGATGACGGAGGCGGACTCCATTGTCAACGTCCAGGTGTAGCAGTCGAATTCGAAGTGCCGAGTCCGAGGTGGTTGTGCAGGCCGATCAAGAGGCTGAGAAAAGGGCAGAAAAGCGTCCTGCCTAGGTCGAGGCCAGCTCAGAAGAAAACCGTGCCGACAAACGACCTCGTTTGAAGGAGTCGGATGTGGTTGTGCCTTTTGTCATTCAACCGAAAACAAAAAACACGCCGATCTCCTCTGATGCTTCGGCAATTAAAGACCCAACCGTCGCACTCAGCATGGCTACGTCCGTCTCATTGTCGGCTGACAAGGCAGCTTTCCGGGCAGAGCTAAATCTGCTAGCAATAGCACTAGCTGCTCAATCGGCTCTCGTGGTATATACCTTGACCTTGTCTTCCCCTTTTATGCAAATATTGTTTTGGTTTTAATTTCCTGTTTCGTAGACGGTCGGGAGAATAGTCGAGATAGGTCGTCACCAGCATGACGCCGTCGAACGACTTGGCTGTTTACAAACGGAAGTAGAGGGCCAAAGGAGCAGGGCTGATTTCGAGGCAGTGAGGGCAAAAATAGAAAGCGTCAAGGCCGAGGCCGAGATGGAGAGGGCGAGAAATGCGGATCAGCTGAGATTGGCTGCCGAGAAGAGGGCAGACGCGCTCAAGTTAGCCCAAAAGGCGATCGCCAAACTGGAGGCTGAGTTGGAAGAATTAAAGAAGGCGAAGGAAACAGCCGACTCCGAGGCTTCCAAGGCATTCGAGGCCAGGCAAAGTGCTGCTCTCGCCAACTATGTGGAAGAAGTCCCCAAATTTGAAAATCGGAGATTCAAACACAGCTGGCTCAAAGCCCTTGTTGCTGCTGATGTGATATTGGCTATGTCGATTCCATACGAGCAAATGGATGTTGAGCCGTTGGAGTCTGACTCTGAGGATTAATTTAGGCGACACTTGTTTTTGTTTTAAGATTTTGAATGTATTCTTACAGCTTTTCGTTTAGTAGTTTTCATGTATTGCTACAATCATAGTTTTTTGCTAGGCATTTTCATGTGAACTTGTAGCTTTTTGTTTAGTAGTTTTCATATGTAAAATGGCTACAATTTGTACCCAATTTACTAATGAAAATTTCCTTTATACTTTGCTCTTATTTGTGCTAAATTTTGTTATTGATGAATGGTATTATTTTTAGCTATTTTGGATAAAACATTCATGTATACTTGCCGATTAGATAACTAGGCAATTTTAATTTATCCTCGTTGAATAGCCGATCAGATTACTAAATCTGCCCTTACCCCAGCTAATGCATGAACTCCAAAAAGCCAAATACTAATAGTTCATATGGAGTGGCTGTGGCACACAATGATCAGCATCGGGCTTAGATGCTTGGCCGATCAGATTAATAAATCTGCCCTTGCCCCAGCCAATGCATGAACTCCAAAAAGCCGAATACTAATAGTTTAAAGACTGGTTGCGGTGCACGTCGATCGGCATCAGTCTTTTGGAGTTTAGCGTTAATGAAATCGCCTCGGGGGCACTGCAAGCATTAGAAATAAATGGGATGGACTCTTCGCGCCAGTGACTCCACTTATTGTGTTCAGACTCAATTTAAAATAATTTGTTGCGTTAGGTTAGATAAGTGCGAATATCAAATAGACTGTTTTTCAACAGCAGAGGAAAAGCGCGAACATTGGCTGAGCTTAACACTACAATGAATCGCAGCAGTGAACCTATCCGTGCGGGAGGTAGGACGTCCAAAGAACGGGAAAAACGTCAGCCTTCAAGTCGTCGAAGTAGATCACCTCGAAAGGAAAAACAGCAACGGGGAAGCTCCCCACGACCGCGACCGAGAAATGAGGCTGACGCGACGCCGCGACCGTTGAGTTTTGTGGTTTTTGTGGGGAATAAACCGATGACGGAGGCGGACTCCGTTGTCAACAACCCAGGTGTAGCAGTTGAGTTTGCTCGATAGATTTTTTCACCGGAAGTCCATCAGTTGATAGTTGGTTAACAGGATTTCGAAGTATTTCGAGAGGGCATCCACGGGGCGGTGAAAGGGCTGTATACCGTTTATGAAGTCGGCATGCGCCAACGCGCCGCGTGGCGAGAAATAGAGAAAAATGACAAACAAATTCAAAACTTGGAGGCTTGCGCGGAGAAGGCCGAGCGTGAGCTTAGGGAACTTAGGAAGGCTCAAACCACCGAGCCGCGTGCGGCAGGTCAATTTAACCCGGTCGTGGAGGAGAGAGTGACCCAACGGCTGTTAAGTCACACAATAGCCGATCGGGATATGACAAGCATGTTTGCCGTGAAAAATGCAAGGACCGTGGGTTATGAAAAAGGCTTCCACGACGGCCGAATAGTCGGGATAGACAAGACCAAAGAGAAACTCGCAGAGGAGATGTGCCGATGCGAGAATCGGGGCTTTAGGCACGGGTGAATTAAGGCTCTCTAAGCCTCAGAGGCACTCCAAGGAGCAGGAGTTGAATCGGCGTCGCCATTATATCATTGTCATGACTTTCCTTTTGACGCTTTCAAAATTGAGAAGAGCAATGACGAGGGCGATGCCGAATAAAACTAAACTTATATTGTAAACGTTCCAACACAGATTGGGCGTCAGCTATGTATCTATTGGATAATTTAATAAAATATTTTATTTTAAATGGTTGTGTTTGATTTTGAATGTTTACATGCCTGATTGAGCATCTCGTTTCGAATGTTTGCATATTTTAATTTTGTTTATGCGGTTGCGCCGGCCCAACTTATTCAAACATTTCATTTTCAATGTTTGTATGCTTTTAAAGTAAATATTCCACTTTGAATATTTATATGCCTTAACCTTCATCGTGAAGGGCGCTCCGAATCTGGCGTCTTAATCGGCCCAAACGTGTTATACATGATTGGGGCTCCGGATTCGGAGGCTTTATTTGGGCAATCGTGATATCCACGAAGGGCGCTCTGAATCCGGAGTGGTATTCGGCCTAAAGGTGTCATGCACCGATGTCGCTCCGAATCCGAAGACTTAATTTGGCCGATCGTGATATCCATGAAGGGCGCTCCGAATCCGGAGGCTTTAATCGGCCCAAAGGTGTCATTCACCGATGGGGCTCCGAATCCGGAGACTTAATTTGGCCGATCGTGATATCCACGAAGGGCGCTCCGAATCCGGAGGCTTAATCAGCCCAAAAGTGTCATGCGCCGATGGGGTTCCGAATCCGGAGACTTTTGAATTGAATTGTGCGATAAGGAAATTGGAGACTTTGCATTGCAAGAGTGAAATGTGTACATGGTGAACCATTCAAAACTAGTATCATTCCCCATAGGTCGGGTTTAATGATAAAATTTACGCAAGTGTGTTGAATTCCAAGGCCATAGCAGGCTCCTTCCAGACATGTCTTTGAGCCGATATGTCCCTACTCCAGCGATCGAATCGACCTGATATGGGTCGTCCCAGTTTGGACCCAATTTTTCATCAGCCGATTTTCTGGCAGCTGCGAGTACTTTCTTTAGGACCAACTCTCCTGGTGTGTAACGGCGCAGCTGAACACGTTGATTATACGACTTAGCAAGCTGCTGCTAGTACCGTGCCATGGACGCAAGGGCACGGTCTTTTCATTCTTCAATCAGAGTCAAATCCAAGGCCAGCATCATGTTGTTTTGGCCCATGTCAAAAACTTTCGACTTCAAGGTTGGAAGGCCGATCTCCAGGGGTATAATCGCCTGGGTTCCAAAGCATAAAGCAAACGGCATTTTCCTAATAGATCGCCTCGGCGTAGTTCGATGAGCCCACAACACACTCGGCAATTCTTCTACCCCTTTGCTTTTAACTTTCTCCAACCTCTTCTTGATGCTGTCCAAGATGGATTTGTTAGAGGCTTCAGCTTGACCATTGCTTTGTGGGTAAGCCGGTGTGAAAAAGTAAGGCCGGATACCATACTTGCTGCACAGATCTTGGTAGACGTCGCAATCAAATTGGGTGTCGTTGTCTGAGATGAGTGCTCTTGGAATGCTGAATCGTGTTATGATATTTCTCCATACAAAGCGTTTAACATCAGCATCTCGAATGTGCGTTAATGCCTCCGCTTCGACCCATTTTGTAAAGTAATCTGTCGCGACAATCAGGTATCGTTTGTTCCCTGGGGCCCTCGGCAATGGTCCGACGATGTCAAGTCCTCATTGGGTGAATGGCCAAGGACTGGTTATGGAGCTTAGCTCTTCAGCAAACAGGTGGGTCAAGGGAGAGAACTTCTGGCACTGTTCACACTTTTTCATGTAACATTCGGCATCGGCCCTCATTGTCGGCCAATAATACCCCTATGTCACGGCTCGATGAGCCAAAGAGCGCCCGCCAGAATGGGCGCCATAACTGCCTTCATGTATTTTAGTCAGAAGCTCTTCGACTTTGTCCGGATGCACACATTCCAAATATAGACCAAAAAGGAATTTTTTATAAAGCTTTCCTCACGGATCCAAGTAGTATCGCAGGGCTTTGTTTCGCAGCTTGTGCGCTTCTTTCTTGTCCTCTGGGAGCTGTTCGGAAGACATGAATGCAGCAATAGGATCCATCCAACTCGGTCCAGATTCTATGACATTAGCCTAGATTTCCTCCGAAGGGCCAATGCTTGGCTCCGGGATGAAACCTACTTCGATGGTCCGTTTAATCTCTGAGTTAATGGCGGAGGCTAGGCAAGCCAGGGCATCTGCATGTATGTTCTGATCACGTGTTATCTAATTCAATTCATGATGGTCAAATTTTGCCAGCAAGGAGTTAACCGTTTTCATGTAAGCCGCCATACGGTCATTTCTTGCCACGTACTCCCTTTTTAGCTGATTGATCACCAGTTTTGAATCACAAACTACAAGCAAGCGCCGAGCACCTAGAAGATGTGCATTCCGCAAACCGGCTAGAAGGGCTTCGTATTCGGCTTCGTTATTTGACGTTTCGAAGCCGAGCTTGACAGCCTGCTCAATTATTGCACCGTCGGGAGCCATGATTACAACCCCGGCTCCGCTACCCCTCTGATTGGATGATCCATCACAGTACAACTGCCAAATGTTCCCAAAATAAATTCTCCAGTTCAACTCTGGTCGAATTTCATCGGACTTGAAATCGGCGAGACCCCCAGTGAATTCGGCAACGAAGTCGGCAAGCACCTGTCCCTTGATTGAGGTTCTAGGTAGAAACTGAATATCGTACTGGCCGAGTTCAAGAGCCCACTTTGAAACACGTCCTGATGCTTCCGCA
>NW_021025256.1:610167-693846 GCF_004153795.1 Camellia sinensis
AGATCATTGAGAAAATCAATCCGGTGGCGTATCAAGTTGCGCTTCCTCCTGGGGAGACACGCTCTAGCATACCGTAGCCCGAACTCTGTGAGTAACAATTGTGTAAAGATATGTTCAAATATGAATATCTTCTGAATGGTTAAACTGTACTGTTTCTGAATTTCTCACGGAAACTGAATAGATGTATGTCCTTTATTTCTGAACTGTACTGTGGCATCACCTACTGTTTACTGTTACTGTTACTGTTACAGAGATCTCTATCGGTTTCCTCGTGGAGCCACTACTGTTTACTGACTGATGGCCATCATTACTGTTCGGTCTTTTAAGACCTACTGTTACTGTTATGTTAATGGATGTACCACATATGACTGTTTATTGTACTGAACAACTGAAATACTGATTGAATTTGAACTGTTTTCATTACTGTAAGGACATTCATTCTAAACCCCTTTACGCTTTATGTTATTCACTGGGCTTTAGCTCACTGCTCATATATATATGTAGGTGTACAGGCACCGGATCAAAGCTAGAGGCGTCAGGGTTTTCCAGTTTTGTCAAGCCAACCACCGTGCCTCACTGCGAGGTTCCGAGTTCGCCATGCTATGGCTTGGGGTGTCTTTTCCCCCGCTAGTCCCTGTTACTGTTTGTATTACTGTACTGCACTGCTGTACTGTACTGTTATCAAGGGATTAGATCCCTGTACTGAATGTCTGTAAATGCTTGTATAGCCTGTACTGTTGTGATTATATGAATACATGAAAAATCTTTTTGGCATACAGACTGTCACAGCTCATTGGGCATTGTTTATTTACTGTTTTGGCTTCCGCCAGGCCCTGTACTCTGTTTTACTGTTTTACTGTTCTGCAGGCCTTCGGTAATCTCGGATTACTGGCCGGTTACGGTGCTAAACCCATAGGGCCGGGTTTGGGTCGTGACATTAAGCAACCTGTCGACCTCTTCAACAACGGCGGTTGTATGCTCTGCGGCTGACCGCCAGTTTTTCTAAATGATCGGCTTGCATTTATGGTCAACATTCAAACGGTACTGTGAAACAGACGGATCTATACCCGACATCTCGTATGGAGTCCATGCAAAGACATCAAGGTTGCTGAGCATGAAGGAAATTAGCTGCTGTTTGTCGGCATGATTCAGGGAGGCACCGACCATGAAGAACCTATCTGGGTTTTTGTCGATTTCAACTCAATCTAGGGCTTCCGTTGCCTTTTCACTTGGGAGCTGCCCAACATCGTCGAAGCTCTCCCGATCTGGTACCTTGATAGAATTCACTTGCAACTCCTTTGGCGTCTTTCTAGCAAGGAGATAGGATGCTTGTACCGACTTCTGGGAGCCACGGATTTGCTTAATGCCGCGTTCTGTCGGGAAGCGTAGCAGCTGATGATAGGTGTTTGGCACAACCTGCATAGTATGCAACCAAGTTCGCCCCATGATGAGATTATACGGCAATGGAAGTTTGACGACTAAGAACTCCACATCCACTATTCAGGAGCCCGCTCGAATGGGTAGTGTGATTTTCCCCAACGGGTATTCTGGATTGGCGTTGAAGCCGAATAGTGGATAAAGAGTCGGAAAGAGATCCGATTCGGAGAAGCCAAGTTTGGTGTATGCTCTGTAACTGACCGCCAATTTTTCTAAATGATCGGCTTGCATTTATGGTCAACATTCAAGTGGTACTGTGAAACAGACGGATCTATACCCGGCATCTCGTATGGAGTCCATGCAAAGACATCAAGGTTGCTGAGCAAGAAGGAAATTAGCTGCTGTTTGTCGGCATGATTCAGGGAGGCGCCGACCATGAAGAACCTGTCTGGGTTTCCGTCGATTTCAACTCGATCTAGGGCTTCCATGGCCTTTTCACTTGGGAGCCGCCCAACATCGTTGAAGCTCTCCCGATCTGGTACCTTGATAGAATTCACTTGTAACTCCTTTAGCGTCTTTCTGGCAAGAAGATAGGATGCTTGTGTCGACTTCTGGGAGCCACGGATTTGCTCAATGCCACGTTCTGTCGGGAAGCGTAGCAGCTGATGATAGGTGTTTGGCACAACCTGCATAGTATGTAACCAAGTTCGCCCCATGATGAGATTATACGACAATGGAAGTTTGACGACTAAGAACTCCACATCCACTGTTCGGGAGCCCGCTCGAATGGGTAGTGTGATTTTCCCCAACGGGTATTCTGGATTGGCATTGAAGCCGAATAGTAGATAAAGAGTCGGAAAGAGATCCGATTCGGAGAAACCAAGTTTGGTGAATGTCTTATAATACATAACTTCTGATGTGCTTCCTAGGTTAGTGAGTTCCGGCTCAATGAGTATGGGGCCGTTTAGCCGGAGTGAATTGATTTTGAGGGTCGGGATTCGACTGAATCGTATGTACCGCGGATGACATTGGCAGGCTGTATATCATGTGGATCACGCCGAGTGGAGGGGAATCCTGCCTTAAAGATATTGCTTTGGTTGAGTTGCCTTTTCGGACGTACTGTTGTAGCCGACCATGTTGTATCAATTCCTCTAGGTGATCCTTCAATGCATAATAACTCTCAGTATCATGGCCATGATCTTTGTGATACTCGCACCGCCTATCCCGTCTTCGCGTGTTAGGAGGTCTCACCATTTTCGACGGCCATTTGAAGAACGAAAGATGTTGGATTTTGGACATGACCGCGCTAATCGGCTCTGACAACTCCGTATATTTCTTGTCAGCGCGCCTTGTGCGCCTGCTATCGACTTGCAATTGTTCATTTGCTCAATGGGAGCATTGGTCGCTTGATTGGCGAGAATCCCGTCTCTTATCTCGTTTAGCCTGATGCCGTGGTTCAGGGCTCTGAGGTGGTACAGAATTTAATGGCTGAGTAATTTCAGAAGGAGTCGTCTTGTTGGTCACATTTCTGGCTTTAACCCGCAAAGCGTCATCTTTCACTTTACAGTATTCCTCAACTTTCTTCATCAACGACCAGACTATTTTGGGGGGCCGTCTAGTCAAAGAGCTGCGGAGGGCACTATCAGGATGCAGCCCCTTCTTGAAGGCGGTAATGGCCATGGAGTCATTGCAAGCATCATCTACCAGATTAAAGCACTCCCAATACCGTGCCGAATACGCACGAAGGGTTTCCCCGGTTGAATCTGCATTGCCTAAAGGGAATCGGCTTGCTTTGGCTGGACCTCATTAGTGATAAACCTTACCCTGAAGGATTTTTGGAGTTGGTGGAAGCTCTTGATCGAAGCCGACTCCAGTTTATAATACCATTTGACAGCCAGTGGTCCTAGACTGCTCGGAAATATTCTGCACATGATAGCCTCGTCGTCTGCATGCAGCATCATGGCTTGCTTGTAATGGTGGATGTGATCGGTGGGGTCTGATTTTTTGTCGTACAAGGTGAATGACGGTACTTTGAATTTCTTAAGTAGCACTGCCCTTGCAATCAGTCGTACAAAGGGATCGTGCTGGTCTTCTTCGTCTGAACTATTTCTTCTTCGCTTATGCCTTATACGTGGACTTTCTTCAGAGGAACTGGTAGTTTCAAATCGCCCCTTCTTCTTGGGCTCCGGGATGATGAGTCGGAGTCGCTATCGGTGTCTTGTTGTCGGGCTCAAGGTCGTCAACCACCTGCCCTCAGAGGTCATTCCAGATCTTGGCGTACAGCTTGTTTGGACTTCACCACTTCCAAGGCCAAATCCTGATGGAGACGTTCGTTCTCAGCGATCATGTTCTCCAACCTCTGTTTGTTTTGCTGCTTCCGTGGCCTTTTCACTTGGGAGCCGCCCAACATCGTCGAAGCTTTCCCGATCTGGTACCTT
Organism: Camellia sinensis; assembly: GCF_004153795.1. Taxonomy (NCBI): domain Eukaryota; kingdom Viridiplantae; phylum Streptophyta; class Magnoliopsida; order Ericales; family Theaceae; genus Camellia; species Camellia sinensis. The sequence goes on from NW_021025256.1 coordinate 613,983, forward strand.
GATAGAATTCACTTGCAACTCCTTTAGCGTCTTTCTGGCAAGAAGATAAGATGCTTGTGCCGACTTCTGGGAGCCACGGATTTGCTCAATGCCGCGTTCTGTCGAGAAGCGTAGCAGCTGATGATAGGTGCTTGGCACAACCTGCATAGTATGTAACCAAGTTCGCCCCATGATGAGATTATATGGCAATGGAAGTTTGACGACTAAGAACTCCACATCCACTGTTCGGGAGCCCGCTCGAATGGGTAGTGTGATTTTCCCCAACGGGTATTCTGGATTGGCGTTGAAGCCGAATAATGGAAAAAGAGTCGGAAAGAGATCCGATTCGGAGAAGCCAAGTTTGGTGAATGTCTTGTAATACATAACTTCCGATGTGCTTCCTGGGTTAATGAGTACGGGCTCAATGAGTATGGGGCCGTTTAGCCGGAGTGAATTGATTTTGAGGGTCGGGATTCGACTGAATCGTATGTACTGCGGATGACATTGGCAGGCTGTATATCATGTGGATCACACCGAGTGGAGGGGAATCCTGCCTTAAAGCTATTGCTTTGGTTGAGTTGCCTTTTCGGACGTACTGTTGTAGCCGACCATCTTGTATCAATTCCTCCAGGTGATCCTTCAATGCATAACAACTCTTAGTATCATGGCCATGATCTTTGTGATACTCGCACCGCCTATCCCGTCTTCGCATGTCGGGAGGTCTCACCATTTTTTACGGCTATTTGAAGAACGAAAGATGTTGGATTTTAGACATGACCGCGCTAATCGGCTCTGACAACTCCGTATATCTCTTGTCAGCACGCCTTGTGCGCCTGCTATCGACTTGCAATTGTTCATTTGCTCAGTGGGAGCATTGGTCGCTTGATCGGCGAGAATCCCGTCTCTTATCTCGTTTAGCCCGATGCCGTGGTTCAGGGCTCTGAGATGGTACAGAATTTAATGGCTGAGTAATTTCAGAAGGAGCCGTCTTGTTGGTCACATTTCTGGCTTTAACCTGCAAAGCGTCATCTTTCACTTTATTCCTCAACTTTCTTCATCAACGACCAGACTGTTTTGGGGGGCTGTCTAGTCAAAGAGCTGCGGAGGGCACTATCAGGATGCAGCCCCTTCTTGAAGGCGGTAATGGCCATGGAGTCATTGCAAGCATCATCTACCAGATTAAAGCACTCCCAATACCGTGCCGAATACGCACGAAGGGTTTCCCCGGTTGAATCTGCATTGCCTAAAGGGAATCGGCTTGCTTTGGCTGGACCTCATTAGTGATAAACCTTACCCTGAAGGATTTTTGGAGTTGGTGGAAGCTCTTGATCGAAGCCGACTCCAGTTTATAATACCATCTGACAACCAGTGGTCCTAGACTGCTCGGAAATATTCTGCACATGAGAGCATCGTCGTCTGCATGCAGCGTCATGGCTTGCTTGTAATGGCGGATGTGATCGGTGGGGTCTGATTTTTTGTCGTACAAGGTGAATGACGATGCTTTGAATTTCTTAGGTAGCACTGCCCTTGCAATCAGTCGTACAAAGGGATCGTGCTGGTCTTCTTCGTCTGAACTGTTTCTTCTTCGCTTATGCCTTATACGTGGACTTTCTTCAGAGGAACTGGTAGTTTCAAATCGCCCCTTCTTCTTGGGCTCCGGGATGATGAGTCGGAGTCGCTATCGGTGTCTTGTTGTCGGGCTCAAGGTCGTCAACCACCTGCCCTCAGAGGTCATTCCAGATCTTGGCGTACAGCTTGTTTGGACTTCACCACTTCTAAGGTCAAATCCTGACGGAGACGTTCGTTCTCAACGATTGTGTTCTCCAACCTCTGTTCATTTTGCTTTGCTTGTTCCATAATCGCTTGCATTGTCTCATGCGCTGAAGTCGATGGTGAGGGCGCGTCTTGCGGCGATAGTCTCTGGTCTAAGCATGTTTGTTGGAGTGAGGTCGTCTCTCTATGTGGTTTCATCAGTGACTATCGGATGGTCTTCCGTTATGCCGGCCATGGATGTATTTGAGTATTCCCACAGACAGCGCTAATTGTGGGGAAGTGGTTTAGAAATACTCTTCAGATGTTGGGGGATGCTCGCGATCCTCAGATTGTCACCTAAAAAGAAATGAACACTCCGGTTAAGGGTGCCGGAATTAGTACTCCGACGGACAAGTTAGTCTCTACTCTCTCTAGATTACTTGTATTTTAATTTAAGCATATTGATTCTCGCATACCTCTTTCTGGCTGATGTTTTTCTATTTATATCTTTTCTTTCTTGGGCCTCGGGATTGGACCCACTTTCAATTCGCCATTCGGCTTCTTTTGTAGCAAACCGCTTTTCACTCGGCCCCTTGCTCAACCAGCTATTTGGCCGAATAGGAAAGGATTTGAACGTGCGAGACGGGGCCGAGTGCTATATATATTTCGACTCTCTACGTTCAACTATTTAGCCTCTTTATGACTCCCAATATTCGGCCGCCACAGATAGTTATGTAACTAAAATATTTAAGATCACTTGGTCTGAACAAATAATCATTTAAGTAGTAAAACTAAGATTATGTAAATAAATAACCCTAACTACGGTACTGAACATAACAAAACAGATATCACAAGAGTGACAGTCAGAGCAAAGGTACGGATTCAAAAGGTGGGTAGTACGGATTATAGAGGTGGCTCCCACAATAGTGTAACACTTATCTCCGCACAGAACAGAGGTCAATAGATCCATGACAATAGAGGGCCACAAAATGACCAAACAGAGACCAATGGTTATTTAAATCCCCCCAAGGCGTGGGACTCCCGTGATGGTACTTACAAAACATAATTATTTATAAGGTTATAGTCAAATATTCTTTAAAATTTAAACAAACATATCCATGGATTTTATTTTAAACAAATAGAGTTCAAAAATTAATCAACGTAACTGAAATATTGATAAAACATAACTTGTGTTAATATAACTAATAAAATACAACTTGTATAAAATAAATTATGGTACTTTAAAACATAAGTAAAATATATTATGGTAACTCAAGGTATAATATAACTAACCTAAAAATTAATACCTCACTCTTTCTTTCCACTACCAAATACCTTCTTCACTTCTAGCATTTTCTTCTCCTTTCTTTCCTTAAGTTTTCCTTTCTTTCCCTTTCTTTTCTTCCTTTTCTTTTTCCAAGGTTGATCACCTCCTCCCTATATAGGAAGGAAAGAGCATTAGCTGGCCAACGCGTAGCCAGCGCGAATCCTCTTACAGATTTGATCATAAATTATATGGATTTATACTTATCTTTTATAAATATTTAAGATAATTACACTTTGACCAAGTTTTCTAATATAACTATATAAATAAATTAATCCATAATTAAATTACACTCTATTGTATACCAACAGAAAATTAATTATTTATTTTACTACCATACCTATTATTATTATTATTATTATTTTTTTTTTTTTTTACTTTTACTTTTATATTTATATTTATATTTATTTATTTACTTATCTTTAACTTTAATTTGGCTCAATTAGTATTATAATGTCATATTTCTGTTAATTTGGCCCCAAATAATAATCCATAATTAATCTCATATTTGATAATCCAATACCAAATTAGATTATGTATTTATTATTATTTATTTAATAATATATTATCACATACAACCATAATACTAGTATAAAATTTAAGGGACAACTAAAATTTTGGGGTTGTTGCAATCTTCTTTCTTTTAAAAATTTCGTCCTCGAAATTTGTCATATGTATAACTTAATTGCTGTGCATTCTGATAAATATATATTAGATGATTAATCTGATAAAAAATATTACCTCAAAAAAAACTTTACCAAAAACAACTCACAGTCTAGTTGTCAAAAATTATTTTGGGTTAAAATGAGAAACAATCGGTGACTTTAAAAACTTTTCATTAGTTTTATTTTCGACAAAAAAATAAAATGAGAACACAATCAAACAAGCGACTGAAAGTGAAATGACAGAATCATATGCAAGAGTTGAAGGAATTTGAGATGAACTGTCATTTCTTTTATCCGTGAACTTTCCACTGATAGAAAATAGTTCAGAATTAGTATTTTTAAAATTTGAACCCACTTTTAAAAAGTCGAAATGAATTTTTTTTTTCTAATATTGAACTGGAAATTATATATATTTAATTATATTATAATTTTGGTGGGTGCTTGAGCTCGACATCCTTTGTTTTGTTTTTTTTCTTCTTTTGCTATAACAAATATAAATTATATCTAATATCATTTACAAATTATGCACACAAAAAAAAAATCAATATATATATAATCATATCAAATTATAATATAATTAAATTGACTAACAAAATATAATATTTAAGTACTAATTACCCACTATCCTACTACTTAAATGTGCTCGTGTCCTATGCTCCAATGATGATTTTATATATATATATATAAACCATTGCTCTGATACCATTTGTCACGACCCGCTGCCCGTACCCAAGGGTTAAGTATTGTGATGGCCAGTAACTGAAGTTACCTCCGACCAATTCTTGAACAAATTAATAAACGCGAGCGGAACTAATATTTAAGTGAGGGTACCAAAATAATTATCGGAACTTCTATTTTTATAACAAAATGTATTTATCAAAAAAGCCGATATTTACATATAAAAATATCATAAAAGTGTTGTGTGTGTCTATTCTACAGCCCTGCGTCTAAGCCTTTCCAAAAACTATTTCTGAATTGCATTGTTTCCTGAAAATTAGTAAACAGTTATAAGCACATAGCAGAGTGAAAAATATTATGCCAAGAGTATAAGGGACACAAAATTACCATGGATAATTATGTAACTAAAATATTTAAGATCACTTGGTTTGAACAAATAATCATTTAAGTAGTAAAACTGAGATTATGTAAATAAATAACCATAACCACGATACTGAACAGAACAGAACAGAGATCACAAGAGTGACAGTCAGAACAGAGGTACAGATTCAAGAGGTGGCTCGTACAGATTATAGAGGTGGCTCTCACAATAGTGTAACACTTATCTCCGCGCAACACTTTACTCCGCACAGAACAGAGGTCAATAGATCCATGACAATAGAGGGCCACAAAGTGACCAAACAGAAGGCCAATGGTTATTTAAGTCCTCCAAGGCGTGGGACTCCCGTGGTGGCACTTATAAAATATAATTACTTATAAGGTCATAGTCAAATATTCTTTAAAATTTAAACAAACATATCCATAGGTTTCATTTTAAACAAATAGAGTTCAGAAATTAATCCACGTAACTAAAATATTTATAAAGCATAACTTGTATTAATATAACTAATAAAATACAACTTGTATAAAATAAATTATTGTAAGTCAAAACATATGTAAAATATATTATGATAACTCAAGGTATGATATAACTCACCTAAAAATTAATATATCACTCTTTCTTTCCACTACCAAATATCTTCTTCACTTCTAGCATTTTCTTCTCCGTTCTTTCCTTAAAGTTTTCTTTTATTTCCCTTTCTTTTCTTCCTTTTCTTTTCCCACGGTTAATCACCTCCTCCCTATAAATAGGGAGGTAAGAACATTAGCTGGCCAACGTGTGGCCAATGCCAATCCTCCCACAAATTTGATGATAAATTATATAGATTTATACTTTTCTTTAATAAATATTTAAGATAATTATACTTTGACCTAGTTTTCTAATATAACTATATAAATAAATTAATCCCTAATTAAATTACACTCTATCGTATGCCAACAGAAAATTAATTATTTATTTTACTACCACACCCATTATTATTATTATTATTATTATTTATTTACTCTTACTTTTATATTTATTTATTTATTTACTATCTTTAATTTTAATTTGGCCCAACTAGTATTATAATTCCATATTTCTGTTAATTTGGCCCCAAATAATAATCCCTAATTAATCTCATATTTGATAATCCAATACCAAATTAGATTCTGTATTTATTATTATTTATTTAATAATATATTATCACATACAACCATAATACTAATATAAAATTTAATAGACAACTTAAATTTTTGGATTGTTACAAGCACTTTGCTCCATACCATAGAACAAAACAGAACAAATGTATGGATTCAAGAGATGCCTCGTACGAATTCTAGAGATGGCTCTCACAATAGTGTAACACTTAATTTCATACAGCACTTTATTCCACATTAGAAATCAGAGAGTCAGTAGATCCATGACAACATATGGTCACTTAAAGTGACAATTCAAAGGGCCAATCGTTATTTAAATTTCCCAAGACATAGGACCCCATGATAGTACTTACAAAATAATTGTTTAAAAACACATTTAATAAACAGTTTTATTCATGGGTTTCCCTTTATAAACAAATATGGTTCATTTAACAAATAATATATTTTAAAAATTAGTTTCATTTGCAAAACATAAAACAGTTTATGGTAACTCAAAATATAATACAACTTGCCTTAAACTTGATCTTGCACTCTCACTTATGACTTCGGCTTACTCTCTCAGATTCCCCTGGTTTGTTTATTCTTGTGATTTCATTACCATGTAACTCAGCTATTTATAGGTGAGAAGACCCTTACTATGCAGTACTATGCTGCTATGTAGTAGGGGTGGGCGCGAGTCAGTTGAGGCCACGGAATCTCTAATCCGCCAAATTGGTGGATTGAAGAAAATCAATTCACATCCGTCCGCCAATCAGGAGGATATGGATTGAGCGGATTTGTGGATTGACAGATGGATGCGAATCGGTTTGGCGGTTTAAAATTTTATAAATTTTTAACGTAATTCAATTTGTGCACTTCCTCAAAAATATATATATATATATATATATACCTTACAATCAATGACTTAAAAAAGTATTACAATCACTGCATGCCTCATCCAAAGAAAGAAAGTTTGAAACTTTAGAATATGACAATCACTACATGCCTCATCCACATAAAGTATTACAATTTTTAAAATATAAAAACAATTCAAATCACCAAAACCATGAATAGAGTAGTAGTAGAGATTGTATGCCTCTGTATTGCTACATCTATATTTGTTTTTGAAAACAAAAACCAACCAGCATATATCATCTTTTTTATTTATTATTTTTAGAGTTAGATTTAAAAATCGAAAAATATAGATAAATAATACAATTATTTTTTTCAATTCAAAAAATATATTCAAGTTGAAAACTCTTTTTCAACAGAATGTATTCAACAGAATATTTAAACTCTTTTTCAATTGAAAACACAAATAAAATATCTAAACAAATTAAAAATATAAAATCTTTCAAATTACTAGGGGTGCTTGCGGTTTGGCGGTTGGCGGTTCGTAGTTCGGTTGCGGCCAAAGGAATCTCAAACCCATCATCCTTCTAAAATTAGGCAGATTGGAAAAAATCAATCTGCAACCGTCTGCTCGTCATCACGCATCCGTATAAAATGCGGCGGATTGGTTTGATTCAATCGGTTTGAGCGGATCGGCATATCTGCTACTCACAGTACTGTGCAGGCATACCATGTGTTGCCACTTGGTATCCATGCCTCTCACGAGGCTTCTTGAAAATTATACACAAGTTCTCTATATTCTACTATGACCCAAAACATATTATAATTATATATTTTTTTTCAAAAATTAAGAAAATATATTTTGAGGTGTCACATTAGAGCACTACAAAAATGTGCACATAAATGTAAACAAAATAAAATAAAAAATAAGTTAAAATAGCAAAGATTCATTTGAGGTGTATTAGGGATTAAGAACATATCCATAATTTGAAGGAAAACTTTTTTTAAGGTTTTTGATATTAAAATTTGATTAGATAAAAGATATATAATAATTTTATAGTAGTTAGAGTTCCTCAACATTTTTACAAAATAAATTGGATACAGGAAAATTTCATCTTGACATAGAGAAATTTCAATTTTTATAGAGAAATTTATATGGTATGATCACAATGAAATTTTATCGAGTAACCTTAACTAATAAAAAAAAAAACATATTGGACTTCTCCTATTATTCAAAGTTAGAGAGAGATGTTTCACCAATTTTTCCTAATTTTAACATAAGGGACATGAACATATATGGTAAAAATATAAATTTTTATCAGCATAAATAGGTATAAAAAATAGGAAAATTTACCCATAAATCCTATTTTTTGAAAAGTTGAACCATTTAGTCCTAAAAGTTTTCTTATGCACCATTTAGTCCCATTTTATTTTGGTAATGTTGTTTATTTAATTTTGATTATTTTGTAGGTTACAATAGTACCCCTTTTGAGGAATGTTTGTTTCCTAAAAATCTTAAAAACATATACATCAAACATCACTAAAAAAATATGCATCAAACATCAACATATACATTATACATCACTAAACAAACAACCATTTCTGGATAATGGGTCGCCATTGATGGTCAATGTGTACCCATTTTTCAGGGGAAGGAACAGAGAGATTGATCAGACATAGTCTCAAACATTAACAACATTAATATCAACAAAAAAAATATACAACTTATTACATATTTTTACAGACTATTTCTAAAAAATATATTGATTGGTGTATATTTACAGACTATATTTTTACAAACATCATCAAAAAAATATTGTGAACATCATCAACATCATCAACATTCGAACATCATCACCAATATATTCGAACATCATCACCATCAACTGCGTTTGTTGGCTGCTTTTTCTCAGAAACCCTAACCCTAACGCTAAGGTCTGCAACAATAGTGGTGAAAGCTTCCAAGGCCGAGAAGAAGACAGTCACCGTCGATCTCTACCGTCCTCTTCGAAACTACATAGTTTTCAATTACTCAGAACGCGAAGCCCAGAACCTCGAAGACGATCTCCAAACCCTAAAGCAATTGCGATCCGATCTCGAACGCAAACCACGAAGGCAGAGAGGTCACAATCTCACGGCAGTGGTACTGGATCGGTGTGGATCGGCGCTGATGTTGACGATGTTGATCATGGCGTTGATGTCGCTGATGTTGATGATGGAACTAATGTTGATGATGTCGATCATTGCGCTGAGGTTGATGATGTTGATCATAGCACTAGTATTGATGATGGATCGACCTTCTAGAAATGCTTCCATTTGAACACATCACCATTACACCCTCATGCTTGCAAATAGCAGCCTAAACACACAAAGTTACGGAACATTAACATTGGGGTTACATTGCCCCAATTGTTTCCACCCTTTGCGCTTTCAAATGTACGTTTCCTTTCGAAATAATCTTGATGTTACTCGTCGTCACATTGAAACCCCAAATTTTCCATCTCTGCAACTTCACCACTGCTGAAGATGTCCCAATTCTGTAAATGTCCCAATTTTGTAATTTTACAGAGTATCAAATTACCAAATTTGCCCACTAACGTCCAGATTTACGCCCGTGATGTATATGCCCTCTATGGTCAATTTTCCTATAATGGGACCTTTCAATTTATAAGAAAATTTTTAGGACTAAACAGTGTATAAGTTGTTAATTTGAGATTTATTAGTGTATCACCCTAAAAAAATAAGACAAATATATATAAATAGGTATTTTTTTAATAATTCAAATTGAGTTATAAAGATATCTATTGTAAAATAATTTACCTGTTAAAGTGAGACATATTAAATTGTGTTTCATGTTCTTTATGTCATTAAAAGTATTAAAATTTTGAAAAATATATTTTTCAATAAATGTGATGATGTTACTAGACCCATAAACTAAGGCTTGTAATCACACTAGTTATGATAAATTACCTTCTTTTGTGATATTTTGTTAACAATTTTAAATTTATACTTTTACGCCATATTTTATAGATATAGACTGGCAATCATTTTAATTTTTTTGTTTAAATCCAAAGAAGGCAAGTTTGTATAATTTTAGATAATTAATAGCTAATACTATTATAATAAAAGTATAGTTTTCTAGTAAGCAAAGTCATACGATGGTCTAGAACTATTGAATATTATCTGTTTAAGATTTCCTTAGTGGCCCTGAAAGCCTAACCAAAAAAAGAAATCTCACCCTCAAAATCATATCATAGATTAGACAATCTGCAAGTGATGTATCACCCACCAAATTATTGATTCACACTTAGGCCAAGTTTGGGAAGACTAAATAAGTGCACTTTTTGACTTTTTATGAAATATGGGTTGGATTTGGGTTGGGTTTGAAGTGATGTGTTAGAGAGGTGTTGTGACTTAAATAAGATGATGTGACTTAAATAGGATAGTGACTTTTTGACTTTTTGAATTTTTTGGAAGATGCCAAACTTAGCTTTAATCGCCATGTTCAAAATTAGGATTTATTATTGATGTGATTTATTTTTTTAGTCTTCTGTTTCCCCTAATTTTCTCTGCTGGTTGTTAAATGATTATACAAAAATTGACAACCCACATAGTTTGGAAATGGCCAGCATGTTTTTCATATGTAGAAAGTATTTGGAAAGTGGTTTTGGGGCTAAAATAACTACAAAAGACAAAATAGGCTATTTTAGCTATAATAAACAAAGCATCACATTCAACCCATAATCATTACACTCTTTTCTCATAAAAAAAGTCAAAAAAGTCAAAAAGCCAAAAAGTCCTTCCCAAATCAAGTTTTTTAACCCAGGTTAAAAAAGTTAAAAAGCCAAAAAGCCAACCCACTTCCCAAACGGAGGCTTAATAATTAGGTTGAATTTTCCTTGTCAATGTTAGTGCCTAGCCCTTTCGAACACTAAAGTCTCATTTGGGAACATGTTATTTTAGTAACTTTTTGAATTTTTAATTAAAATATGAGGTAAAAAAAATTAGTATATTTGGAATGACTTTTTAGTTTTTTACAAAAAAATGTGCAAAAAGTAGAGAAAAAAGAGAATTTTTGACTTTTTGGTATAAATTGTTGGCTTTTTATTTTTTTAGTAACTTTTTAACTTTTAAACTAAAATAGTCACTTGCCAAACGAGGCCTAAGTGGTGTTTGTTAAATCAATTTTTGCCATTACAAAAAATTAATCACAGAATTAAACATAATTATATGAGGAAGGACGGACTTAGGGGTGGTCGCTGTCCCTATAATTTGCCCCCAAAAAAATAAAAATAAAAATCATATGCTAGTATTTACTATTTATTATTTTCAAATTATACAAATTCACCCCATCTAAATTTAACAAAAAATTAAGTGGTAACGCAACTCACGCTTCTATATCTATGAAACATTGGGTTCAAAATATAGAATTTAACAACTTTGACAAAACATAACCAAAACAAAATGGTTTCTCACAACTAGTGTAGATAAATTGTCATATACTTGTTATATTTTATAAATAAATATGATTATAGAAAAACATATTTATTCATTTATATTTTTTCATATTATTCACCTTTTATTTTAATAGAAATTGATATTGTTATTTATACTTCCTTTATAAATTTTTTGTTAATATATATATATATATATATTCACCTCGTTTATGTCAAAATCTTGAGTTGATTTTGCGAGGAATTCACAAAAAAATGAAACTCACCTTATGTAAGGGGATTATGTTTAAAATTTTGTGTAACGGAGAAGAAACAAAAATTGAACCCTGACCTCTTAAACATAAGTGTGTAGATAAGTGATCAACCGAGTTACTCTAATTGATTAGGTTGAACTAAACTTGCCTAAAAATGAAAAAAAAAAAAAAAAAAAAAAGGGGGGGGGCCAAATTTGATAAAAATAAATTGGAAATTAGGAAATGAAATTAAATTCTGTTGGACTTTTATTTTTATTTTTATTTCTTGTACCTTTTGAATTGTTTTCAAATTTGTTTTATTTTTTTATTTTTATTTTTAGAGTCCCTTAGTATAGAAGGCAAAATTTTAAAACAAATTTTACTAAAAATAACAAAATTTAGAAAAAGCATATTGCTAAAAAACTTTTAAACTCAATTCTTTATCCAAAAAGCTAGGGTCCCAGAATTTAGGACTCATAATTTATCTAGAAATGAGTATGGTGCGTTGGAAATTGAATTGATGAAGAGTGAGGTTCATATATAAAATGAACTTGAGTCATTGATTCAAATTTTGGATAATTTCTAACGTTACTGATTATTTATAGCTATTCTTGTCAATTGTATTTTTTATTAGGGAAAAACTATAGTACACACAGATACACCTTATAACTAATAAAGAAAATAGTATAATTTCATACTTTTTGAGTTATAATTAAAAAAAAATAAAAAAATATAACCAAACACAAAAAAATTATAACTAAATATCTTAAAATAATGTCATAACTAAAGAAAAAAATTGATAAAAAATAATATAAATCGTTTCTTTCTCTCTTCTTTATAAAAAAAAGCTAAAGCAAAAGAAATGTGTTCTTTTTGGTTACCCACCTTCTTCTATTAGGAAATTTGTCACATTAAGAAAAAAAGGTGTTTACTTTATGGATACTGTCTCACAAATTAAGGAAAGGCCTTTTAGGTTGGGCTGTTTGGTTGAATATTTAAAATTTATTTATTTTTAAAATTATTTTGATAAAAAAAAATAAAAATAAGATTAATTACATTAATATGTTTTAACTATTAACAAATATTACGTTGTCCTCTTATTTATGAATTCGTACATTTTTATAGTTGAGATAGTTAATATGTACGGATTCATCAATAAAAAAAATAAAGTGATATTCGTTAATAGTTAATGAGATCTTGGCATAATTATAAATAATTTTATAAAATTAAAAAATACCTTTTTATGTTTATTTTTATCAAACTAATTCATATTTTTTTGATAAAAAAACTCAAAAAATAAAATCTGAAAACTCAATCAAACAAGATCATCCCAAGATTTGGAGCAAAATGTTGGATTGGGCTACACAAAACTTTGTTAACTTTAAAAATGGGCTTGGGCTAGTTTCAAACCTGTTTAGCAAAGGCCATGTTCTAGCCCTAAATCATCAACCATTCACACTGACTGCAACCAGAGCAAATCTCTCTCTCTCTCTCTCTCTCTCTAGAGTTTCACAGAGATGGAGTTCGTGAGCCCCGAAGGGTTTCGCTTAGATGGTCGTCGTCCCATGGAGGTCTCTCTCTCTCTCTCTCTCTCTGAGTAGTTTAAGCAATACTACGATGTCAGCTACTTCCATTGGATTATTGTTTGAATTTGTTTATTTTTTAATGATTGAATTTTCATATATATCTCAACCTCAGATGAGACAGATTCGAGCTGAAATCGGTGCCGTTGCCAATGCTGACGGGTACTAATTTCTTTTTTTCTGCTACCATTAATTACTCTGTTTTTTTTTTGGGGGGGGTGAAAACTTTAAATTTTTGTCTTTTTTTTTTTTCGAGTCCTACTATTTATAAAAATTAAAAAAAAAATCCTTTTTTTTTTTGGGTTATATTTCTGTCTGTGTAATTTTTGCTATTATAATTTTTTTTTTTAGTGTCTTCTAGTTTAGTAGGACCTAAAATTAAATTTTTTGTGGAAAATTTAAAATGAAAAAGAAAAAATCAACAATAAATTTTGGTTTGCTACCATTGATTCATGGGTTTTCAATTTTGTGTTTATTCATATATTTATGTTGAGATAACTGAAGTGAATTGGGTTTAGTCTCACATGTGCTCTGCAATTGCAGTTCTGCTGTGTTTGAGATGGGTAACACCAAGGTCATTGCTGCTGTGTATGGTCCTAGAGAGGTACTTTGACATATTCTTCTATGATTAATTCTCTGCTACATTTAATTTCCATAAAAGCAAGGTTATTTCTAACATTTTATGTGTTGCTTGAAAAAAACTAGTTGACAAGAGTAGTTAGAGAAGTAAATTGCAGAACTCACAGTAAAATTTGGGCAAGATTGGATTAGACTGATTTGTAGTGGAAATTTAGACCCTAACTAGTGATATATAGTAATGGCTATTGTGAAAGTCAAATAATCCCATAAAAAAATAAAAACCTAATTCAAGTTTTGCAAATTTAATTGAAAATTTTGTAAAGGGGTTGAATTGGATAGATTTTGAATCTCCTAATATAAATTGGGTAATTCTCGAGTAGTAATACTTACTGGGAGAAGTCACATCAAGTCTGTGTCAGACACGTGTATTGAAATTTCAACACTTAAAATATATCTACAATTGCTTTCACCCCAACTAACCCACATGTGCATAACGAAGCTAAAACTCAAGCTTCCCTTGTCTTCCTAACTCCCCCTCACCTCCAACTATACGAAAGATCAGAAAACCCAATGCTTCTTAAAAGAGCCAAAATTAACTCCCCAAGCTCCTTAGCAACATAATCATGGATAAGGAAATGGCTAATGGATGGTTACAGATGCATCACCAATTCACAAGAGTACGACATCATCTAATCAAACTATTGATAGCAAGAATCTTCCTGAGTCAACAACCTAGCCAAAATTTAGAGGAAAAAAAAAAAAACAAACAAACAAACAAAGCACCCAAATCCCTTTTCATGGAAAAGAAACCTTAAGAGGGTGAGTAGCTGAACTCAGAATAGGCATGAATCATGATCAATAAGCTATACCCCCTTTTTCTTCTAGTTTGTAATTGTTTTCCTTTACTATAAATTTTTAGCTCATGAACAAAGAAACCTCCAATTTGGTATACTCATCATTTGTCATGCTCTACTGCCACCATAATATGTTTGCTAGGTATTTACATGCATCATTATATGTGTGTAATTTTGATATCTGTCAACAGCAGTAAATTAGTGTGAAAATTCTTATAATGATTTATGTTTTTTTCGTTTTTTGTTTTTTCAGGTCCAAAATAGGAGCCAACAAATTAATGATCAGGCACTGGTAAAGATCTTTGGTCATTGATCTTTCAAATGTTTGAAGATTATAATTTTCCTGCTAGTTTTCTAATGACACTTTATTGACACTATAGGTGCGCTGTGAGTATAGCATGGCTAATTTTAGTACCGGTGATCGCATGAGAAAGCCAAAGGGTGACAGGTTGTTCTCAATGATTTTTGTGATTAACTGTACATTATTGCTTTTCCTAAAGAATCATTATTTTGTCTAATTTAAGAACCGAGTATACCGAAAATAGCATGATTTGATGACTTCTATATATCTTCCTTTTTTTATTATTATTATTATGTGATTAGAGTGTTGAATATCTATTTTTAATACTATTTCTTTTCATGAATAGTGACCATTCATATGATTAGATGCATTATGAATGGGATTTTGTAGTACACTAGAATACCAGAAAGTGCATCCTTTATCTTCTTTGTACATGCAGGCGATCAACAGAGATATCTATGGTTATTCGCCAGACAATGGAAGCATGCATAATGACAAACCTAATGCCTCGTTCTCAGGTTCTACTGCAACCCATAGGGAATGTTTGCTTTGCTATATGAGTTTGAACTTAGTTCTAAAACCTTTTTCCTTTTCCTTCTGCATTTTTCAGATAGACATTTTTGTCCAAGTTCTCCAAGCAGATGGAGGTAAGCTAAAACTGAACTGAGAGTGCAATGCCATGCAGACCAATTATTTAGCCTTTCTATATATTTGCGGAGATTTAGGCCTTGTTTGGTTTATTTTCTGAAATACTTCTTGAATTTTTAAAAATTATATCTGCTCTCCAAAAGGATAGAACTATATAAAAATGACAACTGCTTTGATTTTTTTTTTTTTTTTTTCATGAAATTAATTTTTAAGTTTTTAGAAAAAAATTTGAAACAAGTTTTTGAAAACCAAACTAAACATATAATTAGACTTCTTCTCTTTCTCTTTGAGCATATACCTCAGTGTTACTAGAAAACACCCTAATGATTTACATACATTCATAAACATGGTACACTTTCATTCCAAAATGGTGAATTTAGTGATCCAAAGCGATCCTATAATTTTTTTTAATGTTTTTCCCTAAAAGTTCTTAATAGGAAAAAAGTCAAATATAATGAACTGAAATCTAGATGGACTGGAGTTTTGGATTGACAAAATGTAAAATAATGGCCTTAGCTCACAGTCTACCTCTATCGTATCACATTTTAGAACATGTGGCGGACCGTGTTTCGGTTCCCTTTTCTCATACCATAGTGATCTATGTCCTAGGTAACATAGATACCTTTAATATAATTGGAATCATTATTGGAACTTTATATGCTGTTTCATTACTTTTCAGGTAAAGAATTTGTCTTTTAAAGTGGAAATCCTCCTCCCTGATTCTGGTATTGACTTCCTGCAGGAACAAGATCTGCATGCATAAACGCTGCGACCTTGGCCCTTGCAGATGCTGGGATTCCTATGCGTGATCTTGTTACTTCTTGTAGTGCCGGATACCTCAATAGCACCCCTCTTCTTGGTGATTACATAAATTCCCCTTTTTCTTTTGACTTGATGTGTTTTTCAAAAGATTTTCATGTTTTAATGTTTGTAAATATTATAGAAAAGGTTACAATAGTTGGGACTTTTCATCAAATGAGCAGATCTAAATTATGTAGAAGATAGTGCTGGAGGCCCTGATGTCACTGTAGGAATTTTGCCCAAGTTGGACAAAGTGACTCTTCTTCAGGTCTTTTCTATCCTCTAATATTTGTTCATATTTTTTTGCACACAAAAATATATTGTCTTTGGTAGACACAATTTCTTTTTAATTAAAAGTTTATTTGGGAAATTAAATAGTGGTTGGAATGTTTCTAGCATTGCAAAAGAGCTTGTATACAAATATAAAACCTCCCTCTCTGTGAGTTATGGAGTTTTTTTTTTTTTTTTTTTTTTTTTTGGGGGGGGGGAGATAAATAGAAAGAGTCATCTAGTGCGGATGTACGTCTTTGTGCCATATGAATCAACTATTATTTGGGAAAACCTTCTAAAACATTACCATTACTCGGGAAATATTTGTCCGTCATTCATTCAACATGCCTCTATTTATTATGCATCATGGTTTTCCTAGTTTAGATTTGTCTTGTGCCCTACATTATAACTCATAAATTTATATTTTATGATCTCATTTATCCCGAAGGTTACCTAAATCATGTTTATTTATTGCAGATGGATGCTAGGTTACCAATAGATATGTTTGAAAATGTAATGCAACTAGCAATAGAAGGCTGCAAGGCAGTAGCAAATTACATTCGGGAAGTAAGTACATTTAAACTTGAATTTCTTATACAAAGTCATGTTTTTTAATGTAATCAAGTCATCTTGATCAATGCTTGATGATTTCAATATATTTATCCTGCATCTAACTTAATGTTTAAGAGGAGTCATTGCTTCGGCCCTACAATTTCCATGTGCTTTTTAAGATATGCTATTGTTTTGGTTGACAGGTTTTACAAGAAAACACCAAACAACTGGAGTGTCGTAGGGGCACATAGCTTGTAATCAGGGTAAGAAACTTGAGGCCTTACTTTAGGTTTTTTTTTATTTATTGAAATGTCGATGAGATAAATAGCTATTGTTGTTCTGATTACTGCACTAGTGAACCTTCAATAGCACCTTCCCAAGATGGTCATTTGTTTTTCAAGGGATGGTTATTTTGACTTCCTGTTAATGCTTTATCGGCACTGGTTTTAGTGGCTCAGAAGTTTCCCCTAGTAATAGGAAATTTTCAAATCAAACAAAAATTTGTAGAATGGCAAGAGACCAAGAAAGAACTTAGATCATACAAATATTAATTGGTTGCTATACTTCTAATTTGCAGGTTGCAATCTTGGCTTTGTTGCCGAAGTCAGCATTATGAATCTTTGGAGCTGAACTGGACATGAAGTTTTCATACTGAGATGAAGATTTCTGTCTTCTCTGTGAAATGCAAATGTTGATTTGATGCGGGTTTTTGCATTCCCAAAAAAAGAGGTCATTTTTTGGAGGCGAGGACGATATGTTACTCTTCCTAGGGCTATAAAGCTTCCATGTTAGTAGTTTTAGTGATTTTATTTTAGAGCTTCAATTCAACGTGGATATTGATGTAGAAGATCTTGGGATGCATCTTTAATCTCAATTTTTGAATGCAGATATTGAATCCCAAATTTTCTTGTGTATCAATTTCTTGTGGTTAAATTTCAGTAACCTCCTTGAAGTTTGGAAAAAGTAGTTTGCATAATTATATTAAGATCCTTTGATATTTTAATTTATATAATACTCAATTTTTTTGTTAGTAATTTGGTAGTTGTATGAATGAAAAAACAATAGTCACCTCTCTTGCACCAAAATATATAATTTACCTTCTTTCTTTTTTTTTTTGTTGGTATCTACACATTTATATTAATTTTGATCTCTTTAACTTTGTCAAAAGGGAGGCTAGTGTAAAAATGATAGTCATCTATTTTACATTAAAATATATAATTCAACTTATTTTTTTCTTGTGTCGGTACACTAACTATATTAATTTTGGTCGATTCAATTTAGGGGTAGTAATTTGAACCCGGCCCCCCGACCCCCAAGTAGAGCGGTTTTTTCTCGAAAAATATCCCCCACAGGCTGGGAATGGTATTCAAAAATAAACATACTATATATATTCCAAAAAATGTATGCCCTCTGTCTTTCAGACTCTCACTCTCTCTCTCTCTCTCTTTATGTCCTCTGGTTCAAAAAGACTCACTCTCTCTCTTTCCTGTACTCTCTCTCACTTCGCACATTTCCTTTGCTTCCCTCTACTCTCTCTCTCTTGCACATCTCCTTCTCCTCAGTGCTACCGTCATTGTCCGTGATGTCATTCGTCGTCTTTGTCCTCCATCGTTCGTTACCGTCGTCCCCCATTGTCTGTGCCGATCTCTGTCGTCCTCTCTGTGTGTGTATGTGTGTATCTCTTTTTGTGGATGTATACATGTATGTATGTATATATGTATATATGTGTGTGTCTCTCTGTGTATGATTTTGATGTTGAAAGAAGTTGTTGAACACTGAACAGATTTGGATCGGGGAACTTTTGGGGTCTCCGATCCCCGTTGGGGACGGAGACGGAGAAGGTGATAGGATCCCCGTCAGAGATCGGGGCCGAGAAAATTTTCACTATCGAGGATCAGGGACGGGGAAGGTGATCCCTAGCCCCGCCCCGCCCAGTTGCCATTCCTAATTCAATTATACTAAAAAGGGGAATAGTGCAATTATGTTAAATTTATAAATTTATTATATTCTTTAATTTAACCTTTTCCTTTTGTACTAGTGAAATCACCCCAAGAGATCAGTGAAAGTTTGTTCAGTCAGAATTAATTGAAGTGCGCTTAGTTATCCAAAAAAGGTGCCTTGCCCTCGAAGCAAGTTTGAGCATCAAGACATGCCAAAGAGCCAAAAAATATGGAATTGAAGTTAATATTTCATTAACCAGAACCCACTAAAAAGGTTTGATTCTTAGTGTTCAAAATAAAAAAAAGCGAAATTGGAGCTGCAAACCAACAAAACATAGGCTTTTTTGCACTCCATTACAGGGGTCTACCATGACCGTATTCAAAGATTTTCACAATCCTAGTCACAATACACCTAAGAAGACTAGTTTTTTTACTCAATTCAACTACTACTACATCAAAGAGGCCATGAACTCTGGTGTTTTTGTTATCCCTCATCACAAAAACTGGAAGGCACAACTCCGAGTTCCAAACGCCCGGTCCATTCCTCACCCGGCTTCAAAGTTATAGGTTTCTCAATTATTGCCCCATCCACACAGAGCATCTGTTTGTACTCATCGTCCCCGAAATCTAGCATTGCTTTCGCTTTCTTCTCCCATGGATTCCACACCACTATTTGAACGAAAATAAACAACAAAAAAGGTTAGCATTACAAAACAAAAATTAAGTGAATTGTATAATCTCACCTTTTTCACCATAGATATGTACTCCTAAACACAAACCTTATTATTCTTTATTTCTTCATAAAATTTAAAAAGAAAAATTTTCAGCTAAATGCGTGCTAGTTCTCATTAGACTAGGGTTGACAAAAGTTCAACATAGAAATGAGAGAAGATCTTGATGATGCAGCCGTTGAATCTGTATTTTCCTTGTAAGAGGAGTCCTCATCTGACAATATTCTAGAATGGCCATAAATTACTCAAGATTCCTCAAGTTTTCTAGAGAAGACGATGATTTTTATTTCCAATATCGGAAGATTAACTACTTTGATGCATTTCTCTTGATAAACAAAGTAGTTAAATAACCAAGTTTATCTTATGGAATGAGTTGACGTGATTTGATAAAGATTACCATCCAAATCTAGTCGGTTAAATTCTCATCATAGTTAAATGACCAAGTTTATCTTATGGAATGAGTTGACGTGATTTGATAAAGATTGCCATCCAAATCTAGTCGGTTAAATTCTCAGGTGTCCATAATTTTTAAGCTCACTCGTCTTCTTTCTTGATGTGTACAATGCCTACAAAATATCGAAGTTTCCATAAAAAAAAAAAAATCTTCTTACACGTGAGAAATATGTCTAAGGCATCTTACCAACATCCGGTAGCCCTTCCTTCCTTATTACATACGTTCTTTTCCTTTCGTGATCAAGGACTGCAATAACATTTGGCGAACTAAGATAAACTCGGTCCACCTGAGCGCGCGCACGCGCGCGCACACACACAAACAAACAAACAAAAAAACTATTATTTCAAAAGTGCAATGACAAAATTGCGATATGTCTCAAGAACCAAATCAATTCATTTTCAACTAGTAACATTTCATATCATATCAACATCTATTATTTCTCCTTGTAAATTGCAAATAATATCATGTGTTTTCGTGAACCCCTTGAAAGTGGCTTCCTCTTTCTAAAGTTCTTGCAGACAAAACTCATGGTGGTAAACGATGAAAAATAAAAGAAGAAAAATAAAATTCTGCTAAAGATTATAGATCACTTATTTTTTTTCTTCTCCATGATCCAATCAAATAACATGAGGGTTTTGCATAACTCTAAAACGTCGGTCTACAAATAATAAAAGAATTTACCTCGGATTCAAAAGTTATGGCATCTCCTTGTTCTGTAAAACGTTTTCTTTGGCAAAGGTTGTCCAGATAGTCGAGTGTTTCTAGCCCTTCAATCCTCACTTCACTGCAGATAAATTCATGTTCATGTAAATACCATTTATCTTGAATGAAAAACTCCAAATACACTTTAAAAATAAATAAATAAATAAATAAAACCGATGTCATTTTTTCATCTTGATAAAATATTGCCATTGTTAAAGAAGAAACTCAACTCAACTCATTCTTTCTAGTTTTTCTCTAGGTTTTCTGTACGTCTTTTCGTAAAAAATCAAAAAGTCACTAAAAAAGTCAATTGCCAAACAATCCCTCAACAAGTTTTTGTCCAATTTCTTGTAAATGCATTTTTTTTTCCCCTCAACGAAATAGTATGCCCATATTGATAGTTAATTTATAAATAACCATAATTCTTAAAGCGACAAATGCTTGTTAAAGTATGCTGATAATCTAAGTAGCACAAATGCTTCTAAGAAGGTCACGTGTCGCATTGGACACCCATGGCACAAGTACTTATGAGACACATATCCTACTATTTTGAGGGAAAAAAATAGACAAAAAACACAGCATACCTAATATCAGAGACGGACAAGTATGTATGATAGGCAAATGAAAAATGAAACGGCTTGCCATTGATATTTCTAATGCGTGATATCAACGTCAGTTTTCCATCTGCTGCGAGGGAAACCCTAAGACGAAACTCAAAACTGGAAAAATAAAGAAATTCAGTCAGCAACATACAAACATCACAATCACATCTCTTGAATATACAAATATTGAGAGAGAGAGAAAGAAAAGGGAAGAAAAAAAAAAGAAGTAAATAAGCATACAAAGGGAAGAAGTAGACTATCAAACATGTAGATCATTTGGATGGAAAATATGTCCTCCAAGAAGAATGAAGTGTGGAGGATATCCTCAACCTATGACTTGATAATACAAAAGCCGGTCTGACAAACACTAAACATAAAAACAAAATTTCAATTTTTTTTTTTACCCAATTCAATAATTGGGACTTTTATGTAGACATCTTAATGTCATTAACCTAAATGACTTGTGAGAATTTCAGCTGCTTTTATGAATCCTATCAGAAAATTTTTAAATGTTAGTCAATTACGGACCCTATATTTCTTCTCTCTCCTCTTAGAACTTCTATTTGCAAGTCTCCTAAAGAATAAAGAGTTGAAATTTTTATATAAAGGATTGAAATCCTAAAGTGTCCGAGGTCATATACCAACGTGGCCAACACTTCAAATCTTCGTCCGATGGTTTGAGTAGCAAATCAACAAAGGATTTTCCAAGGGAATCATTAGGGTGTAGAGGTGGAGGGTTCTCATCAATAGACCAAATTTTGTTCCTTGCAAATCCATGTTGCTCAAGTGAACCACAGTTTCCAAACTGCACTAACATCGAACAAGGCGCATCAATAAAAATACTCAAATCCAAACCAAAATATATATATACATATCAATAGTGTGATTTGATCAGAATTATGAAGGAATGATTGAAGAGACCTGAGGGAAACATATAGGGATTCCTCCCCGCATTGCTTTTGGAGGCTTAAAGATTGCCTACAATCCATCAAAAAACACAAAGTGAATCAATTTCCGAGTAGATATCAAGCAATACTAGTATATCAACTATTTATGGTATGAAACACTAAATGCAAGACGTCATTTCCTCAATGATCATCAAATTTTAGTCAAATTGTATCATTTCGTGACATTCTATTCAGTAACAAATGTATTTAAATGTCCAAACTGAAAATCAGAGTCGGTTAAACAACTTTCATTTGGGAAAACTTCAACCCGCAAGATAAATTATCTTAAACCATCGATCCATATATGGGTTATCATGGTATAGACCACACCGGCAACCAAACAGGACTAGAGTTGGAAATGTTTATTCTAATATATGTATAACAACTGACACTTACCAAATTTCATGTACAATTTCAAATAATCATCATTATTCTAACGATATATCATTCTTGAAGTTGCTCATCAATTATTGATTTTTGAGTTCCAATCTCTTCATTGACAATCTAGAGTTAGTATTACATTAATCTTAAATAAAATGTCGAACATAACACAACGACAAACACAAGAATATCACAGCAATGAAATGATCAGAAAACAATACCTTGCTACTAGTGAATAGAAGTTCTTCACCGCGGTCATTCCTCCACGAAGTGACTTGACCTCCATGTAAGCTAACCTAGATCATAAACAGAGAAAAACTCAATAATAGAACAAAACACAATTTAAACAACACAACTAGCATCATTTGACACCGAGTTTTGCTATAATGGATCAAAGCTACAAAAGGGAAATGCTTAATTTATCGGTTTAATGGACTACTTGAGTTAAAGAAGGGATGATGAAAAGGATCTCTCACCCTAACCGAAGCCCCTCGTGGGTTCCGGAGTACAACTTGATCAATCCCATTCCAGTCCTTTGTCACTTCAATTGCAGCCTTATGATCCCAAATTGCAGCATAGTGTCCCATTTTCAAAAACACTAAAAACAGTTGCAAAAACCAAAAATTGTGACTCTCTTTATTAGACTTACAGATTCCCAAACAACTTCCAAGTCCTACATTAACTTATCAAACACAAAGAACACCAACAATGCAACCTAGGCGCCGTGAGTTCGAAACACAGAAAGAGTCTCTCCACGTGCAGGGTAAGACTGTGTACATCTGAACCTTCTCAGATCTTATAGTGGCGGGAGTGTCATGTACCGGGTTACTCTCCTAAACACCTTTCTTGTGACAAACTTGTGATTTTTTGAATCAAATTAAAAAACCCACCAACAAATTCAACTTTCACAATCTTACTTTCTCACCATAGTCACCAGATTCATAAAACCCTAAACCTAGAAACTCCTAAAACGTCATTAATGCCTAAGTAGCCTTCAAAATGCAACATTTGTCAACTCTGCAGAAATGATGCAAATCCTAGGTGAAATGAACTAAGAAATCCCCAGAAAATTTTGATATTTGCGACAGAGAAACACAATCATATTGGTGCAAATTTCGCCAAGAACTCAACTTTTCTATCAAAAGAAGATAACCCAGTTCCCTATTTTTTAATCCAAATCTCTAAACTCAACGAAAATCTACCTGAAATCCACTCAGAAATCCCCAGAAAATTTTGATATCTACAACAGAGAGAGACAATCACATTGATGAAAAAAGAAGACAAACCAGTTCCCAATTTTGAATCCAAATCTGTAAACTCAAAGAAAATCTTTTTCAAAAAACAAACTCAGTGCAGTGAAGAACCCACTTGGGGGGGACATCAAGATCGAGAATGAGAGCCTTCAAATTTTAAAAGATATGAAAGTTAAACAGTTCTGAGAACAGAGTCATTGCATCGAACGTTTCAAATGCAAACAATGCTCACTCAAGAAAACAACACGAAAACTTAAAAGAAAAACAAACGAAAAAAAAAAATGAATAAGCAAAGAGACTGAAGAAACGGCTTCGGCTAAGCCAACTATCTAAATAATTATATTTTTATATATTAATAGAATATTCCTCTAAATAAATTCTGTAAAATCTTGTATAAATCATATTTAGGCTCCGTTTGGCAAGAGCTAAACGGGATTTTTTTTGGCTATTTTAGCCACAAAAAACAAAATAGGCTATTTTAGCCACAAAAAATAAAACATCACATTCAACCTATAATCATTACATTATTCTCTCACAAAAAAAGTCAAAAAAGTCAAAAAGCCAAAAAGCCCTTCCCAAACCAAACTTTTTAGCCCAGGCTAAAATAGCCAAAAAAATCAAAAAGCCAAAAAGTCAACCTACTTCCCAAACGGAGGCTTAGACGTATTGTATGTTCTATTTTGTGTTTAATTTTAAAAAATGATTTATAAATAAAAATTTATATAGAAATACATTTAGAGTGATGTATTTGTGAAATTTTAAAGGAATTACACGTAGTCATCTTTGTCATTTGGCAAAATTTTTTTTAGTTAGCATTTTTAAGTTGAGATTTTTTTAATAGGATTGCAAAGTTCATTTGGAAATTTTTTTTTAACTTTTATGAGAGAAAAGATAAAATAATTATGATTTAAATATGACATTTTATCTTATTAATTTATTTAACTTATTGTCTTTTATGTTTTTTTAATCCCAACTACGATAGCCAAACAAAACCATAAGGCCTCGTTTGGGAAGTAATCGTTTTATCTTAGAAACCAAAAAGTTACTAAAAAATCAAAAAACTTATAATATATACCAGAAAATTAAAAATTCTATTTTCTCTCTATTTTTTGCACATATTTTCGTAAAAAATTAATAAGTCATTCTAAATATATAAATTTTTTTTACCTCATATTTTAACTTAAAAATCAAAAAATTACTAAAATAACATATTCCCAAACGACGCCAACCTCTCTTAATGTTACTTATTTATTTCAATTACTAAACAAGAGATAAATGATAATAAATGGAGATAAATTAATTTTTCTTATAACTCACTTTTTGAATCTATCTAAAACTAAGGCCAAGTTTGACATGTCTCTAAAAAGTCAAAAAGTTAGGGGTTGTTTGGGATGATCTAAATAAGTGTACTTTTTGACTTTTTATGAATATGGGTTGGATTTGGGTTGGGTTTGAAGTGATGTGTTAGAGAAGTTATGTGACTTAAATAAGATAATGTGACTTAAATAGGATAGTGACTTTTTGATTTTTTTGAAACTTGCTAAACCAACCCTTAATAAAAAAGTTAAAAAGTTATCACTATTCACTAAAAAAAATATTAAAAAATTAATTTTTCTCAACTTAGTACAACTCAGAATATGACATGGATGGTTTATTGATGCGTTTGTTAAAGAAAAATTGCACACTTTGGGTGCAATTTTCACACACTGTTGTTCGGTTTGTGTGGGTCAATCACGGGTTCTGTTTTGATAATCTGAACCATTTCAATGTGTAGAACTCGTCGAGTACTATATGCCTGTAAAAAATCACATTAATCGGATATCGATAACTACATAATCAAATCAGTTTTGTATTAAAAAATGGATGGTGTTATAATTAACGATTGAAAAAAAACAAATCTGATCATATAGCTATCGATATCCGATCAATGTGATTTTTTATAGTCATATAGTACTCGACGAGTTCTATATATTAAACGGTTCAGATTATCAAAATAGGACCCGTGATGGCCCCCATGGGCCGAACAAAACCATCCAGTGCAATGCCCAAAAAGTAGCCAATCATTATTTTCATCTATTCCCCTGCCCAAAAAGTACGGCTGCACAACTCTCAATCCTAATATTTCCTACACACTAATTTATACAATTTTTTAATATACATTTTTTCATAAAAAGTCAAAAAATTAATCCAAACAACCATATTTTTTTCTCAACTTTTTAGTTCAAAAAGTCAAAAAGTGCACTTATTCAGGACACTCCAAATAACCCCTAAGTATGGCTTCGTTTGGGAAGCCCAACTTGGGGCGTTTTTTGGCTATTTTAGCCACAGACACAAAAAAAAAAAAAAAAAAAAAAAAAAAAAAAAAAAATTTAGTCCAATAAGACAAAATATCACATTTAACTCATAATCATTACATTCTTTCTCTTACAAAAAAAGTCAAAAGAGCCAAAAGCTCTTTCCAAATCAGGCTTTTTAGCCCCAGGCTAAAATAACCAAAAAAATCAAAAAGTCAAAAAACCAACTCACTTCCCAAACGAACCCTATATGAACCCTGCGATGCACAGGTTAAACAAATAATTAAAAATAATTTTAAAAATAAATAACATTATAAAATTTATTCAAAAAGTATAGAACAATAATTTAGAATGAATTAAATTTTACACATTTTATTAAAATATATATTGCAGTTGTCATAATTTAATTAGTAAAGATGAAAAAAATAGAATAAATTAAAATATATATATATATGATAAAACAAAAATAAATTTCATTTTATAATTTTTTTAATTTTAGTTTATTGTAGGTTAAGATTTGTCATAAAACTTAAACATACTTTTTATAAATAAAACAATATATATTGATAAATTCGTTAAAATAGGTAAAAAAACTAACTAATTTACACAAAAATTAATAAATTAAAACTTTTAAATTTTATTTATTTTAAAATTTAAATTGTTTTTAACTGAAATATACACAACACTATATGTTTACTTTATATAACTAAAACAATTCACTTTTTCATTCTTTTCCTGATAAGGAATTGTGTAAAATAAAATAAACAATTGTTCGGGCGAAAAGTTTACTTCGAATCAAACAATATCAATCATTTAATCTTTAATTAGATCAATTTTTAGTTTATTTCGAATCAAATAAATCAAACTAATATATTTTGATAAAATTGCTAAGATCGCGATTAAACCATCAAATCAGTTAAACCAAAAACGGTTCAGCTTAATCGGTTAGGTCAAAAGACCAACCAACTTATATAAAAATTAATTAATTTAAATTTTTAAATGTTATTTTAATTTTAAAATTTAAACTGTCTTTAACGGAAACGTGCATAACACTACAATATTAAATAGGAACATAAGATTCATTTTATATAAGTGAAACAACTCACGTTTTTCTTATTTTCTCAATATCGGATTGTAAAATAAAAGTTAACAATTGTTTAGAAAGAAAGTTTATTTCTAATCAAGCAATCAGTTGTTCAATCTTTAATCAAGTCAATCATTAGTTTATTTCAAATCAGACAAATTCAACTAATATATTTTGATAAACCCGCTAAAATTATAGTTAAGCTACTGAATCAGTCAATCAAAAAATGAACCAACTTACACAAAAATTAATTAATTAAAACTTTTAAATTTAAACTGTCTTGAACTGAAACATGCATGATACTATAATATTAAATAGGAGTATAAGATTTACTTTATATAAGTGAAACAATTCACTTTTTTCTTATTCTCCCGATGTAAGATTATAAAATAAATTATGTCATATAATAATTAAAGTTTTTATTTTAAAATTTAAACTATCTTGAACTGAATTATAGACAACACTATAATATTAAAAGGGAGTATAAGATTTACTTTATGTAACTAAAACAAATTTTGCTTTTTCTTCTTCTCAGATGTGGAATTATAAAATAAATTATAAACTAAATAGAGTTTATATGGTTAAATGGAAATTAGCCAATTAATTTTTTTTAATTGTTTAAAATTAATAAAATCAATATGAGAAATCATAATTAAATCGGTGAATCGATCAAACCAAAAATTATACACCTTTTTCTTATTCTCCCAATGTAAGATTATAAAATAAATTATGTCATATAATAATTAAAGTTTTTATTTTAAAATTTAAACTATCTTGAACTGAATTATGGACAACACTATAATATTAAAAGGGAGTATAAGATTTACTTTATGTAACTAAAACAAATTTTGCTTTTTCTTCTTCTCAGATGTGGAATTATAAAATAAATTATAAACTAAATAGAGTTTATATGGTTAAATGGAAATTAGCCAATTAATTTTTTTTAATTGTTTAAAATTAATAAAATCAATATGAGAAATCATAATTAAATCGGTGAATCGATCAAACCAAAAATTATACAGCCTCTTCGGTTAGGTCAAATGACCAACAAACTTATACAAAAATTAATTAATTAAACTTTTAAATGTTATTTTAATTTTAAAATTTAAACTGTCTTGAATTGAAGTATACACAATGTTACACTATTAAGATTCATTTATATAAATAAAACAACTCATTTTTTTCTTCTTTTTCTGATGTGGGATTATAAAATAAAAGTTAACAAGTTGGACAAAAAAATTATTTTTAATCAAGTAATTTCAGTCTTTCAATCTTTAATCAGATCAATCTTTAGTTTATTTCGAATTAAACAAATCTAATCAATATATTTTGATAAAATCGCTAAACTCGCAATTAAACCAACAAATCAATCAAATAAAAAATGATTTAACCTAATCGGCTAGGTAAAAAAACCAACTAAGTTACACAAAAATTAATTAATTAAAAATTTTAAAATTTAAAGTATATTGAATTGAAACATGCATAACATTACAATATTAAATGAGATGCAAGTATAAGATTCACTTTATATGAGTAAAACAATTCATTTTTTTTCTTTTTCTCCTGATGTAATATTATCAAATAAAAACTAGCCAATGGAGATTTTCTTAATTGTTTAAAATTAAGAAAAATCAAGAAAATTAGTATGAGATATTGAAACTCTCACAAGATTCCTTACTAAAAACTCAATTTTTCTTATCAATCCCGCTACAGACTCCCAGTGACATGGCGATCCCCAGTGATATGACGACCCCCAGTGATATGGCGATGAGGTGGCAACAGATGTGTTAACACAGCTGAAAAAAAAAAAGAAAAAAAAAGGAAAATTATAACCAATTGTGTTCTCTTTCTTCTTATCTCTGCACACTCTTCGTCATCTTTCTCTTTCACACGACCCTCTCTGCAACAACTTTCTCTCTCTATAGCTCACCTCCCATGGCAACTCTAGCCCCAACCCTCAACTTTTGGGGAGTCCTCTAAGAATTCAAACGAATGAAACACAGTGATGATGGAGAACAGAGTCAGTTTACTCGAGAGCAACAATGACGAAGGCATCCCTCGAAAGGCTCGGGTGACACTCATCGGCTCTTTGATCTTCCTATTCAACCTCCTAATCGGAACAATCATCGGAGCTCTGCGATCAAGATCGAGAGAGAGCACTGCGATCAAGATCGAGAGCACTGCCATCAACCAATTTCCTTCCTCTCCTCCATCTCCGGCGTGTAAACACAGCTGGACAAAAAAAAAAGAAAAAAAAAACAAAACAAAATCTGGAAAAAGAATTTTTGATCATTGAAAGAGTTTTTGTGGACGAGATCAAGAGAGAGCACTGCGATCAAGATCGAGAGCACTGCGATCAACCAATTTCCTTCCTCTTCTCCATCTCCGGCGTCTCTCTCTTCTCCATCTCCGGCGACTTCCTCCATCTCTGGTTTCTCTCCTCCATCTCCGGCGACTTCCATGGTGGTGGCCGTGGGTCTCGGACCTTCATCGGAGTCAAGGGAGAGAGAGGGAAAGAAAAAGAGAGACACCTGTGTTGGCGGGAACACAATTTTCCTAGCAATGGAGGCTGGCTACATGTAGAGAGCCAAAACGAGAATGGGCAAAATGGCTCACCATTTGCCTCATGGGTTGGAGCCCTAGAAATGCAGCTTCAATAGGCAAAATGCCTAATTCTCTCCATTTGCCTCATGCATTGGAGATGCTCTTAGTGGTTTCGTTCAACGTGATGTCACTGTGACGCAACACCATCAGTCAATAGCCAACATAGCACCCTATCAGCCACCACGCGTCTGACATGTCAGCATTATGCCAGGTCATCAGTAGTTTTAGAAATTTGCATTATGGCACCCAGATTTTTTTAAAATTGCATTTTTTCTCCTAAACTTTGGTAAATTACAGTGCTGCCCTATTTATTTCTAAAATTTTCTTTTGGCCCCATAACCTCTCAAATTTCACTTTCGACCCAAAAGTTTGTGGAATTTTCAATTTAGCACCTAGAAATTTGATTAGTTTTTTTTCAACCGTTAATTTGTTCACCGTCCAATTTTTTTAATACGAAACTGATTTGATCATATAGCTATAGATATCCGATCAACGTGATTTTTTACAGGTATATAGTACTCGACGAGTTCTACACATTGAATGGTTTAGATTATCAAAATGGGATCCGTGGTGGGGCCCCATGGGCCCAACAGCACGGAAACACAGAAGCCATACCCTTTATCAAAATATATTGATTAGATTTCTTTGATTTGAAATAAACTAAAGATTAATCTGATTAAAGATTGAATGACTAAGATTGTTTGATTAGAAATAAACTTTCCGCCTAAACAATTGTTAACTTTTAGAAAATCAAGAAAATTAATATGAGATATTGAAACTCTTACAAAGCTTCTCACTAAAAATATATTTTTTCTTATATAATATATATATATATATAAAGTGGAGAGATTGCCAGATGGAAAAAAAATGAGTAGATTATTAATTTTGCCTGTGTTTGGCAAGTGGGTTTGCAGGCTTTTTTGGCTATTTTAGCCACAAAAAACAAAATAGGTTATTTTAGCCATAACAAACAAAACATCACATCCAACCCATAATCATTACATTCTTCTCTCACAAAAAAACTCAAAAAAGTCAAAAAGCCAAAAAGCCCTTCCCAAACCAAGCTTTTAAGCCCAGGCTAAAATAGCCAAAAAAGCCAAAAAGTCAAAAAGCCAACCCACTTCCCAAACGGAGGCTTTGTATATTATCAAAATTGCCCATCTACTTACAAAAGGAATAAAAATAGAAAATGTTATTTCGGTAATATAACTTTTTATTTTTATTTTTTATGTAGTCCAAATAAATTGGAGAGAAATCAATCAGCATATTTGGTTTTGGATTCAAATTTTTAAAAAATTTTACTTTTTTATTTTTCGTATTTTTTTTGTTTTCAATGATTTTTTTAATATTTTAAGTAATTTTTTAAATTTTTTGACACACCTAACATAAATATACTTAATTTTTAAAAAAATAAATTCAAAAAACTGAAACTAAACACAATTTTTTTTTTCTTTCTCTCCTAACAAATCATTTCTTTTTTCTTTTTTTTATTCTCTCCAAATTATCCAAACATAGTGATAGGGAACGATTCACATCAAATAGAAAAGACTTGCACCAACTGCAAGAGATGCTTACAATTGAAAATAAAATTTATTTTCCACTATGTCATTGATTTGAGATTTAAAAATAAAAATAAATAAAAATTGTTCTTTATTATCGGTTGGAGAGAGAAGGATAAATTACATTTTATCCTTTTTATATTTGGTCAATTTTTTTTTTTTGGTTTTCAAAGTTTATTTATTTATATTTTTTTTACCTTTCATGTTTCAAATTTTTTTTAATTTACTTCTAAAACTAACTTATATACAAAATTAGATAAAAAAAAAAATGACAAATTGATAATCACATTGCATAAAAATATTTTATTATATATAATTCACAAATTTGACACAAATTTAAATATTAATATAATAATATATTTTTTATATTATTAACGTGATATTTTTTTTTATCTAATTTTAAATATAAGTTAATTTTAAAAGCAAACTAAAAGAAGTTAAAACATGAAAGATCAAAATGACGGGGAAAAAAACTTAAAGAGGGAAAGTAAAATAGTTAAGGGAGAATTACACTAACGGTCATTGTAGTTTGGGATTCGTGTCACTTTGATCATTAACTTTTCAATTGTGACATATTTGATTTTGAATTTTAAATCTTATTTTAAATAAGGACAATTGAAAATATTATTACTCAATTTCAAGGGTAAAATCGTTAATTGGATAAAATATAAACTAATTTGACAAAAATAAATGTCAATTTTTTTTAAAATAATTTCTACCTACCAAAGATAAAATTATGTAAAATTGATAAATCTTTTAGATATTTATTTATTTATTTTTATTATGTGTTTGGATGATAATCATGTAATGGGCAATTGGTAGGCTTTTTAATGTGTAATCAATATAATATATGAAATATTTTTAGTTTTGAATTTTTTGATTTAATGGATTGTTTAATAATAATATCAAAGTTGTCGCCATATTTGACTTTTGAAAAAATAAAAACTAATTTAATGAAAATAAAAACAACCACCATTAAATGATCATCATATAAACACATAATAAAAATTAATTTAGTAAAAAAATAAATAAATGTCTAAAAAATTTATCAATTTATATAATTTTATCTTTAGTGGGTTGAAATATTTTTTAAAAATTAAAAAAAAATTGGCATTTATTTTTGTCAAATTAGTTTATATTTTATTAAATTGACTACTTTACCCTTAAAATTGAACAATGATATCTTCAATTATTCTTATTTAGAACAAGATTTAAAATTCAAAATTAAATATGTCATAATTTAATAGTCAGAAATTAAAATGACACAAAACTTAAACGATACATACCGTTAGCATAATCCACCAAATAGGAAAACATAAGTGATAAAAATTTACCCGAGAAAAGAACGGAGAGGAGATGAAATTTGGTGCTAGAGTATCTATGTCCAAAACAACAAAAATTAATTGTTTGATTTTAATTTTTTGAATTTAATTTTTAAAAAATTGAGTTTTTTATTTTTTATATATATATTTTTTATTTTTTGTAAATTTTTAAATATTTTAATTAATTTTCTTTTTACTTTCTAGATGCACTTAACCTATATGTATATAAAAAGTAAAATATTTATACAAAAATATTTAAAAAATTAATAAATACACAAGGATACGAAAATTTACTAAATTTTCATATATTTTGATATTTAGTGATTTTTTTTTATAAAAAAAAATCACAAATATTATGCATTTTAATTGTATTTATATTAAATGTATCTAAAAATTTAAAAAAATTCAAAAAATAGTGAAAATAAAAATTACAAAAAATAAAAAATTTAATTTTCAAAAAATTAAATTTAAAAAATTGGAATCAAACAAGTGGATAAGTTTTACTCTCTCTCTCTATTAATCACATTCATGCGACGGTGCCTTGAAGTACTAAATAACTTCTCCCAAGAGACACGTGAAGTACATCTGATGGTACAAACAGTCAAAGTTCTAATTATGACAAGTTTTTTTAAAAATATTTAAGACCACAAATATTTTTTTTTAAAGTATAATCACAATTATCGTGTATGTTAACTTTTGATTTATGCATATGTTTGGAAAGTGATTTTTGAGGCTTTTTTAATTAAAATAATCACAAAAAATAAAATAATTTTTTTAGTTTAATAAGATAAAATATCACATCTAATCTATGATCATTGCATTCTTTCTTTCATAAAAAAGTTACAAAAAGTCAAAAATCCTTTACAAATCTAACTTTTTAGCCCCTTAATCAAAAAAATTAAAAAATCAAAAAACTAACCCACTTCTATATATTTAATAATATGGGGCTTTACCTTCTTATTACATCATTATGAATAAATTTATAAATTAAAAAATATGAATTTCTAGTATTGTTCAGATTTTTAACACAAAAGTGATATTGTTTGGTAGTTTTAAAACATGGATCTTGCTAAAAAGATATAAATAAATGATAAAAAATTAAAACAATACAAGATATTTTTTTATTAAGTTCAATATACTTTTCTTAAACTCAATATACTTTTTAATATTTTTATATATTTTAAAGATATTTTATAAACACATTTTAACATTAACAATACATGGAGAACACTGATTAACATTTTACTTCACACCATTTATTTTATGACAATTGTTATATTACCTCCCAAAAATCAATTAACTAGTCTCACTATTTTAATCAATAAAAATTAAATTAAAACATCACATAAACTGGTGATTTGGAATGATCTAAATAAATGTACTTTTTAACTTTTTATAAAATATAGATTGACTTTGAAATGATATAGTAGAGAGGTTATATGACTTAAATAAGATAGTAATTTTTTGACTTTTTTAAGTTATGACAAACAAGACTTTCCATGAACACTAAATAATATTCCAACAAAAAAAAGAGAAGTGCCTAAGGCTTCGGTTAGGAAGTGGGTTGATTTTTTGACTTTTTTGCTTTTTTGACTGTTTTAGCCTGGGCTAAAAAGTTTTGTTTGGGAAAAGTTTTTTGACTTTTTGACTTTTTTTGTGAGAGAAGAGTGTACTGATTATGGATTAGATGTGATATTTTGTTTGTTGTGGCTAAAATAACTTATTTTGTCTTTTATAACTAAAACAATCAAAAAAAAAAAAAAAAAAAAAAAAAAAAAAAAAACCCATAAACTTATCAAACAGAGGCTTAGTGATTTAAGAATATTGCTCCATATCACACAAATCATAACACTTGTCATGCAATCTTTTCATAAGAGACAGAGTGATGGGATTCACTATTTTAACTAATAAAATACATGCTGGAGCACCATTTAAGTTTACCCTCAAACAAACTATAATTTCTATAAAAAAAAGAAGAAGATGGTTTTGATTGGAGTAATGAATGAGTTAACAAGGGTGCAATTTACAAACGGGTAGTGATAGAAAGTTCTAATACTAAAGTTTTAATGTGAGCTTTAGTAAGGTGTCAAATAAAAATAAATTAAAACATCACATCATCACGTAGAATTCACTATTAAAAATCTATTAAAAATCTTAAGTTAGTGCTCCCAAATATTATTATTTACAAACAGGGTATGCTCATTTGATTATGACAATGAGGTCTAACCTTAATCCACATGAATTTCCACATAGATCTACCAAATTCGTAAGCATTCATTCGTGCATTTAATTGCTCCCACCGATTTTAAAATGTGATTTGAAATTTACACTTTATTTGTTTGGAGTGAAAAATTATTATTTTTTTATTTTTTAAAATTTATTATAATAAAAAATAAAAATCAATGAAAATTAAGTCAAGTTTGGCTAAACTTTTTGTATAGTTAATAAGTCTATTTAAATAGAAAATATTATTTTACTCTTAAAAGACTAAAAATGTTTTCAAATTAAAATATTTTTAGTATCACCACACTGTTACTCTCACATCTATTATCACACTGCCATCACGACAACATCACCATCATTGTCGCTATCATCGTCATTACTGTCACCCCTGCCTCGATCTCTAATACTTCGTTCCACCACCACTACCACCACACATAAAAAAAAGTAATAATAATTATTTAGAAATATTTTTTGTCAAAACAAACCAAATGTTCGATTCATTTAAATCATAATATTATAGTATTAGTAATTAAAAATATTTTTAAATTATATAGATTCTTCCTGTAAATTTTTTTACAAAAAATTGATGTGATAATTGGTGATTTTAAAAATAATAGTGGTTGGGCACGTGTGTTGCACGTAGCACATAATTTTTCATCAACCATTAGTACTATAATTATGCGTACCTCTTAAATTGGTACATGATATGTATATAAAATATGGAGACTTGTATGGATAAATTAATTTGTATCAAAAAATACAACTAAGTAAGAAATAAACACATACTTGGCTGAAGAATTTAAATAATAAATGAAATTTTTTATAAACATGAATAATAATATATAGCTAGATTGTTGATATCACAATCTTATCTTAAATAATAAACAATAAACATGTCTTTTAAATATGCAGTGTTTGGTAACGTTAACGTTTTTTGTGTATGTTTACAAAAATTTTATAAATTGGTTTTTGTTTATTTTTAGAAAAACATAAACTACAAATGTGTTTGGTTTGACCAAAATTTTTGGAAATTTTAAAAAACATAAACTAAAAAATATGTTTGTTCAGGCCTAAAATATTTATATATATTTTTTATTATTTATGACGATAGGATCATACACATTATAATTGAAAAAAATAATAATTAAAAAAATTAATTGAAAAAAATAATTGGAAAAAAAATAATTGAAAAAACATAATAATTGAAAAACCAAATTGTTAGTCAAATTTTTAAATTTCTGTTTGAAAACTAACGTAAACTCATTTTTTGAGTTTATGTTTTTTCATCAAATTTACAAATTGAGACAATCATTTATAAACTAAAAAAATTATCAAATAAATTTTTATGATAGTTTTTTAATTTTTTGTAAATATAAATTGAAAATTGAAAAATAAATAGTTACCAAACAGGCCTGTGTAGACTTACTTTACACGAGGCTCGGTCCTTGGCTCATGATAGGGAGTTGGACATCCCTGGTTTGATTCATTGGTTTTTCTGGTATTGGAGACAGAGGTGACCTTCTCTGGTGAGATCATCGTTAACATGCCCTCTGTTTATGTCTACTTGCACACTTCCTACTTGCCCCTAGTTATGGTGGAGCTAGCATTAGGTTGATCGAAGTGGCCCAATGTCTCAAAGAGGATAAGAGTTGCATAGGTTTGGCGTTCGCCAAGACTTTGATGGGTTTAGATGTTTTTTATCGACGAAAGACTACTCGGTTCGCAGGGAGTCCACTACTTCTCCAGGTATTGTTTCCCACATTTTCTTATTTATAATTTCTCACGTCACTCGGCACGCACTCTATTTTCTCTCGAAACATTTTCCTTATTTTTCCCTCAACGTACATCTCTATATTCTTTAATCTATCTTCTTCTTTTCTTCGGAGGTTCATTACCAATGCATTACATCTCTCTCATGCCCAAAGACAACTTCTTGTTTGACTATTCTCTTCATTAGTAGACATAACATTCACTTTTGAACAAAATGAATAAAGAATGGAAAGATAATGTTAAAAGAGGCTAATAAAAATGGTAAAAGAGATAAAGAAAATAATAAAGTCAAGTTAGGTTCAATCGGACATTAATTGAACCTATTGCATCGTGAGTCATTACATACTCTTTAGTTATGTTAATGATTCGAGAAGCGATATCTACCACTTCCTTTGAGGTAACTCCATAATAGGGAGGAGATTTTGTTGGTATTTATTTTCATTTATTGAACCTTTGTCCTATCGATTCATAGATCATCACGCAACAACTTTGCACCAATCGATGATTTGTGAATCAATCCTACTCTTCTCTGGATCAATTTTATGATAGCGAGAGGTAGAAGGGACAAACACTTTCTGAAAACACTTTGTTTTTGCTCTGTTTCATTTCTATAGTAGCAAGGCAGACCCTTAAAAACAGTGGCCGCCCGGCCACCTTTTCATCTGGCTGACCACTTTTCAAGGCCGACCAGCCATTCTACTTTTTGCAAGTAGTGCCATTTTCATAGCAGAACAGAACAGAGGCTGGGGTGAAAACAGATTAATATTCTGACTACAAAATAGAATAGTTCTAGCAACAAAACAAAGGAGTTTTTCGGACGGATATTCTTATTCATTCATGCACAACTTTTCGATTCCCGTTGATTCATAGATCACCATGCAACAGCTTTGCACCAATTGATGATTTGTGAATTGATCCTACTCTTCTCTGGATCAGTTTCATGATAGAGGGAGACAGAAGGGATAAACACCTCCTGGAAATACTCTGTTTTTGCTCTGTTTCATTTCTGTAGCAGCAAGGCAGGCCCTCAAAAATAGTGGCCGGCCAGCCACTATTCCATCTGGCCGACCACTTTTCAAGGCCAGCCGGCCATTATACTTTTTGCAGGCAATGTCATTTTCATGGCAGAAGAGAGCAGTGGCTGGGGTGAAAACAAATTAATTTTCTAACTGCAAAACAAAATAGTTCTGGCAGCAAAGCAGAGGAGTTTTTCAGGCGGATATTCTTGTTTATACATACGCAACTTTTCGATTCCCCTTAGTATTATACAAATATTTTTTTATCAACTTTTCACGTCAATTTTTTATAATTCATATATGTAATATAATTGAATGTATGAAATTAATTGCACAATTACAAAATTTTGTTAAATAGTTCATCTTATAATACAAATTTATTGAACCCACAATTGCATACTATTAGTGTAAGAATGCATTAATATCAATATGTAATATATTTTATACATTAAGAGTTGTTGAGTATCGTTTCATGTGCCATGAATATCTTGCATGTTAAAAAATATAACATTAGTCATTAGCATATTTTTATTTATGTAGAAAATGTGAAATATATATATATATATATATTTTAAATGGAATGATATTGTAGCCTAATATTTCGATCGATATATGAATTTCATAATTATTTTCACGATATTTATAGATCCATATTTATAAGTGTTTTGTAGGGTCACTTTCATGAAACTATTCAGTTATATAATTTATTTTGCCATCTATAAGTAATTAGCATATGACAAAAATTGATCAAAATTTTTTATTTGATGTACTTATTTTCTAATTCTTGAGTTGTTGCGATATTGTTTGGGCATCATTTGATTTTTTTTTTCCCTTTGTAATTTGACTAAAATGTGTGCATAAGGTACATTGTTTTTCTTGAATTTCACAATAAATAAGATAATTCCTACTTCAACTTGTCTAACTTTACTTAGAGAGTATGTTGTAATAGATCTTCTGCAATTTTTGTTTCACTATCTTCTTGTTTTTCTTCTTACTCACCATTATAACTCATTGTAATAAAAATATTTTGATGAGTAAGAGTTTGAAGCAATATCATATTGTTATGAATTTCAAAATCTAATTTTCTTAATAATGTGATTTTTTTCTATGAGGGAAAAAAAGGTATAATTATTGTGGTGATGGAGGTGTTTTGCAAAGTTTTAGTTTGTTATTGAAAGTGTTTATTGTGAATACTTGATTGTATGACATGTATGTGTATATGTATTAAACATAAGTTGATAGGAGGACAATATTCAATTTCACAATTTTTCCCTAGCAAATACAATTATATTACTAAAGTGATACATGTTATAAAATTAAAGTATCTGATGGTAATATAGTATTACAGATTGACAATATATGATTACAGTAACATATATAAATTTATAATTATTTATATATTTTTTTATATTTATGTATGTAGACATTGATATATATATATATATATATATATACACATAAGATATTACAAAAGTAATATGTGTAATCTTTACAATAATATAATATAGGTAACAATGAGAAATTAATTATTCATAATTAAATAGTTGGTCATAATGTAGATGTTTAGTGTTATATTTTTTGTGTGTATGCATTATTTTTTAATTAGATTATTAAATTCACATAAAATTGGAAAGGAATTTGTGAATAATTTGTGAAAAATTAGAGATTAATGAAGAAAATTTTTAAAAAAGAGAAGTTTATAGTGTTGGCTTGATTTATTTTTTCAAACTTTTGTTTTGAATTTTTTTTTATTTTCATATTTTTTGCCTTTGCCATTTTTTTAATAACCATTTTATTATGTTTTTAGATTCACTTAATTTACTATTTTTTCTATTTTTTAATTTTACTTTGAGATTTAGGTTCACTTAATCTAAATACGCTTAGAAAATAATTTGTTGTGTATTCTTTTTAGAAAAAAAAATTATTAATATTAAATAATAATAACAAAAAAAATTTATTATAATAAAAAATCAATAAATGTTTGAATTTATAAATTTTTTTACTAATATTTTACTTTTTAATTCTATTTAAATTATTAGATATTATATTTTCATGTAAAAGTATAATTTAAATATAAAATATGAAGAAATTTTAATATCTTTAATCACTAAAAGTGAGAAAATATGAAAAATCAAAAAGTGAAAAACAGATTTAAAAAATAAAACCAATAAAAGTAGTTCTTGTTTAAAATTTTGATGTTATACATGGTTATTAAAGTACTATCACTTTGTAAATATTACAATTCACAAAATATAATTTCAATAAAAAGAAAGTGTATGAAGATAATTTATGAATTTTTAAATGCAACACAAATCTATATTTTAAAAATGTATGTACTTTTCTCTTGCATACAATTTTAAAATTTAACTAAAATTATTCACAGTGATCTGTATTATAAATATTATGTATATCAATATAGGAGCAGACATAGGAAAATAAGATGGGAACAGTTCATTTATATAAAACTCTTCATGATTTTTAAAAAATATAATAAATTTAAAAGGATAAAATTAAAATTTTAAAAAAATAAAAAATATGATAAACTCTTCAAACTTTTATAATAATAGTAGATAGTAGATAGATAGTAGATAAGTCATCTTGGAATGATTGTTTTAAAGTGATAAGGATATAACCTCTGCAAGAGTTCAAGAGAGCTTACCTCAGAGTAGTCTCATGCTCACAGCTCAGGACAAGTGATACAAGGCTGCAGCCACGGCTAAAAACAGGTCATGCAAGGCTGCATCTCAGGCACAAGATCCTCTTGCAAGAGCAAGTGGTTATAACCGTAATATGAATGCTAGGCTTCTAACAGAAGTTAGTTGAGGGTTAGCGTTGTAACTCTCATTAGTTAGATTAGCCTGAGTTAAACTCATATATGGGTTCGTTTGGGATGTAAGTTGACTTTTTGACTCAAAATAATGGATGTGGGTTGGTTTTTTGACTTTCTGGAGTTAAAAAGTCTCGTTTGGAATAACTTTTTTGGCTTTTTGTGACTTTTGTGAAAGAAAAAATAAAATAATTATGATTTGTACATGACATTTTATCTTATTGAGTTAAAAAATATATTTTATTTTTTGTAACTATTTTAATAAAAAAATTACATTTTAACTTATGCCAAACGAAGGCTCAATATAAAAGTAGAAATTGTTGATTTTAGATGGTGAACATCTCTTATTTTTAATCCAAAAAACCCATGTTAAGGAACAATGCACCAAGACTAATCTCATCAAGCTTGGTCTTTGTTTTCGTCCAACCACTGCCCGGTCTTGAGAAACTTTTTTATCTTTTTTTTGTTTTTTTAATCATTGTTATTGACTTGTTCAATTGCTCAAGAAAGTTTTAAAAAACAAAACAATGCTAATAGGTTGTTCCACACAAAATTGTCAAACTAATGGATAAGAATGAATATTTCTCAATAGCTTAAAAAAAGTTACAATATTCTCATAATGATATAATGCACGTGAAATGTGGTTTGAAAGATGAAGCCATTAGCAAGAGAGGGTGGAGAGGTTTAAATAGGGACACAGATCCATAATTCTAACATAAGAGACAAACATGTAGAGTAATAAAAAAAAAAAAAATTAAATAAATTATAAACTACAATATCAATTTATATCGATATAAAAAGTAAAAAAAAAAAATATTAAAAAATATATATATAAATAAAGATATTTTCTTGTTTTGATATTGAATTGTAAAAAATGACAATTGTAAGACAATTACTAAGAGACAAATTTTTTTGTTATATTTTATCTAAATTGTTAAATTTTATACTTTAAACCCTATGCTTTATAAGATATAGAGGTATGAGATGTTCAACCACTTGATCTTTTTAAAAACCTAGAGGGGGTGCATATTATAATTTAAAATTAATTAATCTAATACTAGTATATAAAAAAAAAAAATTGAAATTGTAAGGGGGATCGCCCCCTCTTCCCTTGGGTCTAAACATTGTTTGTTCTTAAATTTCTTTATTTAAATATATTGATAGTCTTCATGTGAAAATTTCGACGTATTAGACTTGGTATTTAGTCACTATAACATATAAGAGTTTTAGAGACTAAATTTTTTTATTTCTAAAAGTGAAAATTTTGTTACAAATGACATTTAGAGATCAATTTCTATTATCGTGAGAATAATCGCTAAAAGATCGTTCCGAAAAGTCAAAAATAAGGTTTTTAGCATCAAAATTTTGAAAATGTCACTAATAAATAAACTTTTAGGGACAAAATAATTTGGTCTCAAAATGGTTTATTTTTTTAGACAAAAAATTTGGTCTCAAAATGATAAAAATTTATCACTAATGTCCAATTTTCATTGTCAAAAATATAATGGCGACACTTTTCGCAACAAAAATATTTAGTTCCTAAAAAAAAATTTTGTCTCTAAATTTTGGTTTCTAAAACCTTAATTTTTTTGTAGTAGGTGAAACGTATTAAAGGTGGTGACATAATAACATTAGGGGTAAATTTGTCCTTTTTTATATTGAAATCACATTAAAGTTATATTTGGATTATAGATTTAAGAGAGATTTGCAAAATGAAAGAAAAAGTTATTACAAATTACCTTATATTTCATGGACTTTTTTTTGCTCTCGATTTTGCTCAATTTTAGAGTGTATTTTGCATCCCATTTGGGTGGTTCATATTTTGAGATTGATATGTGATGGGTTAAGTTTAATGGTGGTGTATTTGTGGGATACACGATTGACTACGAGCAATTACAAATTGTTACGTGTATATAAACAACAATAGAATAATATGGGTTGAGAATTTCCGAAACCGTAATGGCTTTGTTTTGATGCTAAATTGTGGGAGTTCCTAATAGACTATTGGGTTAATTTATTCTATTGTTGTTACAAGAAGAGATGGATGGATGCACATAATAATTGTTTATGCGGTGTAATATTTTATTAGGTTTGTGAGATTGAGGTGGATCTTGGTAAATTGAGATTAGCTTGGAAAATATTATTTTAGCTGTTTGAAGGTAAGTAACCCTCTATCACTGTTGGTTCATTTTTATTCCTATCGAATCGTTTAAAATTATAAATATTTATTTATAGCCTTCGTGTTCTCTTAAAATAAAATATGGGTCAAGTATAAAATAACATCGAATATTATTATGAAAATTATTTGAATATTTGGTGAAACTATTCTGAAAATTGTACTAAACGTTTATTCTAAAAATATCGAATGTTTTATTTAAAAGTTGTGTATTGTTTGAATTTTGAACATCACTCTAGTCTGACTATGATTTGGACCCTAGCCAATGGGGGTTATTTATTGGCACAGAAACTAGTTTCTTTTGGGGCTTTACCACCGGCCTATGTGTGGTTCTGGGCTTTGTCACGGGCTAACTGACCGTAGTCATTAAGACTTGGGGTTTGTGAATCAAATCATTGAACCATCTGAATATCGAACCATCGATTTGAACAACGAATTACTTTGAATTATCTTGTTGGCTTTTCATTTAAAATGTATTGTACATTGTTTATTTTTAGCTATAAAACCACCTTACAAATAATTGTTCATTTATTGAACTATA
This sequence comes from Camellia sinensis, assembly GCF_004153795.1. Taxonomy (NCBI): domain Eukaryota; kingdom Viridiplantae; phylum Streptophyta; class Magnoliopsida; order Ericales; family Theaceae; genus Camellia; species Camellia sinensis. The sequence continues at coordinate 657,431 of NW_021025256.1, forward strand.
GCAAAAAAAAATTATATTTATTGGTTATCGATTTATTTATTTATTTTTGTATACTTGATCCAGCTAGCAGTGATGGTTGGTTATTTACTGGGCTATCTAGCTTACCCTTATTTTTTTTTCAGATTCTGAAGAGTAGAGCTGCGCGGGATTTTTTTTTTACATGTGGGAGTGCCGAGAGTAGGACCATGATTTAAGTACTTGGATTATTGTTTTGTTAGTGGATTAAATTAGTGGATTTGGTGGGCATTTTCATATGAGAACTATTTATTTTTATGGATTTTGGCATTATGACAATTAAGGATTTAATTTGAGTATTTTATTTTGTGGGTTATGTGATTGGATTCTTAGCCTTACATGCTCACTTATATGAGTGTGCGGCGTTGTCACAGAGCTTGGGGCGTGACAATAATAGCAGCAAAAGTTTCAAAGCTAAAACAATATTCTTACCTTAAGAGATGCATTAAATCAGTATCGGACCACCAAAAAGCGCCTCCCCGTGAATGCAATGGAATAGAAGAAACAGATAAGCTTTCATCGCTGAGGCAGAACACATATAAGTTATTATTGTTGGCGGCGGCGGCGGCATCAACATCATCATCATCATCATCATCATCATCAATGAAATAGACACGATTTCCTTGGATACCCCATTCCAATCCAGAAAAGGCCTTAGAATACTTGCGAGACGAGAAGATTGCAAGATCACCCAAATCCCAAACCCTCTCCCATAGTATCTTCCCCTCATCCTCCTCCTCCGCCGGAAATCACATCTTCCACACCTCCAAATCCAACAGCGATCTCCGTTGAACAACGAAAACAGCATCATCATCATCACCGGGGCCATAAATCACAAGTTGTTGCTTATTATAAAGAAGAGACTTTCTGAGCACTCCAAGTTGCCAAATTTCAACAATTTCGCAGAAAACTCCATTAGAACCAATAGCATATACGTTGCCAGAGCTTGTTGCAACAGCATCGTAGAAAACGGTTAAATAATTTGAATAGTCCAAGGTCTGCCATTGACGTGGGGAACCAGAACCAGCACGAGCAAATATAAAAAAGGGATGTTTTTGGGAGAAGAAGAACACCATGCGTGAGAGATATTGCCTTTCAGTTGGTGAGTCAGTGAGAACGCACTTGAAGAAAAACGTGCCTGGGATTTTACTACTAGGAAAGGAAAGGAAAGGAAAGGAAAGGAACCGTAAATTACTTTACTTTAAGTCGCTAAATTTTTAAAAATAAAACATAATTTCAAAAGTTACAAAATTGTTATAAGGCTTAAATTTTAATTTATTATTAACTTAATTATCTTTCGTTCGTGTATTTTAAAATTGGTTTCAGAATTTGATTTCTTAGTTTTGTCAATATCAATATATGAACATTAGATGTATTGAAAAAGTTCAATAAGACAATTTAAATAATAGTGTTACGCTACAAATAATTATCGAACAAAATAATAATATAATCATGTTATTAAGAGAACCTAACAAAAATTTTAAAGAAAATCAATTATAAATTATACATAAAATTCGACATCTATTATTGGATAAAAGGTAAGCAGTTAACTCTTGTAGAAAATAATGCAGGTAATTATCCTTACTTTTATAGGAAAACTTTCCAAAGTGAATCTTTTCAATTAGTACCACCAAATAAATAAATAAATAAAGTAATTATGGTCTAGACGATTTATAAATAATGACGGAACAAGAAAAATACAATGAAATGAAATATAAAATAATATTAAAAATAGCCCCACACACAAAAAAAAAAAAAAGAGGATAATTGCATATTAGAAGAAATAATTAATTAGTCTAGAAATAGAATAAGACCTATATAAGCAAATAGAATTAATTAGTCTGGAAGAAATATATCAATTATAAAAACACACGTGCAGATGATAATTAAGTTAATAATAAATTAAAATATGGGTCTAACCACAATTTTGTATAACTTTTCGGCTTATTTTCTATTTTTATATTGTTTTCAAGACTAAATTGATTCGAATTTAGTATTTTGGGAACTTAATTAACAAAATCGAAACTTTAAGGACATAAACAAAAAAAAAAAGTGTTAAACTTTAGGTACCATAATTATAATTTATCTAAATTATTATTATTATTATTTAAAAGGGAAACTGTAGTAACTTAGTGGGTGTTTGTGGTTTTAGAAGGTGACCATTTTAGTTCGCTTTTTAAGTAAAGAGAATAGTTTTTTTTTTTTTTTAGTGTATTTTAGCTTTTCAATTATTTTAGGTGGTTTCGAAACTTAACGTGCGTTTGGGGATTGTTTATTTAGGTGTTTTTTTTTTTGTTTTGGAAAATTTTATTTACATACTATTGATTCTTTCACCATTACATAGATAATAATTATTACACATTGAAAATATCTTAATTCAAACATTAATTTTTTATTTTTAACCCTTAGGCCAACCAATCAGACTCATGCTTCCCTTCTATCCCAGCATGTTAAGAATTTACTCTAGTGTCCTCCAAAATAGTGACAAATTCCTCACATACACTTTGCAATGATCATGGACCCGATGCCTCTTATATGCGCACTCTCAGCTTGTTTATGAATTCCACACATGGACTTGTTTTTGAGTTTGGAGCGAACATTCATGTATGGAATTTTGACCATGCCACTCTGTTGAACTTTGAGCAACAGACACACTATGATGACTCGATGAAGAGTGCAGACTGAGACAAATACTAAGCACGTCACAACAAAACTCACAAATGACCCAAAAGCAGAAAAAGACTCAAGGTGACTGATCATTCATAGTACCCCTAGTAGTACTTATGTTCTCTTTAGAACTCAATTTCGCAAAACCCGAGTTTCGATTCCTTTTTTGCTCAAGTTAGAGATTCTACTGATAAGTTCAAGTATTGAATATTTCTCCACTTGTTGATTCAAACTAGTTCTTCCTTACCCAATGCAAGTATGATATGTGCAGCAGTCGGTGTAGTTCATGGATTGATGCGAAGCTGGCGACGTGAATTGGACAAGGTGATTGAGTTGAGGTGGATGAGATGGATATGGTTAAGATTGAATTTCAGGATGAAGTTTCATACGTATCCCAAGAATGGGAATCAGGCCAACGTAGTTCATGGTTAAGGTTCACTCGGGTGTTGACACTCTCCTTTTGCGTTCTAACTTTTGCCAAAGTCGCCCATTTGGGTTTTCAACCTTGCGAGCTCTATATATTTGATTTCTCATTTTTCATGCTCTAACTTTTACCTAGGTCGGGTTTGCGGGTTTTCGGCCTAGCGAGCCTCTCAAGGATAGCGTTACAACATTTGCAGTGAATTTGATCAATAGTCATCCTTGCCCTAGCACTAGAACTGACTTCATCTTGATTTGAGCTTGATTCTCCATTCCCTTATGCACGTCCTCTTCCTTTCTTTTGCTCCATTTTCAAGGTTGGTTCTTCTTGTAATGTGGTACCTCCTCGCATTGGCTTCCCCGAATTCAGACAAAAAGTTCCCTTCCTCATGGTTGATTGGATTTTTCATTTTCACCATTACCTGTTCTTTTGTAGGCTTTTTGTTATTTCCCTTCAACCGATTAACTATTTCATCCACTTTGCTAGCCTTCTGTTTGGTACATGGACGGCCTCTTCGTCGAGCAACCAAAGGACTAAGCACCTTGCGAGCCATGATTGCTTTTGTTGTACTACGACCAGATGAACTTTTGGAGGAAGTATTAGAAGGTCGTCCATGACTAATAGAAGGTGGCACATTACTACTTGAAGGTGGCACATTACTCGCACAACCCGATTGATCTTTTCTCACTCTCTCCTTGATTTCTATCAACCTAAGATCAATTAGAGTGTGTTTACCATCATCATTGGAAGCAATTTCTAGGATTTCATCCAACATCTTGTGGTATTTATCATGCAATTTTCCATTAAGAACAGCCTCGGTTTTAGTGTATGTGGTTAGAATGCATGTGTACCCTCTTTCCAAATCTTTTCTCCATCTCGGCACAATGTACGTATCTAGAATCTTATATATGCACCTCTCAATGAGCACACTAAATGAATGGGCACACATAATGCCCTTAAACTCAAACCATCGGTACATACATTGGATTTGACTTTCAGATGAATTAAAGTAGACTACGAATTCCACTTTCTTCATTTTATCATAGACGGCAATAGCCTCCTTGACATGATAAGTACAAATTGAGCCATCCTCTTTCACAAGATTCACATGACAGTACAATAGTCGGTTCAATTGTACTTGAACTTCTTTAAATTTTGCATTAGTGTAGGCTGCACGAAATTGCTTCTCAAACTCATATACCGTTAAGCAATCATACAACTTGTTTAGAGGTTTGAAGTCTGCTTTGATCTCCTTCTCCACCATACTTCTCAAGGCATTGTCATATTGTTCAATAAATTGCTTTAAAGTTGTCTTTGAGTTCATATATCCATCAAAAATTGCATTCATACTCTCACTTCATTGTGTAGTTGACATGCCAGCCCAAAAAATGTCTTTCACATAGGCAGGAATCCACCTATGTCGCTCACCGTATAATACCCCAACCACTCGTTATCATGAAGATTGAACTTTGCAATCATCGCTTGCCATTCCTCATCAAATTCATCTTTTGTGAAAGAATCATAAACCGCATTTTGCAAAGCGAACTTTATGGCTTCATATTGGGAATATCGCCTTAATTTCTCCGGAATTTTCTTTATTATATGCCATAGGCACCAACGATGTCGAGCTTGTAGGAAGACAAGTTCTATGGAATTTTGCATAACTCTGCACTGGTCAGTTATTATAGCTATTGGGGGAGTATTTGACATGCAACTTAACCATTCTCTGAATAGCCACACAAATGTCTTAGTCTTTTCATTACATAATAGCCCACAACCAAACAAAATTTATTGACCATGGTGATTAACTCTTACAATGCAAGCAAACGGCATATCATATTTGTTTATCAGATATGTTGTGTCAAATAAAACAACATCACCGAATGCTTTGTAAGCTGCCCTACTCCTTGCATCCGCCGAAAACAAGTTTCGCATGCGACCATCTTCATCAAAATCAATTGCAGTATAGAAGTTGGAATTTTTTTGTTGCATTCTATAAAAATAAAGTCTAACTGATGCGGCATCTCCTACCCCAAGCCTCAATCTTCTAGCGTTTTCAATGTGATTTCTTGCATCTCGTTCATCAAATGTTAATGCCTCATATTGTAGACGTCCCCGAACGCTCCGGGAGGAACGAGCTCCCGTTCTGTTCATTTAGGGTCACTACAGCTCAGGACTCTCAAATAGTCATGGTTCTAAATCTGAACCAAAGAGTCCAAATCCGGCAAATTGTTTTGAGAAAACAGATTTTGAAAGAAGTGCCAAACATGGACTGCTTTGCCAGATACAGAGTCGCCACCTAAATATTTTATTTTTGGGAAATTTAGGAAACCCCGACTCGTTGCCTAAGGCCACGTGTCCGTCATCACCAAAGTTGCCTCGGCTCGGGAAATTGGGTACAATTGGGGAAGGTCACTTCGTGAGCACCCCTGCTCGCCCGATCAAAGATCGGCCTCTACTAACCATGATATCTATTTTTGAAAATATTATGTGTTCTTATTCTGGTTATTAACCTAGGTTATTATGTGATGCGCACAACATACAAGTATAGACTGAGTCGCCTGAATTGGAACAAAACATTTCATGTTTATTTGTTTGAAAATGGTTTGATGGTGCTACCCGTAGGTAGGCTAAGACGTGGATTTGCCACCCTCGGGTGGGCTTAGAAAACAATGGTTTTGCCACTATCTAGTGGGCTTAAAATAAACATTTAATGAATTGTTCCAATCCAAATAACCAACCTCCACCCACAGGCATTCAGGCAGTTTAAAGCACATAAGCACATAGCCTCATGGTAAGCATGCTATTCATGGCAGTCACTCACACGCATGCAAGGATGCTAAAGCATAAAACTTACCGAGTACTCCAAGCCAAAATAGAAACTACATTAGAAATCATGCATGATCCTAAGAATACAAAAGTGCCTAATGCAACACATGCAAAATTGCAACTATAGCAGGCTCGGCTATTCTAGACATGGCATATGAAATACTGCAGCTAACATGTATTCAATTTGGAATTGAAAATACAATGCAGTTAGTATGGTGCGCCGAGCCCGGTGCATGCAAAACAGATGAATGATGCAAACATGCTGTCATACTGTATGCTAATCGAAATATGCCCTAATCTAACCATCATAAGCATGTAAATAAAAGGGAGAAGGACGTGGGGTTGGAAGACATACAACACACACACGCACACTTATTACAGTTGTGCCCTCGCGCAGAGGGTCCGAATAAATATACAGTCCCGAATAAAAGAATATTACAGTCCCAAATGAAAGAATAGTACAGTCCAAATAATACAGTCCGAATAATATACAAATTCCTAATTAGTTAACAAATTAACTAAGAAAGCTGTAAAACTGGCATGCAAGCTAGGGACTGCCTTGCTTCTGATGAATGATGTATGTTTAGGCTGCCTTGCGCGAAAATCCATGACGATGCCCCAATTAGCCTCTGTTTGCACCTATTCTTGAAATGCGTGCCAAGCCCCGGAAGACTGTTGATTCTTGATTCGCTGCAACAGAGAGCAGGAAAGGGGCATAGCAATGTATTTTCACAAATGTATGCATGCCTCGATCCTCGTGCCACCAATCACGCATATCGATGCATGATGGCCGAGGAGTCGAATTGCACAACTCAATATGGAATGAATGCGCATGAAAACACAACTAAAACCTAACTCCATCATGGATAATCCAGAGTGTCGATGACTGGGGAATTGAGGCACGTTCCGTCACTCGGAGTACGAAATGCACCTCGTTTCCCGTGCCCAGGCTAACTCCTATCCCGAACAGGATGCAATATGCATGACATGCATGAAATGCAACTAAGATACAATCCTAACATACACAATGTCATGGAATGGCATACACGCTACACGAGCTAATATACAACCAGACATACACAATGCTATGGATGAAATGGCATACGCAATGCAATAATGGGCTTACACCAACATGAGAGAGCCTCAGCCACACTCACATAGGAGGCCATTAGATGAAAACAAGACAACTCGAAATGCGTACACGAGTGCACGCAAACCGAGGACCGACCCTCAGGCACCGAAATGCCACTCTAATGAGACATGGCGAAGACATGGAATATGATATGCAAACATGCAAAAATCAGTAGCAAAATGAGGGGCAAAACAGCCCCGAAACGAGGCGAAATGACACCCGATGCATGGAATTTCTCCCGAAATGCAAGACTAGATACATGAAATGGCTTACAGCTATACAAAGCATGCATAATTGATACATGGAATGAAAATACAAAAGCAAGGCAGTCCCAAAATAAGCATTTTTACAGTTCAAATCATGGCTAAACAGCAAACACAAATAGGGAAAAACTAGCATGCAAAAATGGCCCTAAATGCGAGATAAAGAAGCAACTCACGGCTTCTGTCCCCAAACAGATTAAGGCCCTTCAACAAAGTTGAAGAGGGGCCCAAAACATGATCTTTTGCAGTTCTGAAAATCGTCCAAAAACAAAAGCAGGTATGGCTAAGCTCTTATGCAAGAAATGGGCCAAAAGATGGCCAAAGAAGCAAGTGAAGGTTGCTGGCCTTAAACACAAAGGGGCCCTTCAACAACATTGAAGAGGAGCTAAAAATAATGCATTTTGCAGTTGATGGCCGGACCCAAAACAGTATGAATACAAGCCAAAATATCATGCAAAATATGGCCAAAAAGAGAGATATAACACAAAGTATATAAAGGATGCCTCAAACAGTGAAATACCCTCAATGAAACATGAAGAAGAGGCCAAAATAAGACTATTCTCAGTTCTGAAAATCGGCCAAAAACAGAAGCATAGTAGGCTAATAAATCATGCAAAAATGGGGACCAAAAGAGAGATATAATACAAAGTGTATAAAATATGCCTCAAACCATGAAAGACCCTCAATAAAACATGAATAGGAGGCCAAAATAAGACTGTTTCCAGTTCTGTAAATCGCCCAAAAATAGAAGCACAATAGGCTAATAAATCATGCAAAAAAGGGGACCAAAGAGGGGTGTAATACAAAGTGTATAAAATATGCCTCAAACCATGAAAGACCCTCAATGAAACATGAAGAGGAGGCCAAAATAAGACTGTTTCCAGTTCTGTAAATCACCCAAAAATAAAAGCACAATAGGCTAATAAATCATGCAAAAAAGGGAACCAAAGAGGGGTATAATGACAAGTGGTACATGGAGGTCCCAAACAGTGATGAGGCCTTCTTCAATGTTGAAGAGGGGCTCAAAATAAGCCTGTCTACAGTTTACATCATGCTCCAAAACAGATCACATATAGGCCAAAAATACTATGCAAGATTATGGCATACAAGAAGGATAATGAAGAAAGTGCATCAAGAGGGCCTCAAACAGTGAGAGGCCCTTAAGCAAAAGTGAAAAAGAGCTCAAAATAATGCCACTTTCCGTTAGGGCTGGAGCTCAAAACAGTAAGCATATATGGCTAAGAAATGTTGCAAAAATGAGCTCAAAAAGAGGGGATTGATACTCACCCTTGAAGACAAGTCTTTGGTTGCTTCTTGGCTTGAGAAGTGGTGCCTCTTAGCTGCTGGAAAGCTCCCCAAGCTGCTGGAAATGGAGTAGTGGTGGTGATGCTTGGTGGTGATGAAGAAAAGGTGGTAGAACTTAGGAGTTTTAGCCTGAAAGAGAGAGATGGAGGGAGATGCATATTAAAGCTTCAAAAGCAATTTCTTCCAACCCCTAAGACCAATGTTGGAGGCTGGTTATATGGACCAAGGAGAGGGGGAGCATGGAGGGAAAGGGTGGGGGAAAAGGACCAAGTCTTTTCCCCAAAGGCTGTCCCCCGGATATAGATATTTTTGGGGGACAACAGCTATACAGCTGTAAAGTACATATTGCAAGGATCATGGCCGGCCACTTTTTGGAGTTGCAGGTGGCCGGCCGGCTAGGGGTCAAAAAGGTCAAGTTGATTTAGTGACCGGCCACCACAGATAGGTGTCCTCCCAGGTGCCCTCAACACAACCCTGTGGTTCAAATTTTTAAACTGTAAAACAGGAGAGAGAACAAGCCATTTTTAGGAAGGGTTCAAAAGGGTCAGGTGGAATTACTGGCCGGCCACCAACTTTTAATGTCCTCCCATGTGTGTACAACACAAATATGTGGTTAAAAGTTCAAGAAAATGGCCCAAGGTTGTTCAACATTGTCTCGGAAGTGAGAAAAAAACGGGTGTCGGAGGGCGCCGGAGGAATATAACTGGTTGCTGAAACAATTACTGGCCTCCCACCCTTCTACGGCCTTCCTGGTGATAAAACAGAGGCACCTGCCAAAAATGAATGAAAACCGATGCAAAACGAATGCTCGGGGGCCAGAACGCACAGTTCGGGGCCCCGAAAATTGCCTGTTAAACTCCGAAAGTGGCATTTGACCACGAAGTGGGTCTCTCAGACCTCAGTGTCCCTCAAAAGGGAGTAAATGAGATGTATTCCAAAAATCAGAGCAAACGGAGATGGTTAAGCGGTCCCGAACCGAGGCACACGGCCAACGGCCTCGAAAAATCGGAAACCGGGCTCTGAAATGGGCAAAATGGCCTATAGCCACAAAATGTAGCCCACGGCCACTAAGAGATGGTCTACGGGACCTCTCTCTCCCCTCAGGAAAAGAAACAGAGAAAACCGAGTCTGGTTCGCAAACCGAGGCAAGGCACAGAAGAGGGTTCGGAAATCCGGAGGCAGGGCTCACGGCCGCGACTCTGAGACTTCTGAACAAGCACGATATGCAGTATCACCGAGTGCTCAACTGGTGATGTCTAAGTCTTAAGGTTGGTCAAAAATGGGGTGTCTACAGTTGCCCCTCTTTGACAGAACTCGAAAGTCATAAGTGACGGGAGTGAATGTCAAAGCCCAGAGACGACCCATTTTTGACAAGGCCGAAGACTTTGAAAAACGTACAAGATAAACAGAGATGTGCCCGCAGGCATGCCCGCAGGCAAGGGGGCAAAATGCAAGGCGATATGCACAGAGCCGGAAGTAACTCAATGATCATGCAAATGCAGCAAGCTGTAATGAAGCAAGTATTTGCAAATAGATACAACAGTTTTAAGCAAGAATGCAAAGCAACAACTACATTTCATGCAATTTTAAGGATGCGGAGAATTATTCAATTCTCGTCGCGTCTCACATGGAGAAGATACGATACCTGCGCGATTCGTCTGGTCACACCAGCCTTAAATGAACCGTACATACAATATCGTGCCTGATGGTGTTGGGGATCTCTCGCTTCTTCTTGGTTAAACTACAGGTACTACTTTTCTCTCTGACTATGGTCGCAGCTTTCCCTATTCTCCAACAGCGTGACAGACTAGGTTGGATCAGTATCCAGAATTGAGGTGCATACAGATGCTATCTCAATCTATGGGGCTGCCATACAGATTTCAAGCCGAGGATATACCCCTGGGTATTTAAACCAGACTTTAATCTCGAAAATCCCGAACCTTTGCGTTCTAGGCATAAGCCATTCGAACTCTAGTTTCCACCGTCTCAGTTGGTCTCCTAGGAACACACTGCAAACACAGGCAGGTGGCTATACCAGACCACCAAAAGTCGTTCGGGCACGACAAACACCAAAGGAATTGCACCTTTAGAGGATTTAAGGTCTCCTAGACCAGGGAGTGCACAAGACAGTGCGAATAAAGATGCAGGATTTAAGGTCTCCTTAGACCGGAGGATTTAAGGTCTCCTAGACCAGGGAGTGCACAAGACAGTGCGATGCAGAGTGAATGCACAAAACAGTGCTAAACAGATGCACAAAATAGTGCGATGCTAAAGGTGTACAAAACAGTATGAGCAAGGTGAATGCACAAAACAGTGCGATACAGATAAGGTGCACAAGATAGCGCGATACAATGCATTAACAAGTACAGGCAAGATGCGCAAGATAGCGTGAATGGTACAATGCACAAAATAGTGCGATACGCTAAGCAGCGCGATTGATTTGAAATGCACAAGACAGTGCGATGAAGGTGCGCAAAATAACGCGAATGATAAACTGCACAAAACAGTGCGATTGAGGTGCGCAACATAGCGCGAATGATAATTTACACAAAACAGTGTGGTAGAGGTGTGCAAAATAGCGCGAATGATAAACTGCAAAAAACAGTGCGATTGAGGTGCGCAAAATAGTGCGAATGATAAATTACACAAAACAGTGCGATTGAGGTGCGCAAAATAGCGCGAATGATAAATTACACAAAACAGTGCGATGGAGGTGCACAAAATAGCGCGAATGATAAACTGCACAAAATAGTGCGATTGAGGTACGCAAAATAGCGCGAATGATAAATTACACAAAACAGTGCGATTGAGGTGCGCAAAATAGCGCGAATGATAAATTACACAAAACAGTGCGATGGAGGTGCGCAAAATAGCGCGAATGATAAACTGCACAAAACAGTGCGATTGAGGTGCGCAAAATAGCGCGAATGATAAATTGCACAAAACAGTGTGATGGAATGCATCTTCCATGCAAGTATGGAAGCATATTCTATGCAATATTGAAAGCAAGCATATTCTATGCATGAAACAAGCAAAGCATATTCTATTCGGAATCGAAAGCAAGCATATTCTATGCATGAATCATAACGATGCGCGGCACGCATGCAACAATAGTGTATAAGAAAGTTCACATTCTATGCAATAGAGGAGCATCAAATATGTACTCTGGTGCCTCTGATTTACCTCTTAGAGGACTTCACAACATACTCAGCTCAAAAAGGGCACCCCATGTTCAAATTGGCGAAAGATAACATCTGCATGTAAAACCCTCGGGTGTTGCTTGGACTGTCATTCTGACTTGAAGCAGGCTTACACTTGAGGTAGAGGCGCACTCACACTTCGGTAGTATTAAAAGGCCTGAAGAGGTACAACCGGAATACAATCACGAAACTTGCTGAAGGTGAAACTCACTCAGATGCTTCGATTTTCCTTCTTTTCTTTTGCTTTGCAGTCCGGAACCTAAATAGCTTCAGATAGGTCCTTGTTTTACTGTTCTGACATGACCTGGGTTGAACCCTGCGGTTTTACGAAAGAACGAATCTCGTTTTGCACAGATGTGGAGAACGGCACGGCACTCGGAGCACGAAACGATTTTATTTTTTTTTGAAATCGAGAGATGAGTTTCCAACCAGGTATTGAGCCTACGACTGAACACAGCAAAATGACTCAACAAGGAAATAAAAGGCACACAACCTAGACACATCGAGTAACACTCGAAACGAACTCAGACGTGCACAGGGAGCCTGTTTCATCGGGTAGTGTTTCCCACCCTTTCTCATTTGTGGTTCTCACATCACTCGGCCCTCAAGCTCCGTTTTTTTGAAAAAGCCCTCTTTTCACTTTTCCTCTCATCTCACATCTCTCTATTCTTCAATCTCTCATTTTTCATCCCTCCCCTGGGTGGTTGATGGGTAAACAGCAAATTGTGGGCTCGTGCCCCTAGCATTCTGCTAGATTCTCTTTCTTCCGCTCACAGCTAGTGAATTCTTCCCACGGAAAGGTTGCGCTACAACTGGGTGTGTAGCAAATCTGCAGCTAACATCAGTTGATGATGCTTTGCTGGGGAGTTTGGACGTGATAAGATCTGTCCGGATGATGGAGTGGAATATCTTGCCCCCATTCTAGTTCGCGCTTCGCACTTTGCTTGATACCTCGTTGCTTGGAGGATGTGAGAGCTTTCTGCCCTTTGTTGGTCAGCTTCAGTGGTGCCCTTTCTGGCAGGGAGAGCGCCCTTCTTGGCAAGTATGGTGCCCTTTCTGGCAAAGGCATTGACAACGGGGAAAAGACAGGAAACTTGACTTAACTGTGCCCTTAGTTCATCATTTTGACCAATTTTTTTGTTTTGGTTTTCGACTAAAACAATTTTGACCGACATGAGAGTTAGATTAACGTGCTTGTTCGATTTTCTAATTTGAAATCATGCAAGTTAGGTTATGAGTACTGAAAATTCCCCTCCCCCTTTTTTTTTGGGTCCAAGAAAAAGGTCCAGTTTTGGAAAAATGGAATAGTTTTCGAGAGAAACTCAGTCAACTTTAGTAAAAATTCTCAAAAACTATTTTTCCAGACGGCCACTACTCAACGAGCATAGAATCCACTCTCGAGATGCACAACCTCAGATTCGAAGGAAAATTGCCCCTTGCTTGAGGGGAGCTTCATGGCAACGGACAGTCGCCCCTTGTTTGAACGGCATTGCAGCGCATTGAATGGCAACGGAAAGTTGCCCCTTATTTGAACGGCACCACAGCGCGTTGAATGGCAACGGAAAGTTGCCCCTTGTTTGGATGGCACCGCAGTGCATTGTAGGCAGTCCTCAGAGTGATGAACACAACCAAATCCTCAGATACAGAGAAGGCAAAGATGACCAGAACCATCGCATGGACATAATTGAATTTAAAGTGTTTTACGGCTGGACTTCAGAATGAAGTTGCCTACGTATCCCAAAGATGGGAATCAAGCCTCACGTAGTTCAGGGTTAAGGTACACTCGGGTATTAACCTCTCCTTTTTAGGCTCTAACTTTTGCCAAGGCGCCCGTTGCGGGTTTTCGACCTTGCGAGCTTTGTTCTTCTTTTCTTTTCAATTTTTTCATTTCTTTTTCTCTTCTTGTTTTGCATTTTTTTTTCTTTTCTTTCTTTTTTCTTTTCTTTTGCATTTTTTTGTATTTTTCTCTTGCTCTAACTTTTGCCTGGGTCGGCCTTCCGGGTTCTCGGCCTAGCGAGCCTCTCAAAGGGTAAAAACGTAACGAGTCCATGCCAAATGGTTTTGAGATCCTGAAATTATCTGAATCCAGGAGAATGGCTCCTGTTCTAGCTTCGTAAGCTTCTTCTGATGAGATCTGATCTTTTGATCTGACTTTCCTGGCCTCTTGTTCGAGGGCTGTTTCAAATCCGGCCACACAGGCCTCATATCGCGGTTGACCGTTGAACACTCTGAATCCAAGGTCAAGGTTTGAAAGCAAGGGCTCAAGTCTCGAGGCTGAGAGCGGTCCTAAGCTGCACAATCTCAAGAGCGATTCCACACAAGTCTTCGCAGGACCACGCAAAACATTTCGCTTTTGAAAATTTTTAAGAAAGCGACAAATCGCTCGCGCTGAAGATAGTGTGAAACCAGTCTGGATCAAGCCAGGGTCCTTCTCAGTACTCACGCTAACAAGCATGATTTCATTCATTAAGGGCTTAGTATGCATCTCTTTCTCTCAAAAGATCAAATTTTGCAAAACCCGAGGAATTCCTTCCTCTTCGTTTTCACCGCAGTGTTCAAAAAAAAAAAAAAAAAAAAATTGAAAAATTCAGGTCAATGCAATGATTTTGGGGTGCAGAAGAGTAGGCGAAAAGTATTGTCGTTTCATTCAAACTTTTTGGCACAATTGGCACACGGCAGAAGCAAATGCGAGAGCGTGAAAATCACTGCTGTTTCATTCAAAATCTGTTGTCACAACTGGCTCCCTGGCAGAAACAGACTCAAAGCAAAACGAAGAGACCAACGCAAAACAAAATGGTGACGCCCAAGGTAACACCCCCCGGAATCACCCGACTTCTATACAACAAGACTGACTCGATACAACAAGACAGACTCAACAGGACTGACTCAGTATGAAAAGACTGACTCAATACAAAATGACAAGACTAACCGAATACCCAAGTCAGAAACCGGCATCCGCAAATGCTCAAAACAGTGCCTATCCTTTCCACATCTAGAGTTAATCGGGCGCTGCCTGCAGGTGGTTCATCTCCCGATCACATAACATTATCCCCCCAAATTCACCGATCTAGTGCCGATAGACTTTGCTAAGCTCGGCAGAAGGATGACCCCATTGTCAAATAGATCCTGTACTTCATGGCGAAGACGGAAGCAGTCGTCGGTAGTATGGCCAGTTTGTTGATGGTACGCGCAGTACCGGGTAGTATCATGTGTAGTCGGAAGAGGGTTCGGGAGAGGCCGAGGCTCAAGGGGTTTGAGATGGCCTTGTCCAACAAGGATTTGGAGAGCTTTGGACAAAGGCATATAGAGGGCATGGAAGACCCTCCGGCCTCGGGGTTGGTACTTCAAGGCTTGTGGATTTTTACTGGGCGAACCAGCAAAGGGATCGGCAGGTGCTGGCTTGGTTTGCCGATCTCTTCCGAATGGAGGATTAGAGATAGCAGGATCGTCTCTGGTATGACAGTCCTTCTCCCGATGTTCCCTTTGATTCAGACCGCCCCCAACTTGAGCAGCGAAAGTGTCATCCACAACTTTTGCAACAACTGCAAGGACTTGCTCTTTGTTCAGTCCCTCGGCTTTCAAAGCCTCAATAGCCAACAGAAGATGTTCATTGGGATCCATGTCCTCCCCTATCTTGTTCCTTCCACTCGCCCCCACTTTGCCAAGGGATTGGCCTTCCTCAAATGCAGCCCGTCCCAACATCGGGGAGCCTTTTGACATGAAGTTCCCGGTATGTGGTGTGGTCGATGATGGAGCCAATGTCCCGGAGGCCAGATCTATCACGGTTCTTTGAAAATCTTTAATCATTCCCATCAACTCAGAAGTAGTGGGTTCACGGGTTTGAGATGGTTGAGACGAAGATTGCCCCTTTGCTCGAAGAGAGCTGCATGGCAACGGAAAGTTGCCCCTTGTTTGAACGGCACCGCGGTGCATTGAATGGCAACGGAAAGTTGCCCCTTGTTTGAATGACACCGCGGTGCATTGAATGGCAACGGAAAGTTGCCCCTTGTTTGAATGACACCGCGGTGCATTGAATGGCAACGGAAAGTTGCCCCTTGTTTGAATGACACCGCGGTGCATTGAATGGCAACGGAAAGTTGCCCCTTGTTTAGTGTGTAAATTTGTTAAATCATTATATGGTTATGACCGCGCTGCTGATGGTACACACAGTACTTGGAGGGGTTATGTTTGGCTGGGAGTGGGTCAGGAAGAGGTTGAGGATCGAGGGGTTTGAGATGCCCTTTTTCCATCAGGAGTTTTAGTGCGCTAGTAAGGCTCATATAGAGGGGGGTGAAAGTTCTGCCCTGAGCTTGGGCTGGGCTGGCTGGTCGTAGGCTTGGTTTGGCAAAAGGGTTGGCTATGATGACTGTATTGATTTCAGTGGGTTCGGGAATAGTGCTACTTCTGGCATTGGTACTCCCTGCAATCGCCCTCCTTGTCAGTTCCCTTGTCCTGGGAATGATCCCGCTGTTGAACGCATTCTCGACTTGAGCCCCCAATTCATGTAGACTTTTGAAAGTGAATAGTGGAGCGACTATCAACTTTTGCAACATATCGTGCTCGAGGTTTCGCACCATCATCTGTACTTGATCCCTCTCAGAAGGGCGACGATCTGTCATTTGTGCTGCCTTTGCTCTCCACCTTGCAACGAATTCCACAAAAGGCTCTGTTGGGTTCTGGCGAGTTGCTTCAAGCTCTTGGATGGTCATTTCAACTTGGGTATTGTAGGAATACTGATCGACAAAGGCCTCAGCCAGTTCTTCCCAGTTTTGCTTCACTGTATCCTCCAAGTTGGCATACCAAGTGGCTGCTACGCCCGACAAGGTTCTTCCATACAGAGAGAGTTTCTGTGGCTTAGTCAGACCCATCGGCTTCAGGACATCTAAGAAAAGTCGGATATGTACCATTGGATCTCCAGACCCGTCAAAACGGTCGATATATGGCATTTTGAATCTGTCTGGGAGCCGGATGGCAGCCTCGGTGTACCCATCCTCAATGTCAGGAATGGAGTTAAGGCCCTGTGCCTTTTTGAATTGCTTCTCAAGTTTGCAATTTTCACTGCGGTCAGATCGAGGTCGTTAGCATCAAGGGGATAACGCCTCTCATTAGGCTGCACCAGGGGTCTGAAAACTTGGGCTTGAGCCAGCCCTTCTCGAGGATCTGGACCCTGCAAATCTTCAGTTGGCTGAATTGGGTCAAAGTTTGGCTGGGGTCCCAAAGGCGGATGCCCCAGATGGACGCTGCATTTCAATACCGGTCTCAGCCTGCATGGCAGTTCCCTGATTTAATGCTGCTATCACGACCACAAATTCTTCCGAACCCTGTGCCATCACGGTCTGCTGAGTCTGAACAAAGGTGATGTGACTGGCGACTGAAGGATCAGATGGACTGGTGAGCCTCGACTGGCCTTGCCTTGCCTCAGTGAAAGAACACTGGTTGCCCTTGAATTGAATTTCTGACCTAACAAAGTCTATCAGCACTAGTCCAATGTACCCGGGGGATATCGAAGCCTTCTGAAGCTATAGTTCCAGGACTATCCTTGCAAAAGAGAAAACAGACAACATCTCAGCCTGATTTCACCTGAATAGATATGAGCATAGTTGAATGAGTGTGCTCTCTATTGAATTCTGCCCAAAATTCTGCCGGAAAAATTGATACCCTCAGGTAAAACTGATTCTTCCAAATACTGATGCCCGCAAGCCTGATGCCCAAACTTGTAGACTGATACATGCATTCCTATAGAGACGCACTCTAAAAGCACATAACAGATAAGTGAGAGCCAAAACACCCCTATGTTGGGGTAGGGTTTCCCTGTCCTATTTTGTCAGGAGCTAGGGTTTCATTACGCACGCAGCGGCTTCAAACAACCTATATTGGGTAAGTAACCAGTCCTAGTTTGGAATGGTCACTATGGATCCGAATATGCACTAGGTCGAATGGTCAAAAAGGGTGCCCCGGTAAAACCGGGGTTTGTGTTCCCATACTGGCAGAGCCCACAACCGGTCAACCTTATGGTCATGCCTTGACAAGACAAGCATGGATGAGATTGAGGAAGGCAGGGGATGTTTGGTCATTGGGGTCTGAAGGTGGAGCTATCGTCCGGTTGTCGATGAGATTTTGGACCTCATGACGAAGGCGGTAGCAACGATCGGTGCCATGACCGCGCTGCTGATGGTACATACAGTACTTGGAGGGGTAAAAACAGATATCATGAGTTCGAGTCAAGTTCTCTAAATCCCCAGCAGAGTCGCCAGAAACTGTAGACGTCCCCGAATGCTCCCGGGAGGAACGAGCTCCCGTTCTGTTCATTTGGGGTCACTACAGCTCAGAACTCTCGAATAGTCACGGTTCTAAATCTGAACCAAAGAGTCCAAATCCGGCAAATCGTTTTGAGAAAACAGATTTTGAAAGAAGTGCCAAACATGGACTGCTTTGCCAGATACAGAGTCGCCACCTAAATATTTTATTTTTGGGAAATTTAGGAAACCCTGACTCATTGCCTAAGGCCACGTGTCCGTCATCACCAAAGTTGCCTCGGCTCGGGAACTTGGGTACGATTGGGGAAGGTCACTTCGTGAGCACCCCCGCTCGCCCGATCAAAGATCGACCTCTACTAACCATGATATCTATTTTTGAAAATATTATGTGTTCTTATTCCGGTTATTAACCTAGGTTATTATGTTATGCGCACAACATACAAGTATAGACTGAGTCGCCTGAATTGGAACAAAACATTTCATGTTTATTTGTTTGAAAATGGTTTGATGGTGCTACCCGTAGGTAGGCTAAGATGTGGATTTGCCACCCTCGGGTGGGCTTAGAAAACAATGGTTTTGCCACTATCTAGTGGGCTTAAAACAAACATTTGATGAATTGTTCCAATCCAAATAACCAACCTCCACCCACAGGCATTCAAGCAGTTTATAGCACATAAGCACATAGCCTCATGGTAAGCATGCTATTCATGGCAGTCACTCACACGCATGCAAGGATGCTAAAGCATAAAACTTACCGAGTACTCCAAGCTAAAATAGAAACTACATTAGAAATCATGCATGAACCTAAGTATACAAAAGTGCCTAATGCAACACATGCAAAATTGCAACTATAGCAGGCTCGGCTATTCTAGACATGGCATATGAAATGCTGCAGCTAACATGTATTCAATTTGGAATTGAAAATACAATGCAGTTAGTATGGTGCGCCGAGCCCGGTGCATGCAAAACAGATGAATGATGCAAACATGCTGTCATACTGTATGCTAATTTAAACATGCCCTAATCTAACCATCATAAGCGGATAAATAAAAGGGAGAAAGACGTGGGGTTGGATGGAGTGTAGTCCTCGATCCTCGTGCCACCAATCACGCATATCGATGCATGATGGCCGAGGAGTCGAATTGCACAACTCAATATGGAATGAATGCGCATGAAAACACAACTAAAACCTAACTCCATCATGGATAATACGGAGTGTTGGTGACTGGGGAATTGAGGCACGTTCCGTCACTCGGAGTACGAAATGCACCTCGTTTCCCGTGCCTAGGCTAACTCCTATCCCGAACAGGATGCAATATGCATGACATGCATGAAATGCAACTAAGATACAATCCTAACATACACAATGTCATGGAATGGCATACACGCTACACGAGGTAATATACAACCGGACATACACAATGCTATGGATGAAATGGCATACGCAATGCAATAATGGGCTTACACCAACATGAGAGAGCCTCAGCCACACTCACATAGGAGGCCATTAGATGAAAACAAGACAACTCGAAATGTGTGCACGCGTGCACGCAAACCGAGGACCGACCCTCAGGCACCGAAATGCCACTCTAATGAGACATGGCGAAGACATGGAATATGATATGCAAACATGCAAAAGTCTGTAGCAAAATAAGGGGCAAAACAGCCCCGAAACGAGGCGAAATGACACCCGATGCATGGAATTTCTCCCGAAATGCAAGACTAGATACATGAAATGGCTTACAGCTATACAAAGCATGCATAATTGATACATGGAATGAAAAGACAGAAGCAAGGCAGTCCCAAAATAAGAATTTTTACATTTCAAATCATGGCTAAACAGCAAACACAAATAGGGCAAAACTAGCATGCAAAAATGGCTCTAAATGCGAGATAAAGAAGCAACTCACGGCTGCTGTCCCCAAACAGATTAAGGCCCTTCAACAAAGTTGAAGAGGGGTCCAAAACATGATCTTTTTCAGTTCTGAAAATCGTCCAAAAACAAAAGCAGGTATGGCTAAGCTCTTATGCAAGAAATGGGCCAAAAGATGGCCAAAGAAGCAAGTGAAGGTTGCTGGCCTTAAACATAAAGGGGCCCTTCAGCAACATTGAAGAGGGGCCAAAAATAATGCATTTTACAGTTGATGGCCGGACCCAAAACAGTATGAATACAAGCCAAAATATCATGCAAAATATGGCCAAAAAGAGAGATATAACACAAAGTATATAAATGATGCCTCAAACAGTGAAAGACCCTCAATTAAACATGAAGAGGGGGTCAAAATAAGACTGTTTTAAGTTCTGAAAAGAGCCCAAAAACTGAAGCATCCGAGGTTAACAAATCATGCAAAATGGGGACCAAAGAGGGGTATAATGACAAGTGGCACATGAAGGTCCCAAACAGTGATGAGGCCTTCTTCAATGTTGAAGAGGGGCTCAAAATAAGCCTGTCTACAGTTTACATCATGCTCCAAAACAGATCACATATAGGCCAAAAATACTATGCAAGATTATGGCATACAAGAAGGATAATGAAGAAAGTGCATCAAGAGGGCCTCAAACAGTGAGAGGCCCTTAAGCTTTCAGTTCGGACCAAGGTCCAAAAACAGAGACACAATAGGCTAATTAATCATGCAAAAATGGGGACCAAAGAGGGGTATAATGACAAGTGGAACATGGAGGTCCCAAACAGTGATTAGCCCTTCTTCAATGTTGAAGAAGGACTCAAAATAAGCCTTTCTACAGTTTACATCATGCTCCAAAACAGATCACATATAGGCCAAAAATACTATGCAAGATTATGGCATACAAGAGGGATAATGAAGAAAGTGCATCAAGAGGGCCTCAAACAGTAAGAGGCCCTTAAGAAAAAGTGAAAAATAGCTCAAAATAATGCCACTTTCAGTTAAGGCCGGAGCTCAAAACAGCAAGCATGTATGGCTAAGAAATGATACAAGAAATGAGCCAAAAAAGGGGAAATGGTACTCACCCTTGAAGACAAGTCTTTGGTTGCTTCTTGGCTTGAGAAGTGGTGCCTCTTAGCTGCTGGAAAGCTCCCCAAGCTGCTGGAAATGGAGTAGTGGTGGTGATGCTTGGTGGTGATGAAGAAAAGGTGGTAGAACTTAGGAGTTTTAGCCTGAAAGAGAGAGATGGAGTGAGATGTATATCAAAGCTTCAAAAGCAATTTCTTCCAACCCCTAAGACCAATGTTGGAGGATGGTTATATGGACCAAGGAGAGGGGGAGCATGGAGGGAAAGGGTGGGGGAAAAGGACCAAGTCTTTTCCCCAAAGGCTGTCCCCCGGATATAGATATTTTTGGGGGACAACAGTTATACAGCTGTAAAGTACATATTGCAAGGATCATGGCCGACCACTTTTTGGAGTTGCAGATGGCCGGCCGGCTAGGGGTCAAAAAGGTCAAGTTGATTTAGTGGCCGGCCACCACAGATAGGTGTCCTCCCAGGTGCCCTCAACACGACCCTGTGGTTCAAATTTGTAAACTGTAAAACAGGAGAGAGAACAAGCCATTTTTAGGAAGGGTTCAAAAGGGTCAGGTGGAATTACTGGCCGGCCACCAAATTTTAGTGTCCTCCCATGTGTGTACAACACAAATATGTGGTTAAAAGTTCAAGAAAATGGTCCAAGGTTGTTCAACATTGTCTCGGAAGTGAGAAAAAAACGGGTGTCGGAGGGCGCCGGAGGAATATAACTGGTTGCTGAAACAATTGCTGGCCTTCCACCCTTCTACGGCCTTCCTGGTGATAAAACAGAGGTACCTGCCAAAAATGAACGAAAACCGATGCAAAACGAATGCTCGGGGGCCAGAACGCGCAGTTCGGGGCCCCAAAAATTGCCTGTTAAACACCGAAAGTGGCATTTGACCACGAAGTGGATCTCTCAGACCTCAGTGTCCCTCAAAAGGGTGTAATGAGATGTATGCCAAAAATTAGAGCAAACGGAGATGGTTAAGCGGTCCCGAACCGAGGCACACGGCCAACGGCCCCGAAAAACTAGAAACCGGGCTCCGAAATGGGCAAAATGGCCTATAGCCACAAAATGTAGCCCACGGCCACTAAGAGATGGTCTACGGGACCTCTCTCTCCCCTCAGGAAAAGAAACAGAGAAAACCGAGTCTGGTTCGCAAACCGAGGCATGGCACAGAAGAGGGTTCAGAAATCCGGAGGCAGGGCTCACGGCCGCGACTCTGAGACTTCTGAACGAGCACGATATGCAGTATCACCGAGCGCTCAACTGGTGATGTTTGAGTCTTAAGGTCGGTCAAAAATGGGGTGTCTACACATATCCCTCCGCTTCAACAACTATAGAATGAAAATTTCTAGCCAGCCCGATCCCTACATCATCGTTTGTTTCGAGTCTTCTCTTGACACGAGTAAGAATCCTCTTATTCATTGCAAAATGTCATGAGTCACTAGGAATCAAGTCATACATATGTTCAAGCATAACTGTGGTTAACTTAAATCTTCCATCTTTTTGTAGAGTCGCTCTTACCTTTGCTTTACATTCAATTTTTTATGACAAAGATGGTTGCAGAGGGTGTACTTTTGATCTTTTTGTTCTCTTTCGTGCCCGAGTACATTCAATTCCGAAGTATTTTACTACCTCATCTTGTCCAATATTTTGTGATCTATAAGCTATGGCAAACCCAAGGTGTTTCGCATATTTTGTATAAAACGCGTATACTTTTTGCTTTGAGGTAAAAAACATCCCCTTCTTAGGTTCTTCAACTTCACCACTCTCATTAAATGAAGGATTCGTTTTCGGTTCTTCAACTTCCTCACTCCCATTCAATGAAGGATTATTTGAATCAATGTCCATTGAAGCATATAACTTGAAACAAAACTTCAGTCTACATAACCAGTAAATAGACAGAAAAAAAAGTGTAAGTGAATGTAGATAGTTAAAAGGTAGAGTGTATTAACTATCATCCATGTTTTCTTTCACCTCCCAAACCATACTGTATGACAAGTACGTCCAAAACCCCTCACATTTTGTACACAAAAAAGGCATCACTAATCGGGGAAAAAAACCAATTTTTCACAAATTTAAACTAATTCCCATCACATTCAAGCAGTAAACATAATTCTGACTTCATACATGAATTAGAATTTACTATTTTCATTAAGAAAATTACAAACCATATAAACCATCAACTGCCCACTGCATAAATTCTCACAATTGAATGCATCAATACAAAAACCTGGAATGCATCAGATAATAATTGATACACGAATGCATCAGAATTTACTATTTTCATTAACCTAGAATGCATCATAATTGATACAAAAACCTAGAATGCCCACTTCATACATGAATGCATCAGAATTTACTATTTTCATTAACAAAATTACAATTTCTCTATGTGGACTTTCATCAAACACCTGAAATGCATCACTACCAAAACATTGGCCATACAACCAACGGGAAAAAAAAACAAACCCAGACCATTGCAGACATCTCAAATGCATCACAAAAATCAATAGATTTGCACCTATCACAAATGCAAAAAAAAATCAGAAGAGGAACCTACCTAATCTCCTATGCACGGCTGTAGGGATTTCGAACATAGGTGGTCGTCGTCGGAGAAGATGTTTCACTGTCGCAGCTTACCTAAGTCAGTTGTCAGCGAACACCCAAGTCGGTCATCTGAGAAGATGTTTTACTGTGGCAGCTCTGCTATGCTCTCCTGTTTCCCTCGCTCTTTTCTGTCCTCTCCTCTCTCACGTGTTTTTTTTTTAATTGTTATACATTTGTTTCTTTTTTACTTTACTTTCTAAGCGCGAGATAGCAAGGGCATAACATATTTTTGAGCCATTTGGCAGCGGGAGGCTCTATCTACACACACCAAATCCCCTCTATACACACACTTAATGATATTTAATTTTATTACAATTTTATCCCTAAGTGAAATTACTATTTTAGACATCATTGTTGATTCAAAACATCTCAATGCACACATCCATCTCCAGTTCACATCTATTGCATCGTGGGTCCAAGTTTGTAGCTTCATTGAGCTAGAAGTGAAAGCAGAGTATTCACTCATTCCTATCTTCTTCCAAGTTCGTAACTTCTTCCATTAAGCTCCAAGTTCGTAGCTTCTCAATGCACTCATTCATCAACCTTCCTCATTCGTAGGGAAACATCATTGTTATGGAGGATTTGCCTTCTGAAAATCAGCAAATAAGTGTTTATGAGAAACATAGCAAAGGAAATGTGAGTTTCTTTTTTTTTTTTTTTCCAGCATCGTTCGGATAACCAGAGTCGAATTGTATTGTTTGGTTAGGAAATCTACTACTGAAATAAGTGTTTAGTTTCGGAAGTTGTTGTCAAACAAAATAATAAATTTCGGAAGTTGTTGTCCGAACAAAGTATTTAAATTCGGAAGTTGTTGTCCGAACAAAGTTAACTTTTACAACATTCAACTTCCGAAATTTGAAAATAAATTCGGACAACTACTTCTGAATGAAGTAAATTTTTTTTTTCCATTTTATATTCCAAATTTGCAAACTGCATACCAAATTTACAGTTTTGAATTGCAAATTAATCTTTATAATGCCATTAAAAATTTGTAATGTTAAACAAAACATGTAGGAATATGTGTCAACACAAGGAAGTCAGGTTTGCGCGGATTTTGTGTTGGATTACACTACTCAATTCACAACTGAACAGGTTCACTCTACGAAATTATAATGATTATGTTTTGAATTGCTCACCAAATGTAAATGTTTGATAATATTTATTTGACCTTGTAGGTATTCAAAAATGAGGATAAATTGCTCAACTGGGTACGTGAAGTTGGAAAGAGAAATGGTACCCAGGACGTATCTTGCTTGTGAGAGGAGTGGCCAATATAGAGCGACAAAGAAGTTAAAACATGATGGCAACAATACATCAAGAATAACCGGTACGAAGAAGTGTGGTTGTCCTTTTGATATGAGGGCTCACAGGT
Organism: Camellia sinensis; assembly: GCF_004153795.1. NCBI lineage: Eukaryota > Viridiplantae > Streptophyta > Magnoliopsida > Ericales > Theaceae > Camellia > Camellia sinensis. Next base: position 682,488 of record NW_021025256.1, read on the forward strand.
TTACCACACATGATGAATGGACATTGACCGTAATATGCGGATTGCATAATCATCCACCTGCGGAGCACCTTGAGGGACATTCATATGCGGGGAGGCTATCAAAGGATGAGAAAGCATTGTTAATAGATATGTCAAAGAGCATGGTTCGGCCAAAAGAAATCCTAGTAACCTTGAAACAGCGAGATGCCCTCAATGTAAGTACACTTAAAACCATTTACAATATACGCCATCGAAACAGGGTGGTACAGAGAGCTGGGAGATCACAGATGCAACACTTATTGGGTGAATTGGTCAAGTATAATTACATTGAGCGCCATCGGTCTGAAGAGTCCACGATGACTTTGACAGACTTGTTTTAGGCACATCCTACCAGTTTGGACTTATTTCGGTCTTTCCCACGTATATTAATTATGGATTGCACATATAAAACCAACAGATATCGTCTTCCTCTTCTTAAAATTGTGGGAGTGACATCAACTAAAATGACATTCTTTGTAGCTTTCGCATACTTACAGTATAAGAGGGTCGATAACTATGCGTGGGTGTTAGCTACATTGCGTGATGTCATGGATGGTTTTGTTGTGCCAACAATTATTGTTACTGACAGAGAGCTAGCCTTGATGAATGCCATACAGAAGATATTCCCGAGTGGCAAACATTTATTATGTCGTTGGCATATCAGTAAGAAGGTATTGACTAAATGCAAGAAAATGTTTGAGACACAGCAAAAATGGGAGAAGTTCAACCATGTAAGAAGGCATACCACTGTTTACCGATTGATTACTGATTACCGTTAAACTGAGACTTATTATGATAAGTAATTGAATCGACTGAAATACTGAACTGACTGACTGAAATCTGGAACTGAATTGATTGAGTACATCTGTTTAATTGTATGTCTATCTGTTGCCTGTTTGATTATCTGTTTGTGTATTTATGTTTAAACTGCAAATTGAAGGTCTTATGGCGGCCGAATCTGAAATTAATTAATGTTCTATGATCCTTAGAATTTATGCGATTTTATGGCATATTTATCTGAATGTGATTTAGTATGATTAAATTAGATTAAAATAAGCTAAATTGCATGAGTTGGTTTATTCACCATTTTGCCACCATTAGTGGGCCACTAGCTTAGCACTTTTGAGACTCATTCCTTTGTATCAAAACACATTTCATCAGCCATTTTGTTGAGCCCAACCGAGCTAGAGAGAGAGAGTTAGGGGAGAGTGTGATTTCATCTCTAATTGGCTTGGAAACTTGGTAGAAGTGAAGGAATTGAAGAGTAATTTGCAAACTTGAGCTTATATTCTCATAATTGAAGACATAAGGTAGAGCTCTTACCTTCTTAGTCATGAATTGAAGTATTTCTTGCATGATTTAGAGGATTGTTGAAGATTGGAGCCAAGATATGGCTTATAATGTTGATTGGAAGCTCATTTCATGCATGCATGTTTACATCCTTGAGTTTTGATGTTGTTCTTCATGAAAGTGTACATGCATGTTCATATTTTTACAATGGACCATGATTTCATCTTGTTTTGAAAATAAATTGGCTCATTAGAGCATGTATTTGAAGCTTTGAAGTTGTTTAAAGTCTTGCATGTCCAATTGAGGCCATGTTTATGAAAATTGGTTTGAAATTGAGTTTGATTGATCTTCCTTTGGGGCTTTGATTTTACAATTGAGCTTTGAATCATGTTAAACTATGAGTTTTGAAGTGTTTTCTGGAAAATTAGCCCAAGAGGATCAAAATTGGTATTTTAAAACCTGATTTTGAGCTTGTGGTTCAAATCAAGGAATTCCAGATTTTGAATTCACGCTCGAGCGGGATAACTGGCGCTCGAGCGTGGAAATCGTGCTCCCAGCATTTTGTTCTGTTTTTGAGTCAGCTCGAGCGGGGTAATTAACGCTCGAGCGGGACCTTGTGTCTTACGCTCGAGCGGGTGTCGAGCGCCCAATCGAGCGTGAATTTCACCTATCCAGCACTTTTGACTGTTTTACAGAACGCTCGAGCGGGTAAGTCTACACTCGAGCGGAAACCTTTGTCTGCATGTCCGCTTGAGCGGAGTAACCTACGCTCGAGCGTGACCCCTGTTTTCTGAAAATGCTTTTAAAGGGCATCCTTGCATCCTCATTTCATCATAGGCATTCCTAGGCCTAGTTTAAGGCATCTTAATGAGGATATAGATATAGAACCACACCGAGTCTAAGTAGGGACTACGTCTTTGTTTCCCGAATGTGAACTTAGTGTGTGTTCATCCTGTAAACTGTGTAGGGTTGGCATCCGAGGATGCGCTCTAGCTTAACTGTAGCCCAGAACTCTGTGAGTAACAACTGTGTAAAGATATGTTCAAAGATGAATATTTTCTGACTGTTAACTGAACTGCTTTCTGAATTGTTACTGTTAACTGAATGAATATATGTCCTCTATTCTGAACTGTATTGTGGCATCCTTAGCAACTACTGTTACTGTTACTGCGACTGTTACAGAGATCTCTGTCGGTTCCCATGTGGAACCACTATTATGATGGCCATCATTGACTGCTCGGTTTTTTAAGACCTATTGTTTACCGTACTGCTATGCTAATGGATGTACCACATATGACTGCTACGACTGAACGATTGAAATACTGATTTAATGAACTGTTTTCATTACTGTAAGGACATTCATTCTTAACCTCTTTACGCATTATGTTATTCACTGGGCTTTAGCTCACTGTTTATATATATATATGTATATATATATATATGTAGGTGTATAGGCACCAGACCGGAGCTAGGAGCGTGGGTTAGGCTCCCTTTTTGTCAAGCCAACCACTGTGCCTCACTGCAAGGTTCCGAGCCTGCCAAGCTTTGGCTTAGGGGTGTTTTAATTTCCCCTGTCTGTCTCTGTATCTGTTTTGTAATAACTGTATAGACTGATAGCACTGTACTGTACTGCCTAACAGGGATTAAGTCCCTGTTCTGATCGACTGTAAATGTTGTACATACTGTTCTGTATTGTTCATGTATATACGTATGAAAAATCTTTTTGCATACAGACTGTAACAGCTCATTGGACACTGTTTATTTACTGTTTTGGCTTCCGCCATGCCCCTGTACTCTGTATTATTGTCTGACTGTTAAGCAGGCCTTTGGTAATCTCGGATTACTGGCTGGTTACGGTACTAAACCCATAGGGGCGGGTTTGGGTCGTGACAGAGTGGTATCAGAGTGATACTTAACCACGAGTTATACCGCACACACGTGTCCAAATGAGTTATAGGGTGTCCTAGAAGAGCAATTAGGGCATCACATGAGCCTGAAAAGTGTGTGTGGACATGAAATGTATATGTGTTAATGTGTTGAAACATATAACTGCTTATGTTTAAGTGTTTAAAGTATGCAACTTCCTATGTTTATTATTATAATGTTGCATATAGAGAAATGGATAATGCAAGCATTGCTAATGAAACTGAATCCCCTGAGGCAAGAATGGTGAGGTTGGAAAGAATGGTAGAACTACTAACCGCAAGACTAGAACAACAACAGAACCAACAGCCCCCACCTCATCCTCCGGTACAGCCGGAACCGAATATTAATGATGGGGATATAATTGCTCTCACCCAGAAATTCAGCAAAATGAAACCGCCATCCTTTCAGGGAGGCCTTGAGCCGCTAAAGGCTGAAGCTTGTTTTCTTGAGACAGAGAAACTGTTTGAGGTCTTTCTGTGTTCTGAAGCACGCAAAGTGCTATTGGCCACCTTTACACTATAAGAAGAGGCCAGAAGGTGGTGGATGTTAGTCTGCGACACCAACACTATTATGACTTGGGCTCAATTCAAGGAGCCCTTCTTTGAAAAGTATTTCCCTCAGTGTGTCAGGGACAGAAAAGTGACTGAATTTGAATAGCTAAGACAAGGCACTATGTCGGTGGTAGAATATGAGACAAAATTTACTGAACTTGCCCGTTATGCACCGCACATGGTTGATACTGATTACAAGAAGGCCAGGAAGTTTGAAGGCGGCCTTAATGTTGCAATACTGGACAGAATAAATGTTTTAAAACTACCGAACTATGTGAATGTTCTTGACTGAGCATTAATCGCTGAGTCGAACATTGAAGCACTGAAACAAAGTGAAACACCAGCGTCTGAATGGCATGGTAAAAGGCAGGGTTTTAAATTCAAGAAAGGCAAGAATAACCCATTGAACAAGAAATAGAATACAGGGTCAACGACTACTTCTAGTCAAGGGAACCGGTCTATACCACCCTGTTCTAAATGTGGTAAGAACCATAAGGGAGTTTGTTATAAAATATCTGGAGCTTGTTACAGGTGTGGCAAGGTGGGCCATATGGTTAAAGACTGCCCCTCTGCTCCGCAGGCCAATAGTAAAGCTGCACCTAGCGCAGCAGCATCGACTGCTACACCAAAGCCTAACCCCAAAGCTACCGGGAAAGAGCCCATGAGGCAAAGCCGAGTGTTCGCACTAGTACCAGGAGATGTGCAGAATACCGAGACCGTTATGTCAGGTATTCTCTCTATTTGTACTCAAAATGCATATGTTCTTATTGATTCAGGGTCTACGCATTCGTATGTATCGCATGCTTTTTCGTGAAAACTGAATAGACCATTAGAACCCATGAATTACCTGTTAGCTATATCTTCACCTGTCGGGGGATTTGTAACTTGTGCTTATATGTACCCTGCATGTGAAATTATTGTTGGGGATATGCATCTGTATATTGACTTACTGCCTCTGAACATAGATCATTTTGATATTATATTGGGGATGGACTGGTTAACGAAATATCATGCTACCATAGACTGTGTAACGAAACAAGTAGTTTTCCGTCCATCGGGTTTACCTGAATTTGTGTTTAATGGGGTTGAAGTAGTACCTCCTCCATATCTGATTTCCTCTATGAAAGCCTTTAAACTGATTAAGAAGGGATGTAAAGGGTATCTGTGTTCTGTATTGTCTGTACCTATTGATGATAAAACTGATGTGAACTGTATTCCTATAGTTAGAGAATTCCCAGATGTTTTTCCAGATGATCTGTCAGGGGATTTGATTGACAGGGAGATTGAGTTCACCGTTGATGTGATTCCGAGTACACAGCCAGTGTCTAAAGCTTCTTACAGAATGGCTCCAACTGAACTGAAAGAATTAAAAGTGCAATTGCAAGAACTGTTAGACAAAAATTTCATCAGGCATAGCACTTCACCGTGGGACGCACCTGTTTTGTTTGTGAAAAAGAAAGACGGCTCACTGAGACTCTGTATTGACTACTATGAACTGAACAAGGTAACTGTGAACAATAAATACCCATTACCGCATATTGATGACTTATTTGATCAGTTACAGGGTGCTCAAGTCTTTTCTAAGATTGATCTCAGATCCGGATATCATCAGTTGAAAGTTAAACCAGAGGACATTGACAAAATTGCTTTTCGCACAAGGTATGGACATTACGAATTTTTAGTTATGCCTTTCGGAGTTACCAATGCACCTGCTGCATTTATGGACCTCATGAACAGAATCTTTAAACCATTCCTCGATGACTTTATTGTCGTATTCATAGATGACATTATGATTTATTCCAAGAGTATAGAAGAACATGAACATCATCTGAGACTTGCCCTGCAGACCCTAAGAGAACAGAAACTTTTTGCTAAACTATCTAAATGTGAATTGTGGCTTGATCATGTTATGTTTTTGGGACATGTTATTAGTAAGGATGGAATTTCAGTTGATCCACAGAAACTTAAAGCAGTAGTAAACTGGCCTAGACCAACAAATGTTATGAGGTGAGATTGCCATTGGGTTTGTCAATGGAAATCATTTCATCCAGGTATAACAGAAACTTATAAATTGGGTTTGTGCATGTACAAGAAGTTATGAGGTATGACCACTAACTCAGTTGATATTTGGTGCAGGTTTTGTTGCAGCCAGGCTATCTAGTTCCTCCTATAGCCACTAATTGGCGAAAATACCGTCACCCTTGCGCTGTCGACTGGGATGGTGCATATGTGCGTCGCATTCAACATTTCAAGGACATTATTCATGATAATGTAGCTACTCGAGAGACTTTTGATGTTGTTGATGTCGCATGACACATGTATGCATTTGACAATGTTAGAATTATGGAAGAAATCAATGGATGTGTTTTTGATGTTGATGTGTTCTGTTTTGCAATCTGGATTGAATGTTATCAACCATTGTTACCATTCCATTGTAATAAAAAAATATCATTTACAAAATAAACGACCATTGTTACCATTCCATTCTAATAATAAAATGTCATTACAATGTCATTACAATACCATTGTTGCCATTCCATTCTAATAAGAAAATATTAACCACTGTTACCATTACAACAATATCATCTTACAAAAAACACCCAAAAAAATCCACCAACTAACAAATAACATGTCATGAATCAGCTGTATGCTTACGCCTAGGCCTACGACTGTATGTCAATGTCGAAGATGGAAAGCCACCTCCAGTATAACTAGGTCCAGCTTCGTCAATGTGCTGACCTTCAAGGACATACGTCATACTCTCGATAGCCTGGTAAAGTTGATAAGGATGTCGAATCCCCTCCTCATAACCAGCATCAATAATAGGATGTGAAATCTGCAGTGCATGTGCAATACGCTGCATTTGAAAAGAATATCACATTTTAGGGAACATATCAGAAAAAAAAAAGTAAGTTACATATGCATCAGAGAGGATAATAGATTACATCCGCATGTTCGCTGAAATCCTGATGGTCATGGACACGCGGTTCATCAGTGTGCTCAACATATAGGTGCGTGATATTCTTATACCAATCCATGTAACCCGGTACACATTGCCAAGGCTGACGAACTGGTGTCCTCCTCCATTGCGCAGACAACACGTGGTTATCCCAAGCCTCCCAGATCCTATCCAAGTATCTGTACATGACTGTATATCGTGCAGATATGTTGCCTCGCGCACCACGACTGGGAGCTAGCGGTGCATCTGGGATGGTTTGAACCCTGCCAAACTGCCTCAAAACTCTATCTGGATGATACGGTTCGACAACGTCTAAGCACTTTAAGCATCCATGGTAGAACGTAACCGGGTTACATGGATGCCGGTCTCTGCAGCTGTGGTATGGATCCCAAATAACCTGATAGGGAGGTATTTATAATTTTTCAAATCACAGGGGCAATTCATATTTTAAGCAAACCTCAGAAGATGTATTTGTAATTTACCATAAATATAAATATGTTGTGATTGAATTTAAGAATAAATATATAAATTAATTATATAGACTATTAATTTCATTTAATATCTATTTTGCATTATTCATACATATTGTTTATAGGTATATAAAATTTTAAATTAAATATAAATATTTTGTAATAAATAATTTCAATGCTAATAAAAAATTAAATATAAATTAATATTAAGACATCAATAAGATAGATAAAAAATAAAAATAAAAAAGAAAATTAATTTGATTAATACGATGCACATAATTAAACACATTTTATTTATTTATTTATTTGTATGTCGAGCTAATTTTTTTCGAATATCAATAATAATAAATTATAATTATATATATGAAAAATAAGTACTCTCAAATACAATAACATATAAAATTAGTTATTATAATTGAAATTGAGAGGTGTTTTGAGAACTTGGCTAAAAGCTAATTTTTTTGTTTTTAACCTATTTGGATCACATCATCTCTCTATTTTTTTTACACGTTTTTTAAGAAAAATGAAAATAAAAAAGTCAAAGGTCAACTTTTAACCAACTTCTCAAAACAACCTAAATTTTGTGAAAATTTTATATAGTGAATGGAAATGGCGTGATGATACGGATATTTTTTTCTTTATAAAAAAAGTAAACATTTAGAATGTGCCACATAAATAAGGAAAAAAATATCACTTTTAATAATATATATATAATAATATATATTATATATATATATATATATATATATATATATATATAATATATGGCTAACATGAAGTGTATTGCGATTTTCATTAATTGGGATCTAGGGGCTGGCCTAATACGAATTACATGCGTCTATCTCAAAAAAAAATTTACGTCTTCAATAGTGTAATTTCAAATTTGTCTAACCCAAATTAAATTTAGAACAACGCTTGGGCATGAGTTTTCATAAATCAACAACCTGACTCATATGAATTCTATTGTTTTATGTGAATTATATATAATCAAATAAGAGGTTATTTCTTAGCTTAAATTCAGCTTAGAATTTGAGTTAAATTCGGGTATGAGCTTTGGGCGCAAAAAAAAAAAAAAAAAAAAAAATCAAATGTCGAGCTCGACCTCAGCTTGGACAAATCACTATACACTTCGAGTTGAACTCGTATAGACCTCTTCAACCCTCTCAAACCTGCTAGAGTTATAGCCCTATTAAATACACGTTGACAACACCACATGATATTTTAAGATTATTTTATATTTTTTTTTAAAAAATTCTAAAATTATTTATTCATGTCTCATTTGAAAATTGACTATTTTAATTGATTTTTTACTTTTTTATAAAAAAATAAAGAATGGTATGATAATTTATAATAGATTTTTTATTTTTTATTTTTGTTAAAACACAAAGTCTCCAAATGGGATCTCAAAATAAGAAGGGCAAATTACATATACCTCCATCGAGGTTTAGCTAAATTACAGATACGCCTTGAGGTTTCGGAAATTATAGATACTCCTGAGGTTTATATTTTCATAACAAGTTGACCCTGAGGTTTATATTTTCATAACAATTTGCCCCCTAATTTGTTTATGCAAATAATACCTTTATAGGTATCTGTAATTTTGAAACCTCAAGGGTGTCTGTAATTTTGCTAAAACCTCGAGGGGTATATGTAATTTGCCCAATAAAGAATAATAATTCATGCTGCCGAAGGGCATCTATTTACACACACCAAATACCCTCTTTGCACATCCTTTCACTACACACACCAAAAAATTAATTCCTCATTAATTTACTCACTACACACACGGTTCATTCCACATCTGCCCTCATACACACACACACACCCTCGACCCCAAATCCAAACCCTGCTCTCCCAACGGTGCAAATACACACACCCATTGAAACTGAAGCTACATCTTCAACCTTAAGGATACACACACCCATTGAAGCTTACCGTGTGCAAATACACACACACCCATAGTAGAAGCTTCACACAGCTTTCATCCCCAAAGCTGCATCCCATTGAAGCATTCCAACACATTTTCAATCCTCATTAGGTGAGTTACTTTTGAATCATCATTCCTATTTAATTTGCAACGTAGAGTTTTGTTTTTATCATTTGAAAACGAACGAAGGCCCATGAAGTGTAAACAAAACCGTTCGGAACTAGTTTTCCGAAATTAAGGAATTTGTTCGGAAGTAGGAATCCGAAATTGGTGATTTATTTCAACAGTAGGTTTTCGAAACTTTTGATTATTTCGGCAGTCAACTTCCGAATATATTAAATTCAAACAACAATCAACTTCCAAAATTAATTTTTTGTTTCGGATTTCAACTTTCGAACAGTATATACTTTCGGTTTTAAACTTTCGAACAGTGTTTTTTTTTTTTTCTCCTTCTTTTGTATATTCTTTTACATTTGTGGTAATCTCTTATTGAGTGATAAATAATTTGAGAAAATGCATTAAAATTTTAATTATTGTAACATAATTTATCCTATATGAATCAATCACTACATATTGTATTTGAGATCACCTTTTCAAAACTTGTTTGAGCTTAATGGGTAATAACATGGAATTGAAAAATGGTATAGCTTTGTTTGGGGATGAATTAGGGAATAAGACCATTAGTAATGCACTAGGATCGATTATTTTTTTTTTAATTTATTTTTAACAATGTGATACTTAATGTGTTTATAATTATATATATTATGAGATTATTATAGTATTATGTTTGATCAAGATGATGGTCATCAAACATATTAATTTTTGCAGAAAATATGGATTTTGAATATCAACAACGTGTCCCACCTACTGCTTCAAATAGACGACGTCGTGAATTGGATGTTGCATGAACGGGGACAAGGGCGAGACGAGGTCGAGGTCGTGGTCGAGGTCGTGATCCAATTTCGGTTAGAATATGATATCCCCAGTGCCAGTCAAAGCCAAAGCCGAAGCCAAAGACGAGTTCAAGGTGATGATATCCTGACATTGCTGGTGGAGGACGCCTCTTTACCGATTCTCCTACTGTCCAGGAAGAGTACCTTACTCATGCTTTTCCAAGTGGACCGACTGATCCATCAATACTGCGGAGTTTCAATAGTCATGTCGCTGCAGCTTATTTGGCGGGGAGGTAAACATTCCTCAGTAGAAGTGAAATTCATTTGTATATGAGGTTTTTTTTTTTTTGTGTTGTATGGTAGTTTCTAATGAGATATCATTTTGTTTATAGGAACGAGGGCCCCTAAAGTGTCATAATCACTCTTCGAAGATCCTCTGCATGGCCATGGGGTCAGTAGACAACAACACTAGATTTAAGCCATTATTGAGCAGTCTGGGCTGTCACAGTTAGCTCGTTGCACTTATCGTTCGTCAACAAGCTTCTAATCTCCAGTTTTGTTGAGAGATGGTAACCTGAGGACGAACACATTTCACATGACAGTTGGTGAGATGACCTTGACCTTGGATGATGTTGGCACTATTCTTGGCCTTCCCATTGTAGGCAAATCAGTCAGCGTACCAGATGTGACAGATCTTATGGAGTTACACTACTCGTTTATGGCTTGGGGATTACTGAACGTGCAGCCACATGAAGAGATTTCTACTGCTGGTGGCAGTTCAGTCAGGCTGAGTGGTTGCGAAGTCAGTTTGCTGGTGTCACAGATTCAGAACCCGAGGAGGCTATACAGTGCGCTGCTAGAGCTTATTTGTTGTTTCTATTGGGATGTACACTTTTCAATGACAAGAGTGGCGGCAGGGTTCCTGTTGTTTACCTAGGTTATTGATGGATTTGGGATCCATTCATACTTACGCCTGGGGTGCTGCTGCATAGCATTTTTATACAGACAGTTGGGGTATGCTAGCCGGTCCAGGGTTAAGCAGATGGAGGTTATATGACTCTTTTGGAGGCGTGGATTTATGAGCACTTCGAGAATTCCGACCTCACCAAACATGGGCTACAATGAAGACATACCACACGTGTACCATTGGGCATCTAGGAGAGAGGCGAGTTCCTCCATTGACCATTTGAATATTTTTCGAGCCGAGCTTGACAGTTTGGTAGCTACTGATGTAAGTTTACTCATCCTGAGATAATGTTAACACTTTCCATTTATCTTACCCTTTATATACTTAAATTCAAAACACTTTACGTTTACAGGTTATT